>VWZX01010265.1:49501-236164 GCA_013399015.1 Galbula dea
TGTTGATTATACCCAATCAGCTCTTCATTATTCTTCTGCCTCAGCAGTTCCCCCAGGAGGATCTGCTTCATGATCTTACCAGGCACAGAGGTGAGACTGACTGGTCTATAGTTTGCAGGATCATCCTTCTTCCCCTTTTTAAAAATAGGGGTTATGTTTCTCCTTTTCCAGTCAGTCAGGATTTCACCAGACTGCCATGACTTTTGAAACACAATAGAGAGTGGCTTAGCAACCTTGTCTGCCAATTCTCTCAGTACCTGTGGGCGTATCCCATCGGGTCCCATGGACTTGTGAACTTTCAGGTTTACACACTTCTGATACTGTGCTTTCTAATTTGGTTTTAGTATTTGAACTAGAATATTACCAGGTCGATTCTTCAACTAGTAATTTTTTTTTTTTTGACTCAGTGGAATGTTACAGTTCTGTGGAATCTTTTCTAGCTGGCTTTTTGATCCTTTTGTTATCTGCTACTTCAGGAATCTAGTCTTCACCTACCACTCTTGGGAATCCTTACTCAGCTGATAAGCAGTGTGAACATCTCTGGATATCTCTCAAAGTTACTTTTTTCTGGCAAAATGAAGAATGGAAGCCACTTAAATAATGAAACTGTTAATCACAGAATCACAGAATGTTAGGAGTTGGAAGGGACCACTTTCAGTTATTCTGAAGGAACCTGCTTTAATTTATTCTGGAAAACTGCTACTAAGGTCAAAGTCATAGAATTTTTAGTTCAGAATGAAGCTTGGGATGGGAGTTTATGATAAATAGTGTATGTGCAGAGATGATGAACAAGATCTTAAAAAAGGCAAGTATTAATGACAATTAACTGTTCATAGCTGACTGAGTAGCGATTTACCCTGACAAGATCTCAGTCTCTCACTGTCTGAACTAACTGTGCTATAGAGAATTTTTCGAATCTTGGAATTTTTACTGACAATTTGCTGTTACTTGATTTGTTTTTCCCAAGTGTTTACTGGGGCATAATTAAGTAAAAGTGTTCTGGTCAAAGGCAGAAAATTGTTTATGACCCAAGCCTGGTATTTTTTTCTTAGTTTACAGTGATGCTCTTAACCTCTTTTCTCAGTAAACTGATTCTCGTTACATCTGGAAAGCGATTAAATCTTTTGCAAATGTCTTCTAGAAGAATTAGCTGTAAATGCTGATTTTTAGAAACAGTCTGCTAAATATAGTGTACTGTGATATATTTGCAAACTAGATAGCCTCCTCCCCTTTCCACATTTAGCCCATGCCCAGGGCTGAACTACAGCAGTTTTTCTGTCATCTAGTGACTCCTCCTCAGCAGAGGAGGAGAATCGGGAAAAGGAGAGAAGACTTGGGGTTTAAAATGAAAACAGATTTAATGAAACAGCCAAACTAATACCAGTGCAAATATAAAGTGTATAAAATTGTACTTCATCCAGCAAAGGTACAGCAGAAGGCAGTCCTCAGGAGAAGGAAGAGGAGAGAGGAGCAGAATCAGGAAAAGACTGAACAAGAGCAGGAGGCTCCTCTCTCCTCAGCGAACTTCCCCCTTTACACTCAGCATGGTGTTCATGGTATGGGATACACCTTTGAGCCAACTCAGGTGAGCTGTTCTGGCTGACTCCAAACTGCTGCTGGCCTGTGATACTGTTACAGAAAAAAAACGGGGCACCCTCCAATATTTGATGTTTGTTGACTGTATTAACATGCCAGGAATGTGTTTGCTGCTTATGGATGGAAGAGTTATATTGACATGTTTATTGCTTGTGGCAAACAGTCTTATTTTGGACATCACAGGTCCTGGTGTAGAGTATGTGAGGGGACACACATCAGGGATTGGCCTCTACCGTGATTTCTTAGGTATGTTACTGATGTAATCAGAAGGCCGAAAGAGGCAAACCTGTGATAATCAGCTGTAGAGGCTGTGAACGTCCTGTGAACTCCAAGGGGACCAACTTGGAAGCCCCAGGGAAATTGGTGGGCTGTGGAAGCTCTTGATTTAGATGGGAGGACACAACTACCACTGGTTGAATTTTGGGGTTTTGTCGTTCCTCTGAGAATATTGAGAGTTCTTGCTTTTATATAATTAAGTAAGAGGTACAGAACAACTATTCTGATTCATGCCTTGGAAGATGAATTAGCTCCTTTTGCTTTCAGAATTTATAACTTGGATACTACATGAGACTTTAAAAAGTAAGGACAGGATTTCACCTCATAGAACCAAGGCTTTAGTTTTATACACAGTGTTCAGTTCCTTATCTTTTTTAAGCAAAAGCTGTCATTGTGTACAAAACTAAGAAATTGGCTAGTGAGTGCCTCACATATTGGCCCTTCTTGAGCTTTCTTGTTTAGCTGTTTAACTTTGCAGGACCTGCAAGTAGAAGGTCTTCCTGAAATCTTTGTGGGGGTTGATTATTTTTAGAGGACTGCTTTTTCCTGATAAATATGTGAATTACAAGTGCTTAAGAGAATGAGTAAAATGTATTCTTGACTCATTCCATGAAAAAACAATTCTCATCATGTGTCTTGGTGTGGCTGAAGGGGAAAAGCTATACAGGCTCCTTTCATGCAAATTAAATAATGACTTCTGTGATGTTTCATGTAAATTTAAGGAGGGCTTTTTTGGTCATCAATGCACAATTGAGTGGTATTGTTATTTACTGAAGCTTTTCTGAATGTCTCTAATGAAGACTGGATAGTGTCAAACCATTTAACCATGAATTACTTATTTGGAAAGATAGTATCACCACAGCAAAAATTTGCTATGCTGGGCCTCTGTCAAATCTGTTATGATCCTGTACCGTCCAGTGGTGAGCAGTTGCATAGCACTGTATATTGGCCTTTTTGTGTGTTTGGCTTTTGGGGTTTATTATTCCATTCTCCTTGTAGAAACTAAATAACCTTTCCAAGTGTATTTGAACACTCAAAAAATATAATTCAGCCCTGCTTATTTATTCGGAACTTTTGACTGACACTGAACTCCCAGCATTAGCTATATAAATCATGTGTGTGAAAAATACACATTAATTGCAAGACTGATCCACAAAGGTATTTAACAGCTGTGCCCCATAGACTGCAGTGGAAGGTAGGCATCTACATATTCCTCCACACATGGTCTGATGTATACAGAACATGTCACAGCTGACCAGATTTCCTCCAATATAACAGTATTCTTAAGCTTTTAGTCTTAATATAGTAGTTCCAGGCTGATGAGGTGTTTGTGTGGCAGGTTCTCTAAGTTTGAAAGCATCCTTACTATTTCTTTGTCAGTTCAGCTTGGAAGCATGGAAGAATTTCCTTGATGCAGCCTTTTGGAGTAGATGTCTGCTTCTGAAGGAGGGCTCTGTGTGTGTGTTGGCTGTACAGTTAGTGAAGCCACACAGTCCAGTTGCTTGCCATTGTAGTTTGGTGCATGCACAGCAACAATAAAGTAAGTTACTTGTGAGATCAGTGACGTGCTACTTGGTGAGACATGCTTCTTGTAATACTAGAGCATGCTCTTTCCACATCCAGGCTGTAGTGCAGATGTAATGACCCGTCTGCTGTCTGTCCCCATAACTTGTCCAACCATCAGCAAAATGACAGCTAGAAACAGAGGCTTTAGAGTAAGATCCCCCAGTGCATTGAAAATGTATAGTATAAGAAAGGTTCTGAATAACCCTGGAGAATATTCTGACCCACAAAGACACTGTTGTCATGTTTGGTTTGAAACAGGCTTCTCCAAAGAGTGATGAAATCCCAATGAAATCAAAATAGTGACTAAAAGGTTATAACCCAAGACTAATACAACCTAGTAGGTTATTTGCAGATTTGTTAGGTTTTTTCTCTGTTTCTATATGTATCTTTTTTGTTTTCTGGTTTGTTTCATTGGACATAAGAGTGTGTTATAATTTGACTGGATCATGTTTCCCAGATGACTGAGCCATTATTACAAACAAATCCTGTTGTAGATAAACTAGTGAGTAGCCTGTGGCAATGTCTGCCCACAGTACATGCCTGGCTGGGTACAGCAGGATAGCTTGGAGATTATCATTTAACAGGTAATTGTTTTCTAAGTAGTGTAGTTTCAATATATAAAATTAATTGGGACACAAAGGCTTTTGTATTCCTATGGTAAAAAGATTAGGAGTATTTTCATAAGCTGTATATTTTTTGTTATTTGTTTACATGAAGGGTAAGGATTGTTTTTGTTATGTAAATGACAAAATTCAGTAAATGCCCAGTTTCTTATGATGGAGTTTTAACTGGAGAGGGAAAAAATCAAACACAAATAAAGCAATTAAGACCAGCTTTTCCTGAAATGAAGTAGACTTCTGTTTGAGATGGCTGCTATTTGAATACCTTTCAAAATGGAGGAAAGTAGTGCAGTGCAGGGTGATTAGACAACAGCTAGGGAGTCAGCCACAACAGAATCACTCAGTTTGCTTGCTGGGACAACATAACAGAGTTTTGTTTATGTATCAAGCCTGTAAAAACAAACAGACTAACCCACTCTTTTGTAAGAGCTTCTTGTTTTGTGGGATTTTTCTTTTTGGTTTTGGTTTGGTGGGTTTTGGGGGAATTTGGTTCTTTTTTTTTTTTGGTTGAGTGTTCTGTTTTTGCTAGCCTACCAATTTCATTATACGACTTGTATAATACAGTGTAACTTGAATACATATTAACTTTGTGTGCTTATTGACTTAATCATTTTGTAATGCTCTGATGCAAGATGGAGTAAAGAAGCAGCAAATAAATGACTCTATTAAGCTGAAAGAGGGATTCAGAATTTGAGTAGAAGGGACCACAGGACTTTTATACCAGCCAAATATAGCGTGGAAAAGTGAAATTTAGAGTAACACAATATAATTAAGACTAAAAAGAGAAGAATGGAACCCCTCTAACTGGAATAGCAAAGCTCTGCAAACATGTATGATTCATTGCTTTAGATACTGATGTTCATGGAAGTACTCTGGGATGTGAAGAGGTTTAGGACTAAGTGAACTGAGAAGTGAAATGACACCCATGACCATTTCTGGCTTTTTGCTTAGCAGCCATACTAGCACTTGTAAATATGGGCATAAATTTACAACATTAGACCTCACTCTATCTTTTCCTTTAGAATAAGGCAGAAATAGGGGAATTTGGAGCAGATAAAATTAATGACAGATTTGGCCATCAGTACTAGAGAATAACTTTTGAAAAATCAGATATTGTGCAAAGAAAATAAGTACCAATGTCTGATTTAAGACTTTGCTTTTTGTAAGCAGTGCAGATGAGACAGTGGGTTTGAGTGCTCTTTTTCCTGATTTTTGTTTGTTTGGTTGTTGGGTTTTTTTTGTTTTTAAGATGTTGAGGCATGCTAAGTCCTGGGACCATTCAGCCCCTGGAAACCACGTACTCTGTATTAAACTCTGTTATTTTAAAGCTACCTTCTAAAATATCAAAGAATTGAGAAGAACGCAGCTACTTCTGGACTGTCTGAGAGCATGAAAGAATCTTTTGCAAGAAGATCTGTAGCTCTGAGCAAGAATCCCCTGATCTGTTGTACCAGAAATGGTCACCTCAAGGCAGAATGAATGTGGTGGGAAAAGGATGTATATCTGTATTTCTGACTCCAGAGACTAATGAGCCAGAGAGGAGAATATTGCTCCTGCTGCTGCGCCCCAGGCTGGAAGGGAGTGCTGTGAGGCTCTCACACAAGTTCAGTGTTTTAAGGAGTGGCAGGGAGGCGAGGATTGATTGATTTTGCAGAAAAACAGAAAACTATTGATAGTGCTCTCTGTGTCCCTTCTCTTCCTTTTGTTTGCTGAGTGAGGTGTTTGGGGTTTGTTTTTTTTTTACCTGCTGTGGTTTTCCTCTACTGTTAGCATTAGGATTTTACATGGTTTGGAGATGAAATGAAGTTAGTACCTTAATGACTATAAACAGCCTACAACAGCTATTCTTTATTACAGTTAGATTCTTGCTCACTTTACATTCTTCAGCCTTAAAATCTGCATTTTCACTATTACTGGAGAATGTAGGAGGTACATGTTTTCCCTGGCAGTCTGGAAAGCTTGCTTGCTGTAGGGTGTATCATATGGGAAAATCATCATATTGGGAGCTGTACAGATCTTACAGGCATACCCTTTGTTGATACTATTCCTGGAAGATGATGCTTCAGGTGAAATACATAAATCATCCAGTTCTCAGAGGAGTTATTTCTCAAGTGATAGTTGGGAGAGTGGGTGGGTAGTGTCCAGAATTGCACTTTTAGGGGATGATTGTCCTTCCAGCCTGCAAGGACTCTTCCAGTCTTTGTCTGGCCAATATTTTGACAGGGTTTGTAGTGAACTTTCTTAAGAGCTATGGACAATTCAGCCAAGGAATTTTTCAACTAATTTTTAAAAATGGATTCTGCCAATTTGGCATTTATTAGGAGAGCCTGTTGAAATACAGTGGGAGGTACAGTCTGAAATATGAGATGTATGTTAGGGAGAACACAGAGGCTAAACACTTAACTAAGAAAATATCAAGACTTCTGTTCCAGGCCTGGCAAAACATTCTAAAGGTGTCTTTCTTCAGAAAGAAAACAAAATTTGCTTACAAACACTTATATTTCAGGGACTGAGCTTATCTCATATGTCTCAGTTGGGGCAGAAGAATGTCCCAAGAGACACGGTCAGTATTTTTCAACAGGCTTATTATGTAGATATGGAATGGAAATTCTCTAACACCATCAATTCTTTAAAGCTATGGCTTCCAACCATTTTAGAGTCCTTTTTCAGGTAAATTACCCTGCGAGGGCTTAAAAATGAATTTGCTGACCAAAATATTGGGCATCCAAAGACTCTTTAAGGGCAGGAAGAACAAATGGGCATCAAGAAGGAGAAGCAGGCTGGTCTGGGTTCAGTTTAGTACTGAAGTAGGTGACACATATTTGAATGATAGAAGAAAAGACACCCCCTCATAACCACCCAAGCTCTTTGTTTCCTCCTAGGTTGCCTGAAATGTCTTAGTGAAGAATGTGGACCAGCAGGCAGCTCCATAGGGCAGTCAGGAATTTGACCATGTACATTGCACAAATCCTAGGTTGCTGTCACATGGCTTTGTGTGACAGCTTTCTGTTCTGTCATGTTTCCAAATCCTAAATCCGGGTATCTAAAATTGTTACTGTACCCTTCTGCCCTCCAGCACAATTAGCTTCTGCCATTCTATGTATGGCTCCTGCTTGTTCAGATTTTTCATGCCCTTGCTGTCCCTTCCATTCTTGAATTACCTTCTGTTCTTCAGTTTCCAGTTGTAAGGGACTGAAAATTGCAGGTCAGCTTTCAAAACTCAATTGTTTTTAAAAATGTTATAGTCTTGGGCTAACTTACTTGCTTTCTGTGCTTTCTCTGAAGCTCCTCTGTCCAGTTTGGGGTTTTTTTCTGTAATTATGAGTTGTAACTAAATAAGTAGCTTACTTTGAAAAAGATTTCAAAAACATAACACTAGTTATGGTGATTTCAGAAATCATATGAAAACATCAGATGATATTTATAAATAATTCTTAAAACCTGCTGAACAGGGTTGCAAGGGGAAGACCTTCAGCTGTTGCTGCCACTGCCTATGCTCTTCTTAAGTGGTAAGATGCTTCCAGCTCCCTCTTTTGCACTTACTTTATTACTTGATCTCCAGTCTTTTGTTCTTGCCTTAAAATATCTCGTGTCCTTGATTCTCACTTCCTATATGTTTTTTGAATACAGCAAAAATGTAAGGTGCTTTTTGTTTATTCCTTTCACTTTCTGGAAAACAAATAGGAATTGAGGGATACTTTGACATTTCTCTTTCTATGACTAAGCTATTAGAGTGTTTTCCTGCTTCTTGTGGGGTGCTGGTCTGAGCTTTGTGATGGATGCAGTAGTTACTAATTTTGCTGCTCTTTTATTTATTCATGCTGGCATGTGAAATCTCTCTTCTTGAAGTTAGGTGTTAACAGATCATGGGAAAATAAAACAAGTCCTTGCCTGGAAAGAGATACTGCTAGTGTTATCCCAATTTATGTTGCAAAAGGCATGACTTCTAAGAAGTAGATGTGTGAACCCCATGATGTGCTCTTTATTAAGAAGATAGCTATTAACAGGTTGAAAGCACTATCTGAGATAGCAGATTGTTTCTCTTCTGATACATGGGCTGCTGGATGTTTCCACTTTACCAGTGCCACCTGTAAATGGCTTATATTCCAAACAAAAGCAAAACCAGTCAAATAAGCTAAATAGGAATGAAATGAAATAATAGTATTTTGTTAAAAGCACAAAAGTCAGTCTATCAAAATAACATGAAAACAGGGTTTCTTGCCTTTGTTTACCCTACTGCAAATGTTTGTTTAGAAGCAATAAGAGTTAATTGTCAAACTTTACAATATAGCCAGAGATTTTCTCATAAAATGTATAACAGACTCTGCCCAGATGGCAAATGCTGATATGTAAATCTAAAACATGAAAATTTCCTTTGGGGGCCAGATGGTGGCTTAATGTGAATTGTTTAACATTTATGTTTATCTTATTAAAAGTGCCTTTATATGTCCAAACTAAGCTATCAGTATGGTGGTAGAGCATACAACAACAAACAAATCAAACCATGAACACAAGGCACCTCCTGCTTACATGGATCATGGGAAAGCAAAGCACGTTCTTATCTTTTGAGAGAAGTTCTTTTTTTTTGTCTACAA
This sequence comes from Galbula dea, assembly GCA_013399015.1. Classification (NCBI taxonomy): domain Eukaryota; kingdom Metazoa; phylum Chordata; class Aves; order Piciformes; family Galbulidae; genus Galbula; species Galbula dea. Next base: position 58,155 of record VWZX01010265.1, read on the forward strand.
AATTGTGAAGAAAATATAACTAAAATCATTGTCTGTCTGCTTGGGAAAAAACATTTAAATGTATTGCTTTCCCAGAAGGTAGAAATGTTGGGTAATGGTAAACCACACATTAAATACCTTAATGTATTTCAAAACACGCATTGGTGTTCAGTGGGAAGCAGACGAGCTCTAGGTGAGGCTGCAGTCCCTCCTGGACGCAGGTCCTTCATCCTGCCGACGAGTACTAGCTCTTCCTGCAGCACCACTTGGCTCTGCCAAAACCATCCTTTCCTCTGATGCAATTCAAGAAGTTGCACAACAGAGGAAGAACAAATGGGCACTTGTGGATTCTGTCATATGAGGGCACCGCTGGCGGCTTTACAGTAAATACGGCTGATACTAAGGGAAGTGGTTCGCGGGGCTCCAAAGGGCAGCAACGAGCCCTGGGTCAGATGAATCTTAAACAGCGCTCCCGGTGCACATGCACCAGTTCAGGTGTGAATTTGTTCTCTCTTGTCCCTCCACACGAATCTTTTTGAGACCAGCACGTGATTTTAAGGTATCTAAAAGTTCAAGGGTGGCTGTTGCACAGGCAAGAAGTAAAATGCCTTTTAACAGCTTGAGTTAAACACTCTGGGCATCAAATACACAGTTGTTTTTGTGGTGCTTTCACGGTGGATGGGAGAAAATGCTTTAGTGATAAACCTAAAATGGAGTGCCTGCCTGTCTCTGGATACCTCCATGTATCTGTGTGAGAGTCTTCAACAAAGCAGAGAAATAATTTAAAGAGGAAGGCTGTAGGGAGGCTAAACAAACAGAATTCCAGAATATTTGCTTTAGACTGCTTTTTTTTTAGTCTAGCTCTTTGCTATCACCTCAAGCTGGGAGTTATGATTCACTCCATAGTGAATCACTGGTCAGTGCTGACTCTATTAACTTTCACCTGAGGCATTGGACTAATACCCAGAATTATTTTTTTCCTTGGAAGGGGCAGAATTACTAAAAGCACTGGCTGAAATAATTGTGTTAAGTGACAAGCTAATATTTAAATCAGTGTGCTGTTTGATGATACTAGATAGAAGCTTTTTGAACAGAAGAACACTTCCTCCATGCAACTTACACATGTGAAGAGTAATTACTTGAATTGTGATTTGAAATTAAGGCTACTACTGCTGGGTTTATGTAGAACTTTTCAAGCTGAAAATAGGAGGTTTCTTTTCCTATTACATGGTGATAATTTAAAAAAATCTCACCATTTTGATTTTAAGTGCCACAAACACAACAGCTAAATAAAATTTTAAAAGGTGCTTCTGACAAGCATATCTTTCTGGGGCAGAGCATAACACCATTTAGCAAAGCTCAGCCCTTTGCCAGAGATAAGATACTGGGCTTAATATGGTCCCTTAAAAAATGGTGACAAAAGCCAATTGATGCTGCTGTATTTCTCAAACAACAGCCCAAGATCCTGAAAATTCTAAAAAACATGCAAGCATTTTCATTCAGAAAATAATCCTGCTTGCTCAGTTGATTTGTGCACACGTGCAGAGGTGGTGGTGTACAGCCACAGCATTTTTTTTTTATCCCAGCTGGTGTCCTTGGAGATCTCTCATCCTACAAACAAGGCAGCACCCAAAGCTACTTGATAGTGAATATAGCTAGTATTATTGCTGTGCCGTAAGTTTTTGCACTAAGGCTACATGTTTTTTCTTCTTAAGGAAAACATGCTATGCCTTCTGTACTTTTTTTTTAATCACATTTTGGTTTTCGTGTTGTAAACTGAAACTGAGCACCAGTTCTGCTCTTTTTGTGTGGTAGCCAGTTACAGCTCAAGAAGGAAAACAGCTCTGTTAAGCCACAGTCTTGTGCATTACACACAACAAAAAAAAATCTTTTTTGAGTCACATTTTTTAATGGTGCCTTATAAATGAATAATTCAGCAGCAAGCCTTAAAATCCTGATCCTGCCATTTTATCCAGAACATATTGCAGATGCTGCGAGTCTAGGAAACAGTTTTGAGTCTGCTTTGGAAGGAGACAGTGAGCAGCTGGTAAACTACTGGCTCTTAATGAAGCTATACCATATTGCTGTATCTCCAATTACTACAGAACTTAATTAGTTCATTTTACCTTGCTGATCTGGAGAGACCAAACATTGTCTTGGGCAGCCACTGTAATTGTTTCAGTTTCCTCACTGCTGGCTGTTAAAGCTGAGTTTGGTCTCTCCCAGCAAGGCATATTAGATTTGGGAAAGCCTGCATTGTGCTACACACTGGTATTACTTATGGAACTGCCTGATTCTAGAGAAGAGTAATGTTTTTTAGTAACTTGTAGAACTAGTTAATGCCATGTGTAAATGAGTGCTAATGGTATAGATCTTTTTAACAAAGAAATGCGAATAATGAATGGCAGGGGTGGGAAGGTGGAACTTCCTGTGATAAGTGAAGATCAGGTTTGTGACCAACTGAAGAAACTGAAAGTTCACAAGTCCATGGGACCCGATGGGATATACCCACGGGTATATATCCCACCTTGGCAGACAAGGTTGCTAAGCCACTCTCTATTGTGTTTCAAAAGTCATGGCAGTCTGGTGAAATCCTGACTGACTGGAAAAGGAGAAACATAACCCCTATTTTTAAAAAGGGGAAGAAGAATGATCCTGCAAACTATAGACCAGTCAGTCTCACCTCTGTGCCTGGTAAGATCATGAAGCAGATCCTCCTGGGGGATATGCTGAGGCAGAAGAATAATGAAGAGCTGATTGGGTATAATCAACATGGCTTCACCAAGGGTAAATCGTGCCTGACGAATCTGGTGGCCTTCTATGAAAAGGTCACGACATCAATAGACAGGGGAAGAGCAACTGACGTCATTTACCTGGACCTGAGCAAAGCCTTCGACACTGTCCTGCATGACATCCTGGTCTCCAAGCTGCTGAAATGGGGGTTTGATGGAAGGACCACTCACTGGATAAGGAATTGGCTTGACGGCCGCACCCTAAGAGTGGCTGTCAATGGATCCATGTCCAAGTGGAGGCTACTGACAAGTGGAGTCCCTCAAGGATCAGTACTGGGACCAGTTTTGTTCAGCATCTCTGTCAGCGACATGGACAGTGGCATCAGGTGCACCCCCAGCAAGTTTGCTGACGATACCAAGCTGTGTGGAACAGTTGATACGCTGGAGGGGAGGGGTGCCATCCAGAGGGACCTGGACAGGCTGGAGAGGTGGGCCCATGCCAACCTCATGAAGTTCCACAAGACCAAGTGCAAGGTCCTACATCTGGGTCGGGGCAATCCCAAGCACCGATCCAGGCTGGGTGAAGATTGGCTTGAGAGCAGCCCTGCGGAAAGAGACTTGAGGGTGTTGGTGGATGAGAAGCTCAACATGAGCTGCCAGTGTGCGCTTGCAGCCCAGAAGGCCAACTGTATCCTGGGCTGCATCAAGAGAAGCGTGGCCAGCAGGTCGAGGGAGGTGATTCTCCCACTCTGCTCTCATGAGACCCCACCTGGAATATTGCATCCAGTTCTGGAGCCCCTATTACAAGAGGGATATGGGGATGCTGGAGTGAGTCCAGAGAAGGGCCATGAGAATGATCAGAGGACTGGAGCACCTCTCCTACAAGGACAGACTGGGAGAGTTGGGATTGTTCAATCTGGAGAGGAGAAGGCTCCAAGGAGACCTTATTGTGGCCTTCCAGTATCTGAAGGCGGCCTACAAGAAAGCTGGCGAGGGCCTTTTTAGGAGGTCAGACAGTGATAGAACCAGAGGAAATGGGTGTAAGCTAGAGGAGGGTAGATTTAGGTTGGATATTAGGAAGAAGTTCTTCACTATGAAGGTGGTTAGACAGTGGAACTGGTTGCCCAGAGAGGCTGTGGAAGCCTCATCCCTGGAAGCTTTTAAGACAAGGTTTGATGGGGCCCTGGGCAACCTGATCTAGTGGATGGTGTCCCTGCCAGGCAGGGGGGTTGGAACTAGATGATCTTTAAGGTCCCTTCCAACTCTTGACGATTCTGTGATTCTGTGACTCTATGAATTGGTTTGTTCAAATGTGGACTTTGCTCTAAAGCTACTTTCCCTAATTGTTGTACAAAAGTGATTGTTTTGAATGACAACGTGACTTGTCCTTCAGGTTACTTTGCTTCTCTGTTTGAAAATAGTCTTTAGAGATAAGGGAATGTTTTCATGTGATAGAATGGCAAATTAAATGTATCTTGGTTGTAGAACTGCTAACTGAATTAGTAGAGTTCTGTTTAAATGAGCTGTAGTTTTTGGTATATCATTTGTGTGTGCTAGCCTGCTGAGAATGCCCAACCCTGAACATTATTTTTGTGTGCTGCTGCTAAAAGGTAATTATAAGAATTAAAACATGTATTGAAAGAATTAAGAATTGAAACATGCCATAGAATCAAAACTCCCAGGCACCAGATAGATATTGTTGGCATTTAGCCATCTGACAACTGTGGCTACCAAGTATTACAATTTTGCATCAGCTGACATCTAAACTGATAATTTCTGAGTGTTATGTTTTCTTCACAGAAGAAAGGAGTCCAAGGTTCAGGCCTTAAAAATATTGAATCAAATATTTGAATAGTAAAAACCCAAAACAATCCACTAACCCTCCTCCCCCCCCAAAAAAAACCCCAAACCCAACAACAACAACCCAGGCCCCTTATGGGAGAAATTAAGAGAAACTGTAGCCAAATCAAATAATAGTAACCAGTTGGCTTTACCTAAATAGAGTTTAGTTTGTCTTCTGAAACACTAGAAGTGCAAACGGTAGCTGGTTTCCAAGAAATTCAGGTCATTATTAGCAGCCTGGTAATGACTGACTTTGTGATGAGACTAGCAAACTGATTAACAATATTTGAGACCTATTGACCTTATGAGCTAATACTTAGTTGTTCCAAACCAACTGCACTTAGAATATCAACTTGAACCTTTCGATTACAATTTCTAGTAATAGTGTTAGTAATTGTGTTTAGTGCTAACGTTGTATCACTTGGTGACTTTGAAACCATGTTATGCTCTGACTCTGAAGCCTTGCTTTGCTGATCTTTAAGGTTTAATATGAGGATGGGACAAATGTTTTAAAATATCTTTTGTAGTATGGCTATTACAGTTAGTTTAGACAGCCCCTGTCATGTTTTAGTCAGCTTTTATGGTTTTGTAAGATCATCTGAAAAAAAAAAAATGGACAAACTTTTCCATTTGTGTTTGCTTTTCCTAAAAATGACTTTTATAGTATGATATCATTCATTCATTCTATAGTTTCATGTTTTCTATGAGCCAGCTTAGGAAAGAAGAATATATCTTTCCTCTGGCTAGTTCATGTATTACCTTAGCAATTGTAACAAAGTGCTTAGTTTCTATGAGCCGGTGTGCAGGCCACAGCAACCAAACCATCAGTTTACACGCTTCAGAAGTAGAACCATATTTTGTTTAGATAATTTGGTAGGATTAAGAGAATAAGCCTTAATTACGTGAGTCTACGTGTTCAATACAAAAATTAAAAGATTTGCTGTTGTTACAAACCAGTTTTGCTGGAGAGGATGCTTGCTTAAAAGAAGCATTTCTGTTACAGGACATGAACTTGATTGACATCCTTTGGAGGCAAGATATAGACCTTGGGGCAAGGCGTGAAGTTTTTGATTTCAGTCAACGACAGAAGGAGTATGAACTCGAGAAACAGAAGAAACTTGAAAAGGAAAGACAAGAGCAGCTCCAAAAAGAGCAGGAGAAAGCCTTGCTGGCTCAGCTGGAGTTAGATGAGGAGACAGGTGAATTTGTTCCTGCTCAGCCAGCTCAGCGCATTCACTCAGAAAATACGGGGCCACCAGTTAATTTATCACAGGTAAATTCTAACAGCTGTTTGTGCTTAAACCCTTTTCCATTCACAGGAAGACATAATGTTAGCAGTTACCTAAAATGAATTTGCATTTGTTGCTGTAAGTGGAAGATTCTTCAGTTATTCAAAGATCCACTAACATGTTTTCATAACTTTCCTATTTAGACCACACAGACTTCAAAACCAGAAGCAGAAGCCTTGTGCTTTGATGACTACATGCAGCTCTTGGCAGAAGCATTCCCATTTATAGACGACAATGAGGTAAAAATGCTCAAAACAGCAGTTTCGAAGTCTCACGTGTTCTCTTCCTAAGGCTTGTCTTCAGCATAATATTAATTTGTGATACAATTGGAGTTTTGTCATCAAGCTGACTCCAACTGGAATAGTGTAGTAGGCTTGAACTGGGGCTGTGTCTGGAGAAAAAGGAGCGGTACTCCTGTGTTACTTCTCACTGAATCCTGCAGCCAGGATTCACTGTGTAACACCAGCTGATGGCAACTGTTGCAGTTGCTGCAAATAATGGTAGTGGACTTGGTGTTTGTTACAGTGAGCGTAGTGCAGCTCTCTGGCGTCAGTGCATTTGAGTTGCTTTATTTACCTGTACTGACCTAGACTATGTGATGTGTAAGAATAAGGCCTTCACCACAGTTTCTAGATATTTTTTCTTATTTCTTTACTTAACATGAAAATGCCTCTCATGGGAATGTTTTTATATTATCCTACTGTTTACAAAAAAATGTCTGTTAAAGCAAATACCTGTCTGTCTCTTCTGCAGAAATGGCAGGACACCAAAAATCAGATTTTTGCTTTGGGAAACTCAATGTTTGGGGGCTTTTTTTTGGGGGGAGGGGGGCGGGGGGGAATGATTTTTTTAATGTTTTTTTTATTGTCGTTTTATTGGTTGTTTTTGTTGTTCTTCTTTTCTTTTAAACATTTGAGGCTTCTTCAGCTGCATTTCAGTCACTGGATCCTGCTCAGATTGATAGCAACCCAGTCTTTATTTCCTCTGATCAAACTCAGCCACCTGAATCACCTGTTCTAGTTCCACTTACTGATGCAGAGAACATGCAGAACATAGAGCAAGTTTGGGAAGAATTATTGTCCCTTCCAGAGTTACAGGTAAAGGTTTAGAGCATCTGAAAAAATAGCATTATTGTAAATGTGGGGATTCTTCAGTGTCCGATTGTGTGAATAATTTATCATTACTTTTGCGTTCAAGTTTTATCTAAGAAAAAGGTTTTGTAAAGATAACAGAACACATATTTAGATACATAGAAGAGTCAGGTATAGTTCTATAACTACTGTCTGTGCATGTTCAGTAAGAACTAATTATGTAATGTACATGAACTAAGTCTTCTAAAGGAACAAAAATATAACTTCACTATATTTCAGAGTCACACATTACAGAGGACATCTAAGGTTTTTTCCTCCTATCCTTATATTTGTATTTATATTTTCCTTAGATTTTACTGTAAAATTGAGTAAACTTACTTTCAAATACATTACTGAAAAACGTCATCATGCTTCAGCCTGATGCTTCGTTATCTTAGCTGTTAACACAAGAGATGAATGGTCAGTGGAATGCCTGTAAATCTGAATCATATTTAAAAAAAAAAAAACCCCACAAAAAAGTTTGCAGGAACTGGGGTTTTTCCTGCCACTCCACATTTTCCCTTTGTCTTTTTGTATTTTTCAAATTTTCCTAGTTTCCTACTCTTTACTGCAATGGTAGGCTTAAAAGTCTCCCATAAGTCACAAGGATAATTGTCTGTGAAGAGGCAGCAGTGATGCTGAAAATACACTAATAAGACAAACAAAAACTTCCTGTTGCTGTGTTCCTGAATAGTAATTGAATAATCTTCTGAAAAAAGTGAGATAATTAAATTGAGGGCATCACCTTTTATGAATTGTGTTTGAAGAAAAAAAATTAAAGGAGCACTCTCACATTTAAAACCTTAGCTTAAGCCTTGAATGAGCTCTGATTAAATAATCAGTGTGTGGTCCCTTCTTACAAGGAACAGAATCATTTTGGTAATTAACTAATTCTTTGGGGACAACAGGCACACTTATTTCAGCATCAGTTAAGAAACTGCCACCCCATTGGAAAGAACATTGGGCTTGTACCAGTGAAAGCCCACCAGTTTAATAGCCTTTGATGCTTCAACTGGTGTTAGCCAGCTTAACTAAAAGTATGTGGGGTGAGCTAATGTTTGCAAGACTTCACATTAGTGCCCTTTTTACTTTACCTAGAATTGCCTTTCTCTGCACTGAACAGCTGCTTTCTTCAGTAAATCCTGCAAGAATCTCTTTTTTGAGAAAAATGTATCTATCCACATAACATGAAATTAGGAGTGCTAAAGTAATTGTTTGCCAGTAATGCTTAAGTCTCATACAGTAATTTTGCATTTACTGCACCCTTGCCATTCCTAGCAATGGTGCTTTTGAGAAGTTCAGACCTGGTAGCTCCAAGATCCCCACTAACAATTTACCAGAGCAGGAGGGCTCTATGCAGCTTCCATATAGCACTGGAGTAGGTCTCTTTCAGCATCCTGCTTCGAGTTTGAAGGCTTTGAACATCTACAACAAGTTGCTTCATGCTCTTGCTTAGGTATTGGTCTTATTCCTAGATTGCCTCTCTGTAGTAAGTGTGTAGTCACAGAGGTTACAGGAATGTTGAAATACCCATTTTATGTGCATGTTGATTGCTAAAATATTTCATATTTGTGGGTTATAGAAAAAGTTTTATTAGTTGGAGGTGTCCTGCTCAACTTCTCTCTTGCATTTCCCATGCAGTGTCTGAACATCGAAAATGATAACCTGGCTGACGTAAGCACAATTACAAGCCCAGAAACCAAGCCAACAGAGATGCAGAACACCTATAATTACTACGCCTCGTCACTCATCACGAGAAAAGATGTTAACTGCAGTCCAGACTTCCTGGATAGTATTGAGGGCCCCTTTTCCAGCATTTTGCCACCAGAAGATACCAGCCAGCTGAGTGTGAGCTCTGTAAGTGACACATCCCCTTCAAATTCTGATTTCTCTGAGGATTTCTGTACCACCTTTATTGATACTAAGGCAAACAGTGACACAGCAACGCCAAGCACTATCAGTCAATCATTCACAAAAATTGCAAGTGAACCTATTGATCTTTCTGGTTTCTTGCTGTGTAAAGCTTTTAATGGCAGCCATTCAGGGACCATACCAGAATGTAATGATTCTGACTCTAGTATTTCATTGAATGCAAGTTCTAGTGTTGCATCACCTGAACACTCTGTTGAATCATCGGCCTACGGAGATAAGACTTTTGGTTGTAGTGATTCTGAAATGGAAGACGTGGATAGTGCTCCTGGAAGTGTGCCACAGAGCAATGCTAGCATGTACTCTTTGCAGTTCCAGGATCGAGTGTTTTCTTCTGCGGGGCCAACCACTCAAACACTGAGTTTGCAGTGTACAAACACACCAAAGAACGAACCCCCTGCCAGTCCAGGCCACCCCAAAGCTCTGTTCACAAAAGATAAACCTTCAAGCCGCCTTGAAGTTCATCTCACAAGAGATGAGCAAAGAGCAAAAGCTCTGCAGATCCCTTTTCCTGTTGAAAAAATCATCAATCTCCCTGTTGATGACTTCAATGAAATGATGTCTAAGGAACAGTTCAACGAAGCCCAGCTTGCACTTATTCGAGATATACGCAGGAGAGGCAAGAACAAAGTGGCTGCTCAAAACTGCCGTAAAAGAAAACTGGAAAATATAGTGGAACTGGAGCAAGACTTGAGTAATCTAAAAGATGAGAGAGAGAAATTGCTTAAGGAAAAAGGAGAGCATGACAAAAGCCTTCGTCAAATGAAAAAGCAACTAACCACCTTATACCTTGAGGTCTTCAGCATGCTACGTGACGAAGATGGAAAGTCTTACTCTCCTAGTGAATATTCACTGCAGCAAACTAGAGATGGCACTATTTTTCTTGTTCCTAAAAGCAAGAAATTAGAGACTAAACTCTGAAGAACAGCACAGCTGGCTACTGTTCTGAGTTACTATTTTTGTATCATGATCTTGATAGTTTTTACTGTGAGGTGGAATGCAAAATTTAAGTCATATTTTTCAAGTAATTCTATGCAATGATAATTTTAAAGTTAGTTTATGGAAGATGCAAGGTTAAAACTAATAGTGTAATGCAGATGGAAGTATGCAAAATTTGTAATCTCACTTTTATAACAGACATTTCCTTCTTATAGCACCACTGACTAGTTTCCTTATATGTGTAAATAGGTAAAGATAACATATTTATATACTGTTCCTATCTCTTGTTATAGTCACAGATTTATTTCAGAGATATATATATAAATGATTTTAGCCTTCTAAATATAATTTCTTGCAAGACAAACAGTATGGCTTCTGATACTTTTTTATAAATACGCAAGTGTTTGTTTCCCATTTTTCTTACACATTTATACTTGCTTTATATTTAATATATAATTTTAATTTAGTATAAAAGTTGATACCTAATATTTGATTGTATTTGTTCATTAAACTTTTTTTAACTACTTCATATACATTTATTTCCCTGAAGAAGGGAGAGCCTTACTAGTTTTCCAAGGCTATGTCTTCACGTAACAAATATGCTTAATAACCAGAGATGTATCACAGCATTGTAAAGCATTACTCATGTTTTGTTCAGCATAATTTAACTGCCATGTGGAAGGATTGCGTTACACAAAACTTAAGTTTCGAGTCTATGCTAAGGTTACATAATTTTTGATTGCTCGTTGAACACTAATATTCCTGATCAGATCTTTACTCCAAAGGCATTTAAAAATCTGTTATGAATACATCAGCATTATGCATTTTTCCAACTAAAAATTCTGTACACTTGAGTGACTGTTCTAGAACTAGCATCTCTGATGCTGATCAGTAAGCATCGTTTGTCACTGTTACTTTGCAGCTAACAAGAAAAGGCATACTGCCAACCAACTGCACTGATTGGAACCTGTGCTCAATTAATTGAAAAGTTGCGGAGTTTAAATTACAATGTATAAGAGAATAAAAATTGGGCAAATAAATGGCCTTGTTTTGTTTACTTTTCAAATGGACTCATCCTCCTTGATTATTGTGAATAAGGAAAACTGTAATTTGATATACACATTGATCTGAAATTAAAATATTTTCCTTCATCTTCTCTGTGAAACTCTTAAAAGGCACATTTAATCGGAGGTTTTTTTTCTGCCACAGATGCTCTATACAATTTTATTACAGTATCTTGCATAATTTTGTTTAGTATAATAAAAACCCAAGTTGTTTACAAGACCTTATGGTACATTTTTTTTTAAAAAGGAGGAACTGATAAAGGGTAGATAATTTATTAATGTTTTAGGAAAAAGGATTTGAAGAGGGACATCAGATTAGGAAGCCAGTCTTCCATTTGCTTCTTATTCACATTAGAGTAAATGCTAAATAAAATGACAGTTGTTTATGAATTCAGTCTTGAAATTTTTATTTCCCAAACTTTTAAACTGTGCTGGAGTTGCATATCCAGCAGAAAGCTGCTCACCTCACAGCTGCCCGGTTTAGATTATCGTAATCCGAGTTCCATACTACATCACTTTATGGAGCTTCTGAGTGTCCTCAAAACAAAAACAAGTAAAACCCCAACCAACCAAAAACACCCCAAAAAAAGCACAAGGAGGAAGTGCAGAAAGCCATAGTTCTGATGAATTTTATTCTGTCACAGGATGCTGTGGAAGGTCTCCTGGTTTTAACTGTTCTGTGGTGTTTGCTGCATTCATACAACTCTTCAGTGATTCCAAGCCCTCTCATCTGAATAGCATTAACAGGTTTGGAGCCTATGATTACATAGCTAGCAGTTTCAGTTTTCCCTGTATGCACAGAATTTCACATGCTATTTTATTGTCCAGCTAGTCAGAGTAGTACCAGAGTAACTTCACACTCAGGTTGTTCTATTACCCCAAATATGTATTTCTACTTTTTGTGTATTTTTTGTCTACTTTTTTCTACTTTTCATTCATCTTCCTGTTAACTTGTTTACCACTTCTGAATAGCAGAGGCTTCTCTAGTACCTGGTGCAAATACACTCTCTCTCACACACACTTCATCTGCAGTACAACCTTAGCTAACCAAAGTAAAGCATGGGTAGGGAAAGCAGAGCAGTAACAACAGCTTCACCAAGAAGGTAGTTTTGCTCCAGGACAGTGTAATGCCAGGAACCATGATCATATCAGAACACAGCCTCTTTAAAAGGCAAGTGTAATGGCCAAGTACCAGTACCAAAAGAAAGTCTTTGGTACCTAGACCTGTGACTGTCTGATGTTCCAGCTCGCCTACCTTAAAAGAAAAACAAGTTTCACACAACTTCTTATACTGTGTTACTTGCAAGCTTTCAAATAAGGTCCTGCCCCACAAAATGTCAGTGTCTAAAGCAGCAGATACAGCAAAATCATGAAAAAACTAGCCTCAGATTTTTAACATCCCTGGAAGTGCTGCTAGGAACCCTGCCCATTACACCAAGTAGTAACATTTGTGTTTTTTGCAAAAGACACTGAGAAGTGTACATCCAGCTAGCTAACCCAACCTGCATTTTCAGACTTCTTACCTTGTTCATACTGACCTTCCTTGTTAACAGCCTGTCAGTCCATCCCACTGAATGCAGGAACACTTTTTGAGCAAACTGTCAATACCAGTGGTTGAAAACCTAAACCCTACCTTTGATGCACAAAGCAGATTTCCTCTAGACAGGGCAGCCAAGCACCACATGACCTAAAGCAGACACTGCAGCAGTGAGGGTTATTTTTCTTGCTGCTTTTGTTCAAATGTGCCTCTATGGACTCTGCCAGCAGCACTGCCTAGGAAGGAAAACATCCCTAACAATCACCAAGCCCGGGTCAACACTAGGGGACTTGCCATTTAAAAGCAAGTGGTTCTAATCCATACTTACAGATAGCGACTATAGAGCACAGGTGTTACAGCAGAAGCAGACTCAACCAGGCTCTAGACATTCTTTCAACATTAATACACTGTTGCTGTCATACACAGGTAGGTCTGATGGCACAGGGAATGTAAAGAGAACTCCTGAGTCATCATCCCCCTCTCCATTAACTAGGCTATCAAATGTCAGACTTACAGACAACATTTCTCTCTAGATGTAACAAATACTTTATTTACAAATTAGCTATTAAAAAAAAGAAAACTTCAGCAAACCCCTGCCCTCCACTTCAAATTTGTTCCTTATTTTAGCACTAAATTGAAAGATGAAGGCAAATAGCATCCTTGCAGCCTTTGCGGGAGCTATAGCTTTTGTATTACCCGTGTCTAAAACCTAACACAGTGATACTTACTCCATTACCAAGATGAAAAGAGCAACAACAAAAAACCTGTCATTAATGCAGAACCCTTGTTTCAATTCCATCAGGCAAAGAATTACAGAAGTAACTCAAGACAACTTGCATTCTGTTTAAACTAGTGTTTTCCATACCATGAACACAGCAGATGTAGTACTTGCATTAAAACACCCAACATCATATATCGTCAAGGAAGAAAGTACTTCACATTATTTTGATGTGTGAAAACATCAGATTACAATCTTTCATTTTATTATTACTACCAAGGTACAAAGTACATTCCCAAACCTGAGTGTGACTGAGTGACTTTGCCAAGTCTACTGCATCACAATGCTGACCTCATACAATGAGGAGTCTCCACATGAAGACCATTTATTTATTGATCAAAACATTGTTTTAAAAGTAATGTGTAGCTGAGCCAAAGTTTTCTGACTTGCAGTCCCGAGCTGGAAAGATGATTCTGTAATGCAGTGTGCTACAATAATTTAAGAATGTGTTGTGTTCTTCACAGCACTAAAAAAAAGGTGATGGCAACTCATTTTAGATTTTAAGTCGTTAGACAACATACACTTTATTCTGATACAAAATGGAAATATTTTAACAAATTTCAATCCATTATGGACTATATTGGAAGTTTTAATTTCCATGCTATTTTTAAACTTGTTTGACCACAAGTTGAAAGATTTCAGCACGCTAACACCATTGGTCTTGAAGTCTTTGCCAGTTATTAGAACATATTATTCTGTTTCCAATCTTGCGATATTATCTTCTACATGAAGGCCATTTTTCTTCTACGGAGATACTTGGATTACTTTAGTTCAGGAAAAAGCTAATCTTAGATAGAGATGTCAACCTGCAGCACCCACAGCAGAAAAAGAATCATTCATCAGATACCTAATTTCAGTGATCTTTCATGCTCCACACAATTTAAACACTTGTCAGACCACAGACTGTTATGTAAGTGAATATTCCAACGCAGTGTACACAGTATATGAAAACATGTTAATGTCTTAAACACAGGAACCAAAGACAGCAAGTCAGTACATCACGCAATGCATGAAAGACTAGCACCATTCCCCTTCCCACCTTAAATATTTAAAGGATATCAAATTTAAGATGCTGTATTTATTTTCAGCATTCTAGAGTAAGAAAACACTTATCACATATGCATCAACCAGGGCCCCTTTTGGGAAAATCACTTTTTACTACCTGAAGTATCATTCGCTTTTAGATGAACACACAGGTTTAGGTGTCAAAACTTCTGTAGAACTGCAGCGTAGGGAACAATGCTCTGCTAACTTTTGATCTCCGTTTACAGCTGCTGCTTTCAATAGCAGCCACTATAGAAAAAGCTAGCCATGAAACAATATTCTTAACTCTTGGAAGAATCTCTTGGACAAAGACAGACTTGACCAAGTACTCCTGAAGGATCTGTTTATCTTTGACAAGTTTGTATCTGAACAAATTTAAGTATGAACAATTAAAATTAAGCTAATCAGTCTACCAATGTTTTCTAAATCCAAGTGTGAAAATAATTCTAACAGTAAATATCTACTTTATATGAGGTGCAAAGAGACACAAAACAGGTCTGCAGCAATGCAGAATGCTCTCCTGTGCTAAGGTACAGCTTTGCTCTATATGCAGGCCTAGCAATGAGATGCAAGCTAAAAAGTTTTTGTTAAAGCATTTTCAAGTGTTCTACTACTAAAAAGTTGTTACATTTCCCCTCCCAAGGAGTAATGACGAGACACACTAACAGTATTCCCCATTACCTGTTGCTACATACCTACATGCCTAGGTGAGCTCAACAAGGCAACTCTGCTTAGCAGAGGTTTTCCACCTCTAGGTGCAAGAAAGCAAGCCTGTTACTTCATCAACAAGGTGTCTGGCTTACTACACTGAGACTGTGACTGCAACCTTACTGCAGCTGTTTCAAGTTTGGGCTCAACCTTGGCTAAGCAAAACTGTGTATGAACTTTTTTAAAAAAAAAGTCATTGTAACATTTTCATTGAGTAGCTCCTGCTTTCCTGAAGTAGCTCATTTACAAATGAAATCTCAGCATGTAATGCTGTTTACTTGTTGTTTACATGTAATTTACTTACAAGTTAACTTTTAATTGCATGATAGGATGTCAAGACTTTGCTTTCTGGATGTTTAGACAGCAGGTATCAAAGCTTAAACACTTGAATCAATCTGTGAGCATACCTAAGCCCCAGGTTAAATTGAAATGCCCAGGTTCCATTTCCCTTTTTCTGAGTAACTGAAGCATAAGCAACACTAGAACAGAAACTGACTACAGAAAAATAATTCACTCATAAAAGGTACTGCTGAATTTAAATAAGTACTAGACTAATGTATAAAAGAATTTTAAAATATCCCAGACCTGTAACAATCAGAGATAATGAAAATGTGTTCCAAGAGTTAAGAACCAACATGTATAAAAAGCATATTCCATTCTAAGTTCTTTTATTGTCATTATTCTGTACAAATGCAGTTTTGCTTTCAGCTGGGTATCACGTGACAGTATTAACCTCCATGGAACTACCCTACCTGAAAGCTTCGGAAGTCTGAAAGGCACCTCTTTGATTTGTACAGATAACTACCACCTGGTAAGATTGATTTATTAGGAGGGAAATCAATGCTCTAACCAATGCAAAGTGCCTTTACAGAATTATTGCAGCAGCAGTGCTCATAAACTACACAGAATTGTGTCCAACCGCTTCCGTGTCTTCAACTTTCTGGGTTTCTGTAAGGTGTTTCTTTTTACTTCAAGGTAAGAAACAATTTCTCAGAACCATCCCCCCCAGTACACTCCCCACAGTTACAGCACATATTTCCAAACATTTCTCATTTCCGTATCATTGATCTCAAGACACACATCAATTTCGTACCTGCTAGGAACAGAAGATTTTTGAATAGCATTTATGCCAGCAAGCAACCCTCATCCAGAAAACACTGGATGGCATACGCCGGAATACTTGTTCCTTAATACTTAAGGCTTTCCTTGACATCTAAAGGATGGCAAAGGAAAGCCTGGAAGGAAGTAAGGGTTAAACAACCGTTTTACTATACACTACAAGTCTTACCCAGTCAGAAACCTTCAATTGACGAGGATGTGCAAGACACTCCCCATTTTGTCAAGCAGCAGCTTCTCATTCAACCTGAAAATTAAAGAAATTACTCTTACCTTGTTTAAAAACCTCCCACTACTCTTTTATAATTCATGAAAAATTTTAAAGGCAAACCTTACCTATGCTCATTGCCCTTCCTTTCAGGTCTAAATGCTAGACCTATTGATTTTGAGTCAACTCAAGTAGCTATCACTCAAGGAGGTTCCAAAAGGTGAAGAACTCTTGCTAGACTTTCTTCGATATTTCAGCTGTGATAAGTAGATTTAACTAGCCTCTGGAAAGCTGCTCACTATCAGCACAGTATCTTATGCCTTCACTTTTCTGGAAGATGAAGCTGTTGCTCCTGCTGCCTCGTCATTCTGTAATTATGCTGACTTCTCCATACTCAATAGGCTGCTGAAGTCCTGTCTTACGAGTCTCCTTAGCAAAGTATGGATCAGAGAAGTACATCCTAGGTTCTTTAAAGCTGGTTAATCACTGTCCTCAAGGCTTACACTTTTCCACATCACAAACACCAGCTAAGCTACCCCACCCACCTACAAAGCGGTCACTTACATCCATCTCTTAAAAGGTTGCATACAGATCTTGTTCATAAAGTTTATTATTACACTATTTTTCAAAATTAACATTGTTGTCACAGTACAGCTACAAGAGGCCCTGTTAAAAAGAACACTGTCAATACATTCTAAAAAAAAAAAAAATATTAAAAATACCAGATCAATTATCAGGAGGGACATCAACCCCATTCTCCAGTTGTCCCTGCAATCAGATGCAGGCCCCAGGTACAAGTCTACACATCTTCTAAGCATAGTTAACGTACAAAGCAAGTCGGTACTTAGGTGGCTCACTCCCTAGTGAGTTGTGGTTTAGTTTCCAATGTTTTCAAACTCCAAATGGGTTGTTTAAAAAATGCCTTTATTGAAATACAGCCTCCCCCCAACCCCAACCCCGAATTAGTATATACAACAGAAGCGTTCACTAAATAACCAATTCTTGCTTTAACTTTAGAGATATTTTAAAACTCCACAGAAAAGAATAAGCAGACTTTGAAATCCAGTTTGGAAGCTACCATCTTTACACCGGTTCCTTGCTTTAGTGTACTGCAGTCTAAATACACTCCAATAACAGTGTTTAAATAACATTGTTTAATTTTTTTTTTTTCAAACAACACACTCATTTTTCTACTACTTCTTAAAATTGTAACTCATTATTAATATGACTGATTATGCCTTGAGCAATTTCATACATCTTTGCAGAGTCATTCCTACACTGGAATCGCATTTACCTTATACTGCACATTGACCCAGCAGTGAAACAGGTGAGTAATGCCAATACCATATTGTCAAGTGTCTGAGTATTTCTTCTATTGACTGGGTCCCTACTCTCTGAATGGACAGAAAGGACTGTCCTGGCAATAGTCACGAGAATTTTCTTCAGATGAGAAAAGAGCAGACCGCAATGCCTTAATTTGGAGGTCAGAAGTGAGAATGAATACAATTTCTAGCCATATGTGCTGATAAGATTTGCTACTCCAGTGCATCAAATAAAATTGTAACACACTATCATTCTACCTGTGGAAACTCAAGACTGTACCATTCTACATCGTGGGATGTGTTTCTAGTCAGTAAAATACATCTAGATCATGTTTTGTTTCATCTTTGAGCTCTTCGCTGAGCACAGACATTTGTTAAGGGGAAAAGCTTGAAAACTATACTACTTAGAGCCCATTGTGAAAGGGCTTTTGGAACGCATTACCTGGGACTGTCAGTGATTACACCTGTGCTACCTTTGGCTCCCAGTCTGAAGAATGTGTCCAGAAAATTGCCTAGGGTGCATGCAAGAAAGTATATAGCCATTAAGTTATTGAGGAACACACCTATTACTCTCACTATGACGCCTCATTTAATTGAAACAGCACAGTCTGGTGTGAGGGAGAGGGAAATGGAGACAAAGGAAGGGGATGAAAATTCCAAGCCACCCTCCCCAAAGTATAGTTTTATTGAAACAGAATCATTGTATATCCCAAGGAAACAGGCACTTGATTCCCCCCACCTTAACTTCTCGGGAATTACAATAAATATAAAGGTAAAAAGCAAGTTTCTTTTTGTCTTCACCCAAGACTTAACTGCAGTTATCCCTTACACATCTCAAATGAGACGGGAGACAGCTTTAATGTGTCTAAAGTTGGTCTTGTTAAAATATTTATCATGCCTTATTATCTTGAAGCGCTAGTACTAATACAGAACTACAAATTAAAAAAATATGCACAAACCAAAAAGTAATTTGAAATTTTCATTAAGGTAAAGCTTAGTTCTATAATTCACAAACACTAATTTGAGTAACTCAATCCTAGTTATACATCTAAACAAACTATAATGCAACATACAGACGCTTTCCCTCTGTATGCCTATGTAACTCATGTCAGTGACAGTTACATATATACACTGAGACTAGACCCCTTAAGACTGCAAATCAATAGGTGTTTCTATTGTTAACTTTAAATTAATACAAAATAGTAATTGAGAAATGCATTAATCCTCTCTAATAACTAACAAGGAAACACCCTAAACTACAGTTTATTTCTGTATATAGAGTTCTCTGTACTAAATGTGGAAAAACTGAACTACACAAATATTGAAAAGTTAAAAATTCCTTAATTTGTTTATTCCTGGTACCACTACCACAATTTACAGGGCAATATACCTGATGTAATGGGAAAATAAAAAGAAAAAAGAAAGACAAAGCTACAACAGATAAAGACCTCAGGAATGTACATCTAATCGACACTACATTGCATTAATCAATAGCTGCACTTTTTGCAAACTGTGGCTATGACAGTCCTGAACAAGAAGGGTTTCCTGTTTAAGCTGCAGTAACTTTTCTGACTATGGATCATCGTTCCTTCTGTGGCAGATTTTACAGTTCCTCTAATGCATTTGGGACGACTGTCTCAAAGTAACCTGCAGCTTTCCTGACAACTCCTCGCTCTCTCTCCTGCTAAGAACTGTAGCCTGTTGAATACAGGATAAGAAAATTATTACTCTCAGTGAACAGTTGTACATTATTAATCATCATTATAAATATGCATTACACCTACCCTTTTTCTGGTAGCATTTTTAGAATCTTCTACCACCATAGCCCCCACTTCCACTTCCAGATCCATAACCACCTACAAAAAAACCAGGGTGTATATTGAAATCCAACAATAACAAATTTTAATCCCCAAAATATTTTCTGTAAAAAGTCATACTTACCACCATAGGGACTGCCTGAACTTCTGCCACCAAAGCTACCACCACCTTTCATGGGACCATAGTTAGACTGCTGTTGTCCACTGTAATTGCCAAAATCATTGTAATTTCCACTTCCACCATAATTACCTGAAAGAAATACAGACTTATAAAGCCACTTTTGTTCCAACACTTAGGACACAAAGCTTAGAACATGCCAAATTACAACATCCAATGTAACATAAATTGTAATAGTTTAAAACAATTCAAAATAGAAAGGCAAGCCCCCTGCATGCTACCTCTACACACAGATGACAGAAGACCCTTAGCATTTTGAAGACTGGAAACTGGTATTTCATTGATGATGAAAAACATCACATGACATAATGGCTGGACTGAATGACCTTAAAGTTCCAACCTAAATGATTCTATGGTATTAGAAAATGTACAGATTTCAGTAGCCCATTTGAAGTTAACACAGCAGACAAAATTCAAGGCTTCCAAACTGAGGAAAGCTTAAGTTTCACTGCCATTCTTCCACTGCTCAACACATTGCACATATGACGGTAGTGTAAACTACAGACAACTTACTTGCTCCAAACAATTACAGAACCTTTAACAGGCACACTCCATATACACATCAGATGGTGTAATAGAAGCATGCAGCAATTTTGCAGCTTAAACTCCCCAAACTTCGGGCAAACAATTAAAAAGTTTATATAATATAAACTTATAGTCCTCACAAAAGAGGACGTGAGCTACATGATGTGTACTGGTATCCAATGGCAATAGCATATTGTAAATGCTCAAAAGCTTCGAAATTCTGCTACTCTACCTCCACATACAGATTTATAGCTGCTGCTTTTTTATTTTTTAAAAAAGTGTCATGAAAAAATAATGTGGTATAGTGTACCAAAGCTGACCCAGAGGGAGAAGACTTTCCTCATGTAAAACAGTCTACATTAAGGCTTCACTGTACATCTCATTTTATGCGCTATCATACTTCAGGCACTGTACAACTCGCAGAGCTGCCTAAAAAACACGGATGTCTAAATAAAGCTGGCATCTTACCACCACCAAAGTTTCCTCCTTCATTGTAGCCATCGTATCCTCCTCCACCACCTCCATATCCACCACCTGGGTTTCCATATCCTGGTCCTCCACCACCACCATAACCTCCTCTGCTACCATAGCCAGGACCACCTCCATAGTTGCCACCTTTGAATAAAAGAGCCAAAACAAACATATTTAGAATTGGTAAGGAAAGGTCCATTTAACACAAAAAAAAAACCAACAAAAACACACAGTCAAAACTTCCACCAATGTTTTCCCCTTATTACATTCATTGTGGTTGCACAATTTCTCTAAACTATTTAATCCAAACAAAAATCTCCATTAGGTTATATATACCCTTTGAAGTACGATACTGAGAAGCTCATTCTGGCTCACAAAAAATAGAGACATGCTGCTACCACCACCAACACCCAGTACATCTACTAATTGCCCCTTTATACAAATGGCTTTGTCAGTATTGTGCTTCATCTTCTTCCTTCCTCCGAGTTGAAATGACTCAAATAAGCAAAGCCCTCAAAATAATTCTGCTTTGTAGTTTGATCTAGTCTCCAACATTTTGATGGAGTAGCAGGAAACAGTTTCAAAAAACTCACTACATTATCTAAAAAGCAGGATGTAAGTTACTACATGCCATTTCCCAGATTTTCCACCCTGCCAACAAAAATGCTACTTCTATAGACATTTGGTAATTTCCACAGTCCTCTTCAGACACATTTTGGATACTCATCCAAACTTTACTATGAGAAAGATACTACTGAGCCACTGAAAAGTCTTACAGTTGATTGAAAAGATACTTGGTATGTTAGCTGGTCACTGCTTTATTCAGTTTTAGTAATGTCAGTTGACATCATCTTCAGTGACTTCTCAATAATTATGAACAGCTGCTGCATAATCTTCTCACATAAAGTTATTTCAAAGGGTAAATATAAAGGAGTATGTTTTTCCACCTATCATTTTGTGGGGAAAACAAAACCCCTTTCACTCTTCAGAGCTCTACAGTGTAGAAAATATCACCAGAGTAGACTTCATTTCCAAGGTGAAGGCAAGACTTACAGTGGTTCTAATATGGGGGATGGGGAGGGGTGGGATGAGAAGGGGGAAGAGGGGAGAATGATGCACTTACCATCACCAAATCCATTGTATCCGTCACCACCCCCAAAGCTTCCTCTGCTCCCACCACCGCCACCACCGCCCCCATAGCCTCCTGGAACACAAAACAGATGAGAATGGTTTCTTAAACAGTTAACGTGTTCAGGCTGACACATGAAAGAAAAATAATGAAATCACAATTTATATAAACACTCCAGTCATTTACCTCTTCCACCAAAGTTTCCTCCTCGGCCAAAGTTCCCTCCACCGCCTCCGAAGTTTCCACGACCCATGAAGTTGCCAGAGCCACCCCCACGACCTACGAAATATTCTACTTAAATTATGTTAATTGAAAACTAGTTACATACAATAACCATGCAGAACTCCAGACTCACCTCTCTGAGAGCTAGCAGTCTGCATCTCTTGTTTTGAGAGAGCTTTTTTAACTTCACAGTTATGTCCATTTATAGTATGATATTTCTGAACTAGAGAAAATTGTGAAACAGGAAAGAATAAGAAAAATCAAACCAAGGAAAGCAATATACTGTAAAACTCTCAGACAGCTACTTTAAGGAATGACCACAATATTAAAAGGAACATTAAATCTAGCCCATCTCTTACAATAGTAAAGCAGTCGATTATGCCAACATCTTACATTC
The DNA here is from genome assembly GCA_013399015.1 of Galbula dea. NCBI lineage: Eukaryota > Metazoa > Chordata > Aves > Piciformes > Galbulidae > Galbula > Galbula dea. The sequence continues at coordinate 80,511 of VWZX01010265.1, forward strand.
CACACAATACTATTCCAAAATTTAATGTCTTTTTCTCCTGTAAGTCACTTCTCACTGAAGAGTTACATACCAACAATCTTATCAACTGTATCATGATCATCAAAAGTTACAAAAGCGAAGCCTCTTTTCTTTCCGCTTTGCCTGTCTTCCATGACCTCTATGGTTTCAATCTTGCCATATTTTTCAAAGTACTCTCTTAAATTATATTCTTCTGTATCTTCTTTAATTCCACCAACAAATATTTTCTTTACTGTGAGATGGGCTCCAGGCTTTACAGAATCCTATAATGCCAAAAAATACATTCAGTGTTTTAAATTTAGGTACCGATTAGGAAACAAGTTTAGCTGAAACAATAACTTGCCTCTCTTGAAACTGCTCTCTTTGGTTCAACCACCCGTCCATCAACCTTATGTGGGCGAGCGCTCATGGCAGCATCCACCTCCTCCACACAAGAGTAAGTCACAAAGCCAAAGCCTCTGGAACGTTTTGTTTGTGGGTCTCTCATTACCTGCAAAAAAAAAAAAAAAATAGTGCATACTCCACATGTCTGTACTACATTAAGCACTTATATCCTTTCAAAAACAAAAACTAGTGTTTGACACTTTACCACACAGTCTGTGAGCGTGCCCCATTTTTCAAAGTGCTCTCTCAAGCTATCATCTGTTGTTTCAAAGCTGAGACCTCCAATGAACAGTTTTCTCAACTGCTCTGGCTCCTTTGGCTCATGACCCTACAAAATCAAAAACCAAAGCCACATTTTGAATACAAAACAGAGTAAGAATTTCACAGAACTTATAAAAATCATCTGTGCAAATTATAACTACAAATAAGTGGAAAACATTTACACAAAAACAATGACTTCTAATGGGTTTAGACAGCAGCATAGAGAAAACTTAACGAGGTGTGATTTTAGTTACTGATAAACAACTGTAAAAAGTGCTCAAATGCAAACAACAGGAAAGAGATGTCGGTATGTTAAATAATTTTGGTTGCTCCACAGTCCCCACAAAGTATATTCATTTTATGTATATCTTAAGTTCAGGTTGCATGCTGCTCTGTAGGTATTAGCAATGAAGCACTGCTTGATAAAAGGAAGCTCTAGCACTTTATGAATCACAAGGAACTATAAAAACTGTTAAGAACATGGTGTACAAGAAAAAAAAAAAAGGCTTTTGTCCAAATTGATGTCTTTTCTTTTGGGGTATCCTTTTTGAAAGGTTATTTTAATGCATTTTTAAGGAATTTTTCAATTCCCAATTCCTTAAAATTATAAATTTTGTCCTTGGACAATTAGAATTGAGTGCATGCAAACAAGAAGTACATGAGTTTTCAGTGTTACAGGAAATACCTCTCATGTGAATCCACACGGATGTAAGATCTTACAGATAAAAAAAGTCTTGAATAACGACTAACCAATGACCACTATTGAGTTCAACTACTAGGGTGAGGCCAATACCTTAACAAGCACTGTAAAACAAACAAGTTTATTTGATGCTTTTTACATCCCTATCTATATATGACTAGCCACATTTTTAAATGTACTGATTTTTAGAGTTCAGTTTTCTATAGCATGATTAAAGTGGGCTTACAAATGCATTTATGTTTCTGCTTTCCTTCAGTGTTGTGTGAGTTTTTTTAGTTAGGCAGGGAATACCCTCATACATTTAACAGTAGTTTATGCAAAATTATTTTACAACTTACTCCATCCCTATGAAATGAGACGTTAAATAAGACTTTCATCTGTTGTTGTTTTTTTATTTTTTCTTTCTTTTTTTAATAAGCTGGTACCTTCATGCATATAAAGCACTCCACAACAAGATGCTGGCTAGCTATGCTGCATATGACTTCAATTCTGCAGCATGAATGTAACAGGCTTTAATGTTTCTGCTGCAGTAGGCTAACCTAGACTAGATGCAGCATAAGCCTGAGATCTGAACTGCATAAAACTAGCCACAGACTACTACATGGAGATGTCTTGCTTCAAACCTGAAGGTGAAGTGCTTTAACCTCTGCCATAATTTAAATAAGGGTGCAGGGGGTCCTAGGGTTGGTCAGAAAAGTATACATCCCTTTGTACAGAACACTACCACCCTAAAGAGCAATGAATACTGTGAAGCAATGTATGTCAAAAAGGAATTTAATTATATATTACTTTAGGAAACCATTGGTTTATATATAATATTCAGGTAGCACTGCAGGAAACAATGCCTAAAATTATGAAAAGCTGGCTGGGAAATACACCTCCGTCTTTACATCTGCTAAACTTAGGGAGAAAGAGCCTCAGCATTCTCAGCAGCAATTCTCTATTTAAGGCACTAACTTTGTTACAACAGGAACATTATCTGAATGATTGACAGCAAATGGTCTTGTGACTACAAAGTAACGCTACTTTTCTATGGTCTTCCAAGTCATCTGGACTACAAAAGTATAATAAAAAACCCACCACCTCCCTTCCAACTATATGTAAATTTAAAATCTTACCAGGTAACGCACATACTATATACAGAAACTGGTTTAGGTTAAGCAAAATATTGTTGCTAACTACACTTTTTGTACCAACTGCTAGGACTTAATTTTTAGCTGGGTTACATTAAAGCTGGGAACACTAAAGTGTTTCTCCAATGCATATTCAAAGAAAGCTATGATGTGAAAGTGTACGGCTTAGGCACCTCCAAAACTAAGAAAAACAAAACAAAAACAACCCCCCCCCCAACAAAAAAAAACCCCAACAACTATATAAAGAAAAAAAATTAACATAGTTTTTTGCAGTTCTTCATGGGGTTTTCAGTTTGCAACTCTGACAGCTTTTACCTTAAAATAATGACCACTTAACTCTTCAGGTCAGTCCTGAAAGGAAAAGTGAAGTGCTTTTCTGCTTATTTTAACTATGTGCACACAAACTGCCATTCTTGTATGGGAGGAAAAGCATTTGTCGTTGCAGCTTCTCTCTTCTATCAAAGGGAAATTATTTTCAGCACATACCTAAGTTACAGCCACTCTCCACAGAAACTGTAGCCAACATTTTCTTAGGGAATTATTTGGGTTTTTTCAGGTATTTTGTTCTCACTGAGGGTAAGCATCTCTAGGTTTTCAGAGTGCTCCTGCCCTCTGTCACACAAAATGCTGTCTTTTCAATCCTTCTGCTGCAAGCTAGTTCTACCAGCAGTCTCTCCTGGGCAGCAAACCTTGCACAACACATCTCTTCCTTCCTCCCTTGTGTAACTACCCCCCTGCTTCCACGAGATCAGCCCTCCCACACAGCTGATACTGCAGGCCAGCACGCCATTTTGCAGCGTTCCTTTGTCGGGGGGGGCGGGGGGGAGAGGTAGAAGGATCAGAACCCAGCATGCGTGCAGCCTCCAAGCTGGCAAAAAAACTTCGTTTCTCCCCCCTAAGCAGTTTAAGGGACTTCCCAAACGTATTAATGGACTCTGAAGAGGCATGGAACTTTCTTTCCAGCCTCGACTAGTAACTTCTTTCCTGAAATCAAAACTATGCTCTGAGCACGACCGCCTCCATTTTGTGAGCGATCTCGTCTCCTCCACCCTCAATATGGAGCCGGAGGGGCGGGGCCACGAGGAAAGGGGAACGCGCGCGTGCAGCAGCCTCCGCCCCGCCGGCCACGTCCCAGCGCCGCAGTGGCGCCATGGGAGTGTCCTACCGCCTCTACCACAGCTTGGGGGGAGGGGGGGAAGGCAGCGCTCGGGCCGGCACGGGCGGGAGAGGCAGGCCTTGTACAGGACCATGTGCTTCCCTCTGCTCACCCTTTCTCGCCATCAAAATCCAACTGCAGGTTCCTATGTCCGACCTAAAACGCCGAACACCAAGCGCAGTCTAACTGTACCTCTCAGTCAAGAGGAAGAAACAATGGTAACTTAGCACACCCCAGAATTCTTGTAAAAATTGTTTTTGCAGAAATCCCAAGACCTTTTGACAACACTGCAGCAGATACACATTACCTTCCTCCTGAGTTTGCTATAAACTCAACTTTCATAAGGCAGAGGAATAGAATAATCAGCCTTTTGGAGTTGTGGCATTTCTCTCTAAAGGTACTGTTTCCAGGTAGGGTCTTCTGGTGCATCGTACCTCTGTGAACACCACTAAGTGTCCACAAAATACCTGGCACCACAAGTATATTTATCTGTGGCTAAACTGAAGAGATTAAACTGTTCTGTCCCCCAGGCAGTCCAATCCTAGACTGCATTCTGAAACTGTAGTTTACAGCCAAGCAGAGCCTCACCAACTTTTCCTGTGAAACATTTACTCTAGAAACTTAGTAGCTCTTAAATACATTCCAGAGCAAACTACTTTTGTAACCTGCGAGAGCTGATTTAGCAGGAAACCGACACCAGTAACATTCTATCAAAAGTCCAAAACAATGAGACATTGCAACATTCCTTCCAGAAGGACTTTACCCACCACACTGCAATACAAATAACCACAGACTAACAGATACATGCAACTCAGACAAGGTTCTTAATTCACTTGTATAGGCCCTCCCACATTGCAGCACTGTATCATTCCTGAAAAAGTTAAACTAGCTAACATACTTGGGCACCCTGGAAAAGTAAAGTTGGAAAGCAAAAAAAAAAAGAAACAAACAATAAGAAAATGTCAGTAAAAAGCTATGTAAGTGTACTTAATACCCTCTTTACTCATCCTAAAATTTGAGTTTATTCTCTGAACAGTAGTATCAAGACTTTTTCTTCCACTCCCTCCCATTTCCACACCCTGCTCCTAAGTAACTAGCTCCCATCCTCCCAGAAGAGCCCCAACATCTTCCCTATACTACACACCTTATTCAATCTACGATATTTCTGCTAAAGCAAAAGAAAAGAATTATTTTTACTTAGTACAGCCTTGCTTTCATTTGCAGTGACTATCAGGCAACCATTTTGTATTAAAAAAACCAAAAACTGTCTTCATTCCTACTAAAAAGATGCTTTTCAAGGTAAGAAGGAACCAAGTTCCTGCTGATACTCTGAGGATGCATAAATTTCTTAAAAACAATAATTACACCTTGCTTTAATCAGATATTTCATCAGTTTTGTTAAGAGAAAACTAAAAAAGCAAAATTTCTCCACTATGCTTAACACCCATCCCTTAAAAATTTTAATACTCTGTAATTTAAAGTTACTCTGTTAATATGGGGATGAAGAAGGTAGAAGAAAAAGCTATGAATTAATACATCAGATAGAAATGGTTAGGATTTTCTTTTCGCCTTAAAACTACTTTTTTAAAACAAAAAAGCAATGCTCTCACCTGTGAGGATCGTCTTCCTTTCCTCTTGTAGTCTTCCACATCTCTCTCTTCCTTAAGAGCAGCCATTTTGGATGGGCACTCTTAACTCAGCCTTTCTTTTAGATCTAGGAAACCTAGAAAACAAGTTGGATAAGTCAGTACTTACACCAGCTCGTGCTGGCTGCAATGCATAAGTGTGATTTTACAGGAGGATATAATGGGAGAGGGGTAAACACAGGAAAAAAAGTATTTAAAATGGCAGAGTAAAATTCCTCAGACTGTTTTGCTCATAGTTAAGAACATCTACTCTCCTCGTTGTTCAAACACTGGAGTAACTAGCTACAAAATAACATTAAAATCTGTAGAAAACAACCTATGTAGATTCCTGTCCTACATAACTATCACAACTACAACTGGTACAGGGGTAAGGAAATTCCACTTTTGATACCCAAACCCTCTACATAAATTATATTCTACTTACCTAGATTTTAAACCCAAAAGTATTCAACAATGTGCTATTTTTTTTTTAATTAGAATTCTCTCATGTAACCTAATGTATTGTGTAACATTAGAGGATGTGTTTTCTGTATTGAAATATATTTTCTACTTACACCAGTGCAAGAATCCTTTACTGATTCTATTACTGCAAGTTTTAACAGTTGACCCTCAGCAATCTGTAGCACTAGTAATCTCTATTACTTTTGCTTCCAAGTGATTACTACCTTTTACTACTTACACGCCTCACTTTTCAAAATGTTAATAAAGTTATGTATGTTTCATTACAAAAATCAAATCTTTTGTGATGGCTTTGTGTGTTTGGGTTGTGATGTTACTTAGAGGGGAAATTATTATTTAATATAATTCCATATTAAAATCCAGACTCACATTAAACTCAACTTGGAAATCATAAATACCATGATTTAACGCATTAACAATTTTAGAGGTTTTACAAAGTAACACCAAAGTGTTTGCATTATCTTCAGTTTCTCTCTATAGCGTTAAACCTCCTCTTGAAATCCTGTAAAGCATCCATTTGACATAAGGGGTACTAGCATACTGTTTCAACTGAGCTGTTCAATTCCTTAAGTCATAGAGGGAAAGCATGAAACAGTTAACAATTCAAAGGCTTTTTAAAAACTAGCTGCACTGCAAAATAAAACTTTGGGAATTATTAGCGTGAAAAGGGATAACCCTATTTAAATACTTTTCTTAAACTAATAAGAAGTATGCAATGCCTCTCTGATTTTATCACCTGCTGCTTTCCCCAGTAAGGCTCCATGCTGGCCAACATAAAAGCTGAGGCATGGTCTCTGCCAGTATGGCCTCTAAAGGCCACAACGCAAGCTGCCTCCCTGCTAATGCACACCATCAGCACCCTGTTCAGCCCTACTCCTGCTTTGCCTCACAGAAAGTTGTTACAAAACAAAAAAAAAAATTCCAGAACATTTTTATCAGCCGAGTTAAACCAGCAGTGAAACAGCTGCATACTGCAACTTAACTACAGAACCAAAAGTAGTTTCAGAACAAGTGTGTTAAGTTATAATGAGAAGACACCATGAGATGCCTCATTACTCAAAGGAACTTACAATGCTACTGTATCTCTTATAAAGACAAGATAATGGAGGCGAAACAGACATCGCCCAGATGGCAGTTTACCTGTCCATTCAGAGAATACTATGGATATGTATTGGTCTTTTCTGTAAATAAGTCAAGTTGGACCTAATGTGTGTACAATACATTATAACAAATACAAGAGTTAAAAGCAGCAAAACAATAGATTCTCAGCCCTAAGTGTATCGGCAGTTTATTCCCAATGCAAACAGGAACGTCTGCTAGCCTTAATGCCACACTGGGGAAAAAAAAAACACGAAAGATATTAGCTTAATAACTTATGTGATGGGTTTCCAAGCTTTACTGAAGCACATTCAAATGCCTTGAACTTATCTCTCCTAGTTGTTGAACTATTCAACAATGCTGAAACTGGTAAAACAACTGATTACATGGAAAAGTTATTTTTAGCTGTTTTTTTTGCTAAAGGATCCAGTTTCTTCTCTGCTTTTAGTATACCAACAGAAAACTGTGATCTTTTAATTTCCCTGTTCTCGATTTTGTGAGGTTTCAGCTTACAATGAAGGGAGTCCACATATTAAAAAAAAAAAACTACATAAACCAAACTGCCGCAAAAAGCCTGCACCATTTTTGCTCACTGTACTTTATATGAAGTACTTGATCAAAAAAAAACCAAAAACCCTTAGGTTTTAAGAAAAGAGGAAACAAATGCAAAAGGTAAGGTATCATGACAGTATTTCCCTGAAGGCAGGGTGAACACGATTTCCCTAGTCTGCATTTGACCTCGATTTCACTCAAATTGCAGAAAATTTGAAGCAAGGTTTGCACAGGACTGCTTATTCATGTTGCCCACTAAGATCATGGCGGTATGCCACTGAATGACGTGGATCTCCTGCCTGTGTGGTTTGGGGACCGGAGAAAGGGACAAGAAGTGGAGAGAGCTTTGCAGTATGCCTTACCCCATCTCCTCCGGCGCCAAAAGCCACACAAACATATTTAACTACCACCGGGAAGAGGGTGAAGGCTATTAGGGAAGTGCTGCCTGCAACGTGGACCAAGATTGCTCAAGATGAGGCAGCGTACTGCACCAAACGACCTTAATGCTTTAGAAGTCCGTTCGAACGTAAACGAGCGGGGAAAAATACATCCCCAGCGCACTACTCCCGGTAGCTTATGTGTAGACCCACATGTGTAGGTCAGAACAATGACACACGCATATGCGGGTCTCGCTTTTTCCCCACTCTCGCCCGAATACATGCCCAAGCCTTTCGGTATCCCCTAGGATAGCTAAAGAGAACTCTGCTACCTACAGTCCTTACCCAAGCCGAGGGCCAGGTCCTCCCCACCCACACTGTGGCACGCAGCGAAATGGCGGCCGCAGTCCCTGCGCCCGAGGGGCCACACGGCGGAAGCGCAGCCTCGCCCGTATCCTCCCTCTTCCTGCCAGCGGCCGCCATTGTGGGCTAACGTTCCATGTCGCAGCGAAAAACAGGCCAGGAGCGCAGCAGAAATGCTTAAACAAGGAGGCAGCCGCGCCAGCGGAACCAAGAGGGAACCATTACGTGTCCCGTCCCGTGTTCGTCTCCCCACCACGCCCAGCGCTCCCCCTTCTCGCCCGGGGGCTCTGGCGGAGAGTTAACGCAGCTCTACCTCCGTGAAGGCAGGAAGGAAGAAGGCCGCTTCACCTCCCCCTTCCACCCTTCCCTCAGCTTAGCCTGGCGAATCCCGTTCTCTCCACGCGGTGGGCAGTTACCTCCATTTTGTGACCAGATTCGCCTCCTTCAGTACCAATATGGAGCCGAGAGAAAGAGGAGGAGGAGGGCGGTCACGTGAAGGGAAGGCGGGCTCCAGGCACCGCGCGACAGAGGGGGAAGGGAGAGCTGGCAGCCGCGCGCGCGGCGCCCGCTACTGATTTCCTCTTAGCGCCCGCCACCCCTCCCCCAGCTCGTCGCGCTGCGAGTCCTGGGCCACGCTCCGAGCCCTGGGCCTCGCTCGGCCGAGCGGCCCCTTCTCCACTGGGAAAAGAAAAAGATGGGACCGAAAGCAGACAGAGAGGGAAAGCGCGGATAGGGTTGGTGAAGGGAGAAAAGAAAATATAAGATATAACCGTGCCAGCGTTCAGTCAAGCGCCTTCCCACCCTCGTCGGTCCCACGCCGGCAGCCGGCCTTGCGCACTAACCGCCGCCCGCTGTGGGGGTGGCAGCTCCGGCGCGCAGCCGTGACTGGTGCGCACAGGCAAGCACCGCCTCTCCTTCTCACGTCAGGCCGCCCGACGGCCTTGTGGCCTCCCCCCGCCGCGGTTGCCCGCCCACGCCTTCCGGCCGAGCACGGGCCCAGACTGCAGAGCGCAGGCCGAAGCTGGGGAGTTGCTGAGGTGTCTGCTTGCGGCCCTGCGGACTGTTGTTTAAGGGGAGCTATCGAAATACTGTCCTTGAGGGGGATTGTTAAAATACTTAACAGGAAAGGAGGAAATGGGATATTGCAGAGGACCTGTACAGGAGTGTAGGGTATCCCTGAGGCTCACAAGACCTTCTGAAATAAGTTACTTTCTCCACGTATTGTTTTTCTCTTGAAGACCCTGCAAAGAGGCAACGAAAATACTTTCCTTCCAGAAACTGTTAAGCACTTGGCCTTTGGAAGTGAGGGTAGATTAGTGTATTTCTGATTGAATACCAAACCAAATGCAAGCAGTAAGTTTTACAAGCTTCACAGTATCTTCTTAAGCAGAGGAATTGCCTGTATCTTTTAAGGGCATTCGTCATCAGAGAGAGTTTAAAAGAAAAGGTCTTCTGCAGGAATTTTGTGTAGAATAAAGCACAGTTAAGTACATGACACATTTTTCATTATCTGGAAAATGACATCAGGAAAAACAGCATTATGAAAACCTACCCTTAAAGCCAAAGTTTCTTTAGTATTGGTTATCTCTATCCTCTCACAGTAGCAGTAGCTATTTCAGTTGATGACCTAACGTGGGAAGGAGATTTTGGCACTCGCTCCTTTTAACAATATCTTTATGGTATATAAAGGAGTAAACCAGTTGATCTGGTTTTACTGAAGAGTTTGTAGGTGGGTGCCCCCCATGCAAAATGCTTGACTGAAAGGGTTATGAGTCACTGAAGTTTAGTGTTAGCTGCTAATTTAATGTCTTTATATCTTTGCCCTGCAGTTCCTTAAAAAAACAAAACAAAACAAAACCCAAACCAAACAACAGCTACCAAACAAAAACAAGCAACCGACCAACCAACCAAAACCCCAAGGCCCAGGAAAATACAGTCTTTGAGTTTCCAATTAGCATCTTGTTTTTATTCAAAAGTGTCAAAACCTGTTTGCTTTCTTTAACGAAAAAGAATTTTCCTAATACACAGAGAAATTCCCAATAGGTTTAGAAATGTTCCCACCTCTAGTGTATACAGAAGTTGAAAGAAGTTTTTAGATTATTCCTGTAATTTGATCTCTGAGAAGTTAGGTGACTTCCTAGAGAGCAAAAAGCAGCCTCTAGATATTCTTCGCATTGAGGCCAAACCCAACAATTTCTCATCTTCCTTCTCCCAACCAAATAAACCACACAAATTAACTTTTTATTTCAAATAAAGCTTTTCATATATGTGTCATTTATGTTGCATGTTCTGTTCTGTTATCCACAGGATGACAATACTGAGACAGACAACAGTACTGACTAAACATAGCTCTTAGTTTCCAGGATTCTTGTCGGTTACACAGGAGCTGCCTCACGGAGTTTGAAGAATACCATGACTTCATTAGTTTGATTGTCATTCATTTCACAGTTAAGCGTTGCTCATGGAAGCTAATTGTCTTGCAGTCTCATTTGGTTGCACAGCCATAGGCAGATCACATTTGAATTCTGTATTCAGTTCATGATTGTCCTCCCCTATGTGTAATCAATTGTACAGAATGCAATAGTTTTATGGTATTACGCTTTCCACATAACATAAAAGACAAACCAGTAAATGAGGGAGATGCATGTTCTACAAAGATTCACAGTTGTTGATGAAAATTATCCACGTTTTGGGTCTTATATTAAAAATTACAATTTTTATTTCAGGCAAACCATTTTCTGCTAGTAAAGTGTTTTCAGGTTGGGTGTTATCAGTGGAATATTGCTTCCCATTTCCTTAAGAGAAAATGTAACATTTAATACACTTATATGTATTCTGGCTGATGTAGTTTCATTGTCAGATGAAGTCTCATATTTTGTAGCAGATGTAGTATTGGTGATCTATGCAGATGGCCAGCATGCTTTTCTGTTTTGGGGTTTTGGGGTTTTTTCCTAGCAATGTTTGCAAACAAGTACTCTCCTCTTCCTAAGCCAAGGGAATGATAATTTGTATGTGGTTCTTAAAAAAAAAAGTGGGAAAGGCTTTCAGCTTGTATCTATCTGAGGCTGAAATGTCAGTTTCTCTTCACTGTTGTTTTTTGTTGTGGGTTTCTATTGCTTTATTCTCATTGCTTTATTCTTACATGGTATTTGTTTGTAAAGCGAATCTTTGGATATGTAAATATTGTTTGTGAAATTGTCCAGAGGTTTTTTGTTGTTTGTTTGTGGTTTTTAGTGTTACACAGAGATTAAGATGTGAATATGAAACTGATCTTGAATTCTAGTCTCCAGAATAGTAATTAACTGTTAATGGAGCCAAATCATGGAACTAAATATATTTTCTGCAAGCCTCTTAGATTACAGAGACGAATGGACTCACTGCTAATTAAATGTTAGGATTCTGATGATAATTTTTCAAATGTAGTTGGTTTGAATATATCTAAGTTTCACACTTTGAAAAGGACACAGACTACAATTTTGATAAGAAGGCCTGAATGCTGTATAGTAAAGCATTCACAGTAGTTTCAGGACAAAAGATTGTTTAACATTCCATTCTTTTTTTCTGGGTTGTAGAAATATGGTATATTTAAATGGGCAAGTCTCACTGCAAACCCTTGACTATTGTGCAAGTAACTGCAGCTTCTGCTATCTTCATTTAGGAACAGTTGTTTTCATCTCTGGATTTGATTTAAATTGAGCTTTGGTGAACAAAGAAAATATATTAGTGTGAAGTCTGGTAACATTTTGGCAATTCTTGTATGCAGTACAGGTGGCATGAAAATCTTTCACTTCTTTAATTAAAAATTACATAGAACCAATAAGCTAATTCTTGAGATCAGAATTAATGGTATGATTATGCTACAGTATTTGCTTTATTTCACAAATTGTTAATAATGGTCTTTTTGTATAGATATACACAAACACTCCAGAACCAACAAATCATAAAGACTCTTTCCACTTCAGATTGTGCCAATTCAGGTGTCTTACGCCCCAGAACTATGGCAGTCTCTGGAGGACTTAGTTGCAGTGTCTTGAGATAGTATTTCCCTTTTCTGTCTGCTTTTTTCTCATGGAAGTCACTGATTGCAACTTGATACATCAACCGCTTCAATTTACAGTCCCATATAGTAAGTTTAATAATTGATGAAGGTGCATTTCAAGTAATGTCAGTCTATGAGCTAGTTTGAAGCAAAACCATGCATACTTGCCCACCAGCCTAGTACAAGTTTAGTAATCTCCAGCAAACATTTGGGGAAGTAACACCAAGCTCTTGCAACTGTGTCCATTAGACTCCATCTGTCGGAGACCTTAGATCAATTTCACTTGACATATTCATCGAGACCTATGTCTCAGAGCTGTGATACAGGAAATGAGAGAGACCAAGCAATTAGCAACTAGCTCAATTAAAAATACTTTTAAACTGCTTTCCCTTTATATATTTTGGTTTCATTCTGGGTGTCAAGGGTTAGGGCTGGGCTGAGCTGACAGGATTAATTCTTCATACAAATTATATGTCTATATAAAATGTTTGTTCTTTAGAATATATTTGTAGCAGATATTTAACATAGAAAATAATCCTTCATTTTGGATTGTTATAAAAATGAATAATTTCATAAATATTATTTTTCCCATTTGTTCTGCTCTTTGGATATTAATTAAATCTGAACATAATAGACTCTATTTTATTCTGTAACCTGTTCTCTCTGTATGTTATCTGAATTTTCTTCTTCAAATTTTACTTGATTGAATCCTTGTGACAAAAGTTAAAGGGAAAAATGTGCATTGGAAATCATACTAGGACTAACCAAACAATAAAACATCTAGCAATGAAGGAAAGATACCTTGCTGAGATGCCATTATAACATGGTTGACTCTGTATCTTTGTGTGCAAGCATTTCACATTTATTTTCTAGATGTTAGGATAGGAGTTATTAGGAGCTTTGTTATTGGCAAAATTATGCCCTTAACAGAGCACAAAGGTGTCATATTAAAGTGTCACCAATCATATTTAAGGAGTTTACCTGAGATAAAGAATGATATACAGATCATTCTATGCTGCTTGCTTTACACGAGGCTTTAGGGTAAAGTTAGGGCTTCCTTAAAAACACTATGTTTATGATAGTTTTTTTGTTTGCAAATATACATTTTCTTTAAATATAGATGAAATGGAAAGAAATATATGTACTGCTAGAGGAAAAAAGCGTATGTTAGCCATTTACAGTTGAAAACTCGAGGTAAAATGAAATATGTTGTGTTTGAGATGCTAGTGCATGAGGAGTGAGCCATCACAAAATTTTTGTAATAAAATCACAAAAACTTGGAAAAAGGTAAGAATTTTTCTTTTGTTTTTTTCTAAGATAATTTTCAATTGGGATTCATGTTGTCTAAATAGGAAGAAAAAAACCTTGAGATGTAAAAGAAAGAAGAAAAATAGAGGATGTAACAGGGAATACCTGCTGTTTTTGTAAAAAGCAGTATATGATTATACTTGATCTTAGTATTTATTTTCTGTTACTAAGAATTGGAATACACTGGTTATCAGTAATTGCACAGTATGCTAGATAGCAAGTATTATTTGGTATATTTTATTAAGGTGAGCAACTGCAGGTGGATTTCCTGCTTGCCTATGTATCTGTGCAAGAGAGGCAGGGAAAATAAATCCTGTTCTTTCCTTGCCTGCAATGCAGATCTGGCTCTGGGAGGGGTTTTCACATCCGCATGGCTCAAACACATGGTCAGTCTTCAGCCAATAGGGAGCCTTACATCTGGCACTGGATTTGTGTGGCTCAAATGCCTTCCCTGACTGTGAAACGTGAAAGCCTCTCACTTTTTTTCTGAATTGAATTTGCACACATTCTTCAGACTGTGATTTATATCAAACATAATTTTAACTGTTTATCTGCTATACACTGTAGCTATCCTAACAACTACTTTGCCAGCGACTGTCACAGACAGGATTTTTTTAAAAACAGAACTACATAGATGATTCCTTTCCTGCACTTACTCTCCCAGCCATGCTTAAGCTGCTAGGATCATGCTTCGTGATGACATGCTCTGTTTTAATCCGTTTGTAAATTGTACTCCATTTTTAAGTATTACATTCTCCCGGCGAGTCAGATATTTTAGAATACATTGATTTGATTTTTTAAATAATTATTTCCTTGTCTATTGCTGCTGAGAAACATTTTATTAATTTTATAACATGTATTTAAGATTTTTATATTACTGTGATGCAAGGACATTTGTGCAGTTCTTTATATACAGCGTGAAACATGTGAATAAGGTTGTGTCTTTCAAAAGTTGCCAAAATAAATTTGAATTCCTGAGGGTAATAACACAGCTGATAATGTTTGAAGGCCTTCCTGCTTCAAAAAAATAATCAAATCTTCATAATGAATTCCATACAAGTTTTCCTTTTTTTTCCTAACATAGAAATGTTGTATTTAGTTAGAAAAAGATATTGCTAGATATAACACATTATGCCCTAAAATACGAGTGTAATTTAAATGCATATCATAAGCATTATAATAGTTTCTGCTAAGTATCTCATAATTCTTTCTCAGTTAAAATTAAACTGATTGTACTGACTAATACCAGGAGTTCAGTGGGCAAGTAGAATAAAACTCTAGACAATGTCAAGTATCAATCTACTCATTGTGGCTGATTAAATCACTTAATTAAGAGAAATATTTTGAAACTGTTAGGACAGTATAACCAAAGGTGAGAAGACTTCAGCTGATAGTCATTTGTACTTTCAGAGACCTCAAGTGTATGCACTGATGTATTCTGTGAAAAACTATGTTATGAATTTAAAAAAAGTTCTGTAATGCTAGAATATTTGCCATGAAAATATTGTTTACTGAATATTGTAGGTCATGTGCAATAAACACAGTTGGAAATTGCTGAGTAGTGGAAATATTTATGGCAATATATAACCTGATGACATTTTTGCCTTCAGAACACACATGGTTTGAATTGACTGGCCATATAATTAATCATTTTCTGTGTGTTAATGTGAGGATGGTAATATAAGCAGATAGATGATGCAAGAGAAATCTAATGTAAGGTCAACTATCTAATTCATAAAAATGTATTAATGTTTAAGGCTTTAACTTTCAAACAATTTACATTATGTAAATGGGAACAATTCAGATTTAAAATGTTACTATTTTGCTTTTGGAAAAATGACAGACCAGTATTTTTTGTGGAGTATCCCCTGAAACCTTTCACTCTTGGTGAAATGTAATATAAAAATGAACACGTTTTTAATGTTTGCTTCCATAACACTGCTGTAGTTGTATTTATCTGCATTTAACATGTATTTCATCAATCTACATTATCCAGTTGTAAGAGGACTTGGTTACAGTATCTTGTAGCAACCATAGTTAAAATGTAGTTAGATTTTGTGTTGTGTAAGGGATTTAATAAACTAACAATGTCCCTGCAGTGTACAAAATATCTGGATAAAGACTTGAGATTTACAAAATCAGATTCTTGTCTGGAGTACATTCCTTGCACTTCATGTTGCTGGAGGATGAGGCCTACATTCTAAGCAGGCCCAAATAATCTGTAGATACTATCCATTTTTATATTCTTTCTGGATGTCATTTCAGAGAGTTGTTACACAAAACATACAGATTAACAGGTCTATTTGCTTCACTTTGGTGGGGCCAATTCAAAGAAGTATCACCTGGAACTCTGTGACTTTGGAATTTCTTTCTAAGTTTAGTCAACAAAGAGGGCTGTACCATTTTGAATATTGGCTGTTGTTGTACCACAGAATTTCCAATGATAAAAATAGTTTCTTATATTTTTGTGTCTTATCAGTATACAATATTTTATTTACAAATCCAGAAATGTGCTTGTAACATGTGGATATAGAAAATGCACAGCTGGCTAAGGTTGCCATTTTATCTGAGCAAGAATGAACTGCTTTTTATGCCATCATATGATGCACTCATATGAACATATGCTAACCCTCCAGTACACCTGTTGCTTTTATTCCCTCCCTCTCATGAAGTTAGCTATGGGATTAACTGAATTAAGGTTTTTTAAAATTCTGTTCCATAATCCTGTACCCAAACAAAGCCTCTGTCTTGCCTATTTTTTTACCTTAACACTCTCCCAAGAGTTTCAGAAAGCAGACTGGCGCAATAATATAGCATGTCCCAGTGGAAAACTAGGACTGCTATGTCAGGCCTGGAGCAGCAAGGCAATATTCCATGTTGACTGCTGAAACCACAAATCTTGACCGTTATTGTGAAACTTGTGATAGGAACACAGAGAAGAGTATTATTAGCCAGTCATGGAGTATTAAATTATATATGACTGCAGCACTGCTGAAACATCAGGTGCCAGCATAAAGCTCTTCCTTTATCTGTTTTGTTCACTTCAATAACAAGATGTGAATTTTCTTATTTTGACCTTTGGATTAAATCTGTCAATACTGATTTTAAATCTGGCTACAGTTCATCATTTGAACCCAAGGGTTTTTTTTTTTGTTTGTTTGTTTGTTTGTTTTGTTTTTTAAACTTGTTTGTTTGAATGGTTTTGCTTTTGGTTTATTTTGGGGTTTTGTTTTGGTGCGATCTGTATCTGAAATGCCATTTACACTAAAACACAAGCATCTATGTTTCCATGTGATTTACATACGTTTCGTTCTTAGGATGCTGAGGGATTGGCAACATGTAAGCTGAAAAATGTCTATGCATGTTTCACCCCATTATTAGGATTTGACTTCAGTGGTATTTGGTCAGAACAGAACAAAATCTTTAACCTGTTCTAGCTTGACTTCTCTATGTCTCCAGTAACAAGCTACTTAACTTTAACAACAGCTAATTACTGGACCAAAACAGCTGCTGCTGAATTACTTCTCTCTGAAGTGTAACGAGGAGAAGGGAATATATTCATTTTAAACAAAGTTTCTTCTGGAATGTGCATGTCCCTAGTACATGCTGCTACCTTTAACTTGGTTACTGTCTCACAAACCTTCAGTTCCTCATAGCAGGGGTCGTGTTCCTTTGTTGTCTGCCTTATGTAAATTATATTAGTATGCCGGAACCCACATTATTTGCCATTTAGATTATTTGTTTGATACCACCAGCTCTGAAAGTCTCCTCAGACCTTGCCAAAACTGTCTCAGGCCTTCCTTTAGGTTCTCCTGGGTTCTGCTGCTCTTCTAGAGCTCTGTGTTTCTGCTTATGCTCAGTTCTGCGTAGGAAATTTGCTGCGTAACACTGTAGGACTGCTACCTTGTTACTTTAAATTACAATTCAGCATTGTAAGGTCACAGTCTAGGTAGGATAATATGGGAAGAGAAGGGAACTAGGATTCTATCTTTGTTGTGACAATCAGTGATGTGCTTTAACCATTCTGGGAGGAACTGGGTTATAAATACACACTGAATTATGAGTATTTTGAAAAATTCAAATAATACATATTATTGCTCATTGTTACTTCCAAGGGGAAAAAAAAATCTGTGTTTCTTGTAAAATCTGACAAAAGGCTGCTTTCATAATGCTGAATTTGAATGTCTGGGGGTTTGTTTGTTTGTTTGTTTGTTTTTCATTTTTTCTTTCTTTCTTTTTTTTTTTTTTAAGTTTCTCCTGACAGATTGCTTATGACTTCAGCTGTGGTAATTGAGGATGTTTTCTTACATTCCACGATTTAACATGTTAGACTGAGAATTGCAGCAGCTGATGTGTAGGCCCATGTTTCCCTCTCCTACTACTTTCCGAAGATAGTAACTTCCAGTAGGGGAGGTACCAGACAGCAGGCAGTGTGCAAATGACTTAAATCTCTGCAGCTGTTGGCTCTGTTTCTATTCTGGTGCCACTTGTTGTTATCAGTAATTTGTGACATTCATCAAAAGTGGAAAGTGCATATGTTTTTCCTTTCTTTTTAGTGTATGTTGCAGTTAATCTGAATATTCAAGTATTAATGCAGTTAGTTTTATGACTTTGGCAATACTGCCCTAGCAATTACTGCTCGACTGGCAGACTTTGTTCAGGAAAAAAAAAGTCAAGGTGAGGCACTGCAAGAAAATAAGTCATCAGCTCTTAGCTAATCAGAAAGAATACCTTAATGGCTTGGGTTTTTGTTTTTGTTTTCTTAAAATGTGTATGGAGGGTTTTTTTGTTGTTGTTGATTTTTTTAAAAAAATTTTCTACTGTTTTTAAAAATTATATATAGCAGAGGAAAGTGATATAAGAAGGATGAGGCTTGATAAACTTAAAGAGGGAAGGTTATGGAAACAAGCATTTTTGTTTTCTTTCCATATAAATGGTTAGCAGATTTCAAACTCTGGTCTTCTCTGATTTTATTTACAGATAAGGTAATTGGTACTAATTCAGCTAGAATTCGTGCCAAATTAGAGCACACAAAGATACAATAAACACTTGAGTCCATATAGATTTTACTCAGAAATATTTATGTGATAGCCTAAAAGATTTTCACCAAAGCTTACATACATTATAGTAGTGATATGTCCTAGCTCACAGAAGTCAGATTTCAAGCTGCATTTTCCCACAATCTGGGGTTGTTTTGTTTCCAGATTTGCTTTCTGATCTCTCAAAATGTCTATTACTTCGTTTTTACTGAAGTGCAGCCTTACTTTTCTTGTAGCTTCCCTCTCTTTTCAGTTTTGGTTGTATTTTCTATTTTTATAGCTATCATCTGTTTTTAAAAAATATGTTGTATAAATTTGTAAGTTAATAATAATTTAATTTTTATAATTTGTATTTTTCTTCAGAGTCTATTTTTTATCTTAAAATAAGATGGCTGACACAGCAAGAAGTAGAAAGTAAATGTTAAATGTTAAAAGTAAATGATTATAATAAATACATATTACTTGCAATTCCACATTAGTACTTTGTGTGGAGGTCCGAATATGGGACTTTTATCATTAAACACAGATTTCTAATCCTTGCACAGCATTCCACTGCAGTTGGTTCTGCAACCAATGAAAGGAGCCATTCTTTAGAAAACTGATTGAATGACCAGGATCCTGATTATTCCTGAATGATGGGTCTAAAATTTTTCAGTTTCATAAGAACGATGATACAGATTTAATATATCATTTCAATTGCAAAGTAAAATCTTCTGAGCCATAAATTCAGTGCTATCTGTTGAAGTAATTTATTCATTTAAGATATGAACAAAAATCAAAGTTTGTTTTGTGTTATCTTACCCTTGGCATTACATTCCTAAATCATGTGATATTTCTCTTAATTTTGATAGTGTCCAAGTGGACAAGCAAACTTAAATGCTACTTGTAGAGTGCAGTTTGTCTTTTACTAATAGAAGTGATGGTTTATGCATGGCATAATGTGTGAATCCATCTACTCATACGTAGATTAACTAACTAAGTAGATTAAGAAGTGCCAGATTAAAAATCTTGTATATTTTGGCAAACACCACAAGTAAGGTAGATTTATGCTAAACTACATTATTTTTTTGGGAAGAATCAGGATTGTGGTATCAAACCTGAATCTCTTTTGCAAAGGAAGACATTAAATGCTTTTGATGCCATTACAATAGTATTATCTGAAAGAATACTGGTTTCTTGAGTATGAACTGTGTGGATTTGTAGAACTAAGGGTCTCATCCAACAAACTTTGGAGTTGGTTAGGTATGAGGTTGTAATGTAGGTCTCTTACTAGACTTAATATATACTAGAATTGAAGAAATGGTTGCTAAATACCTAGAAAGTACATGCACATGTCTTGAAAGTATTAAATTAAAAACAATGTATTTGTCAAATAAACCTCAGAGAGTGACATATACTTTGTTTTATTCCCAGATCAGCTTTATATACAATTTAAAGCAGTGAAAATTACTGGTATTATGAAGCCGGGTCTAGCTTTGTGAGTGACATTTCCCTCCCCCCTCCCCCTCATTCCACATATAAATACTGAGAAGCTTGGCATGAAGAACACAGCCTGGGGCATACCCCATAAAACTTACAATGCAATTAAATGAGCAATTTCTACTGGAAATAAAATAGGTATGCTGAGTAGAATATGAATTAAACCAAGCAAGAACAGAGTCAGACAACCTTTCACAGTACTCCAAGCTCTTCAAAAGAACCCCCAGGGTCAGCAGTACCAAATGCAGCTGACAGGTCAAGGCCAATCGGTAAAGAAAGATAGCTGCAGTTTGCAATGAAAAGCAGGTCATTCCAAATTTTGATTAATGTAGTCTCAATCCTGTAGTGTCCACTCGAGTGGGTTAGCAAAATAAAGACAGATAGCAGTGGATTAACTCTAACACTTCTTTATTATATTGCAGCCTTTACAAGCTTCTCTGCTGCATTCACTAAGACTAGGTTTTCTCCGATTTATGATCCTTCGTCTCACATTGCTGTCTGTCCTGAATTCTGCGCAGTTGACTCAGTTAAAAGGGACTGCCCTGTCGACTATTTGCAGGACTACCTAAATGACCTCAAAATAACTTCGGAGCAAGGCAAACCCACCACGTTCCTAACATTATGATTAACTGATGTTGGCAGCATGTTTATCCTGTGGAGCCTATATGCAAAAGGGTGTTAGCTCCCATGGCTTTCTTAAAACACTAGGGGCAACTAATTTGTTGTTTATTGACAGTTTTTGTTACACAAAACAAAACCTTTGGCTGTAGCGTAAATTTTGCAAGTGTAACTTGCCAGAGGCAGGAATCTGAGAAGTCCAGGTGAAGAATGAGGAAACGTTGC
The DNA here is from genome assembly GCA_013399015.1 of Galbula dea. NCBI lineage: Eukaryota > Metazoa > Chordata > Aves > Piciformes > Galbulidae > Galbula > Galbula dea. The sequence goes on from VWZX01010265.1 coordinate 101,366, forward strand.
TGGGTAAGCTTTTCTCTTGTGAAAGAACAAATGTGATCCTAACAACATCCTTAGATGGCATTTTTTGAGGTAGAAGAGAAGCAAGTATGATCTCTTGGTCTTGTCTGTTCCAAGATAAAACAAGTAAAGTACTGTTTGTATGCATACTGGCCAATATGGGATTAAAATAAGGGTTTACAAAACACCAAATGTCGGTGTTAGTGAAAGATAAAATTCATAAAATTCACTAGCAAATATGAAGCTACTCCAAAAGGTTTAAAAACACTGAAATAACTTGATCTAGGTGGGTTCCTTCCATCAGTGCCCCATGTTTTGTTTTTTTTTTTTTCATTTTGTAAGGTAAGAATTTGTGCCATACTAGTTTGAATGTGTAACTGTATTCATTAACCCAAGTCCTTCCATGCATGGTTGTCCACATTAATCAATTAGTTAGAACTCATTGTATCATTTTAGACAACAGCACTTCCATGATGTTGGTAATTATCCTGGAAACATAGGTGCAGTCTGTATGCATAATCCCATTGGTACTGGTGTGTGGGAGCTGCTTTTTGCTCTGCTCTTCAGCTAGATGGAAGGACAGTACTTGAAGTGGGCTGAAGACTATCCTGGCAGTGGTGCTATAGTATGCAAATAGAAGAATCTAACCTGTCTAGATAACAGTGAAGGTGTAGGTGAGGTTCACCATTTTCCTGTTAGTTAGGACAAAAATGTCACAATGAAATTATACAGGACACGACCTTTGTCAGAGTAAGAATAGAATGCTTTGTTTTTTTCCCTATATAGCTTACAGTATATGTTACTCTGTGATTTTTAGGGTTTTTTTTTTGGCAGGGAGGGAGCTATCAGTTACATATTTAGAGAACCAACTGCAGAATTTGTATCATATAGTTCAAAGTGTACATTATCTTATCCCTGACTGTAAAAAAAGTGTATGTGTAACTTTATGAGGTATACTGTTTAATGATGCCAAGGCCAGAACAAAAGGGTTCCCTTGAGGTGTCTGCCATTACTGATACAGAAATCTCATCTGTGCGTCCCAGCTTTTAGAGTGACTTTTTTTGGACAGCTGGAGAGAACCTGCCCCATAATAGGAGAAAGCTTTAATTTCTTTTTTAGGGAGGATTTTCTTACATTATAGAAATATTCATTCTATTCAGACCACAGTTGATAAATTGGCCAGAAATATGATGTGTTTGTGAATTAAAAATGCTCTGTTATTAGTATTATGTGAACATTTATAGGTTTCTTTGCTCAACTTGTCAATACACAACCACTGGCAATGGTTGCCTGAAATATTTTTGGTCTCTTCTGAGGCTGAGCAGCAGGTGAGTAGCTTGTAACTCCCCTGCTTTGAACTTTGTGTGTGTCTGGATGTGTGGTACAGGTACCATTGTATGTGCTGTGTCAGCCCATAGTGACTAGTCTGAAAGAAATAGAGCAGAACATGGCAGTGCAGTCTATTGCAATGTCAGAACCACTGTAGTAAGAGAATGCAAACTGAGTCCCTGCCTCTGAGGACATCTGTATCCAGCCAGCAGACAACGAAAGCAGTAGGCTCTAATGAGAAGAGGGAAGCTAGAGAAGGAGATGGGCTCTGTGAAATTTATTATCTGGTGCAATAAAACTACTTCTTTGGGAATGCACCTGAAGTGGCCTCTGAGTTTATTTGGGATAAAAAGCCTGGTAAAGGAGACAGTTTATTGGGGTTCATCCTCTTCATAGTCCAATATATTGACCTCTATGACCTCTCAGCCAATAGCAAAATTCCCCCCCATCTAATAAAACCAACCTTAGAGTCGGTTAACTATTATCCATTTCCTTTTTCAGGATGTATCTTAGCAGTTATCGCTGAGAATACTGCTTTCAGGCTCATTTTAGTTTGTAGCCCAAATATTTCTGAATTGTTTTGAATAATTGTTTTCTGTTAAAAATTAGGTAGATGGCTTGTTAATTAGTACGGGAGAAAGGCGACATCACTACATTTTTAAAGCTATGGTGCCAGCTAGTGGTGAGAGATGATAGACAGCATCTCAAGCCTGACATTTATGCAAATGTACAGTATATTTTAATTTGCATCACGGGAAGGTGACATTAAGTTTTATTTGTCAGTTATCAGTACCCTGTGACAAAAAGGGCAAAATAAAATCAGCAGCTGCTATCATCTTCCGGTCAGATTTTAATTGGGTATTGTTTATTTGAAACCTTCCTGCCATTATTGGTGGCGTAATTGCATCATTCATCAGGCCATTTGCCAGTGAAATCGTTTAGTCCTTAGTTTCTCATGTGTGACCATCAGTTTTCATGCGTGAACGTGTAGGTGCTCTTTTACTTTCCTAGAAAACTGAATTTCTTTAAAAAATGCAGTAGAGTTTAGCTGTGAGCAGCAGAAGGATGATTAGACAGTTTCAGGAATTGATACACTTGTGAACACTGAGGGGAGTGCTAGTGTGGCCACTACAGGGTAAAACACCTAATTAATTGTATTTACTTGTAACTGATGCACCACACTAAGATGAAAATCCTATATTTTATTAACATGGAAGGAAAATTCAAACAATTCATTATTCACATGCACTACCGGTATTCTAATAAGTTCTCAACAGAAAATAAAAACAAACAACCCCTAAGAACATTTGTAAAGAAATGTAAAAAAAAAAAAATTAGTAATTTTATCTTTTTTTGAACAAAGAGTCATTGACAGGCCATCTTTTCTAGTTTAATTAAGCAATAACTGATCTCAGTGAGGTTGTGGAAGGCTCTTGAATGCTAATAAATAAAACCAGAAGATGAAGCATTTCTTTCATTAAATAGTGGGAGCTGTTTATAACTCTATTACTTACTGCTAAAATCAATTATTATTACTAATACTCTACAAGTAATTTATAACTGAAGGCACATGGAAGGTTGTAAAGCAGAACTTTTCTTTCTAAATGTCAGACATAGCCATGAAGGTCAGCTATTGTGAATAAGGACACCTCAGATGAACACACTTGTAATAATATTTGTGAAGATAGATCTAGTGTTAGTGACAGCTGCAGGCAGTAAGCAGAGCTGTCACGCAGGCTAATGCATATGACTACACTGGTGTAAAAATACAGGGATGTTTCTAAACCAAATGAGTAAAGAAAATGGAATGATTTTTGTGTAAGATTTAATTGACTGATTTAGACATACAATTTATTTAGAAAAGATGCTTGCAATATTAACCTATGCAAGAAAGTCTTCTGTTATTAAAACAAATTTTATTCTAATAGGCATGAAAGAATTTCAGGGGTCCAAGGTTTTTTTCATGTGCTGTTAGAACACAGTTGCTTTAATTTAATACTGTAGGCAACATTTAAATAAAACCCCCTATTTCTCTTAAAATATTAAAATGCAAGTGTGAATTAATTGGTTTTTTTTTAACCATGGGGTTTATAATATGTCTTTCACACTGTTTCCAAATTTATTACTTAAATGATTTGGGATATTCTGTAAATTAGTAGTCTCTGGACATTTACATAACTGTTGATTCAATAAGGGTTTGGTTTTTCAAAAAACATATCATGTTTTGCCCAGTTGTGACGGTCATAGAAAAGTAGGTGCACACTTTGAATTTGAGCCCAACAAATTACATTTTCCAGCTTCAATTTTCTCTTTTTGTGCTTTACACAATTGTCCATAAATAACACAATTTCTTATTTTATTTTATTGGAACTCCACTGTCATAAAAAAAAAAAAAAGTTGCTTACTCAGACTAATGACAGTAATGCTGTCAACACTGATGTTAAATAGCCAAGATATTTGACTTTGAAGCAAAATACTGTGGAGTTCAGTGCTCTGAACACAGTTACCAATATTTATTATGTCAAATTATCCATTTGGATTGGCAGTCCTTTAGCTATTGTCATATTATTCTTTACATGTATTTCTTGTCCAAAAGGAATACTTTATACAAAAGACAGAAATGACATAAAAAGATTTTTTTAAAAAACATTTTAAAAGGTATTTTTGAGTTAATTTTTCAAGTTTACTCAATAAGATATAAATTTAACACATTGCTTTCTCTACTACTGTAGAACATGTCTTGTTGTAATAGCACTGAGATAATAGACACTTAGTGTATTCGAAACTAGATACCCTTGTGCATTCTACAAAACTCTCTGAAATGTACTCATTAAAAAATCTGTATAATAGAGGAACCCCAGTGGGCTTAGAAGAATCCAGACTTTAAGCATACACTTTGATTTAAAAAAAAAAAAAAGAAAAAAAACCTGCCTACATTGAGTTGTCACATACTTTACATCCACTGATGTTATGTTGGGGCTGAATTTGATAGCATGGCTGGTGAAGGGGAAAAAAAGATTCACAATGTGTTTGGAAGACCCTTTGAGGGAGGTAGGGGAAAAGGCTGCTTTATTACTTACAAAGAGCTACCACGTTTGAGTGCCCAGTGGTTCCTGCCCTTCCCTTGGAACACTGTCACTGGAGCCCTCTGCAGATCTCTGTGTCAGAAGATGTAGCGGCCCAGTACGGGAGTTGGCCACATCTGTCAGGAAACTGCTACAGATGGTTTATTCAGCTCATTAGCTGACAGAATTCCTAGCAAACATCCTCCAAGAGTATGGGGACCTCACTTGGACTAATGTTAGGCTTGCCTCCTGTTCAGTGCCATTACGTTTTCCACAAAATAAGATCCTTAACTGTTTCTATTTGACCCTGGGCATCCTTGAATGTTACCTGTCTGCAACCTTGTTTTATACAATTGGAAAATGTAAAAAAATTAAATCAATCCTGGTTGTAACATTACAGGTTCACCCAAACAATGTCTCAAGCATAACTCACTGTATTTTTTAAATTTTGTCTGTATCTGATGTTAATATGTCTCTGTAATGACATCACAATTGTGATGGAATAATCTCCGATGCCTTTCTAATATATTATACATTTGTGTTTGTAAAGCATTTGCTTTAGTATCATGTTTATATTGCTATGTGTGCATTCACTCATGCAGAATTTCTCATCTTACTTTTCCTCTAGTAACTTAGTCTTTCTAGCAAAGTTTTACATGTTTATGTCAGTCCTGTTAGTGGGAGAGCAGTTACAGCAGGTGTGTGTAGCAGAACCAGCAGAGGGAGCACACATACATAAGTGTTTTATGGTACAGATTTTGGCCATTTTTTCCTGTTTCTACAAATACCTGTATTTTCAGATATGTGGCTCTTTTATATGACAGCGTGGCCAAATGTCTGTGCTCTGGAAGTGCAGTAACTGTGGAGAAAAGCTGAGCTGTGAATTGTTTTATGATTACAAAATTAGGTTTAATTTTACAAAGACTTGGATCTATCAATTTGTGTACTTGGAATAATTCTTCGGACAGAGTCTTTTTGGACCCTGGAGAAAGAGACTTTCCTCCTTCTATTATTACATGGAATACACCAGCTTTAGAAAAAAGGACAGGTTAAAATGGCTTCGCATACCTGCAAGGTCAAGCCCTTAATAAATCACTGTACACATTGTGTGCAGTTCACCTGTGTGAAATGGGCTTGGAGAGGCTGTTCTGGTTTAAGCTGATGCTTGGAGATACATTTCGGGTTTATGTAAAATATATTATGCAAAAACTTCTTTTTTGACTGCATCTAAATGCATAGACTCTCAGAATGCAAAATTACCCTGAAATCATTCTCACATTCATAGTCATTATGCCTTGGGCCTGCTCCCAAAGTTGACAGCAATTTTACATGAAGAAGTGTCAGGCCAGACTGGTGTTTTTTACAGTCTTTTGTGTGTTTAAACAATACAGTGAATGAAGTATTAATTTGTAAATTATATTGTTTGCATCATGATTTAAACTTTATTTAAATACTTTTTTTTTGTATTTTGCATTATTACACTGTGTGCTTGGTTAAGCCAGGCGGGGCTGATTATCATTAAACTGTTATTTATTTCTATTTTATTAAGCCCCCTTTTACATTCATGTTACAGGTTAATTTATACTTTTATTTCATGCACTACTTGGCTTTACTGATTAATATGCCCCATGGCATTCAATAAAGCTAGGCAGTGGAGGAAATAAGAGTGGTATTAATTTCTAACATTGCTATAAATTTGCCTTAATAAAACTGGCTCACTAACAGTGCAGCAGTAATACAATGGATGCTTCCACATTGTTAGCAAAGGCACAACTGAAAGAACAACACTTTTCCACCTGGAATTTAAGAATGCTGTGCTTTTTACTAGTGTTCAGATCAGACTACCTGTTATAATACTGAGTGCTCTTACATTGTGTTCTAAGAAGTGGTATATATTTTTCAGAAGGAATTATTATTTTACTTAATCAGTTCAGTCAGATGCAGATAAATCCTCTGGATCTTTTCAAATGCCTTGTGGATTTTCATGACCATTCTTACTTAACACACTGTCTAAAACCAGGTTTTCAAATATTAAATAAAAATGAGAAAATTCTGCACTAAAAGAATAAACAGCAAAGAAGAAAAATCAGAATAATGGATTTTCTTTTTAGTAGTAAAACTACTACTATTGGTATACATTTCCCAATATTTTCTATTGATTTACAGGTTGTTCTGTAGTAGAGTGAAATTCTCAAATAAGAAATACAGATAGGATTGGTGAATGTTATTAGGTCCACAACTATTCATTAGAGGGGACATGTTTTTGCTTTATTTATTAACTATTAAATATGATAACTATAATTTTTTTCAGGTCTAGATTCTGAAAACTTTGCAGTATGTAATTCTTAAGTAATCTATGCCACGTAACGGCTAACTGACAAACTTTCTACTCATTCCTGCAGTCCTTTCTTGCTTAAACTTATATTGACTTAACTGTGTATTTTGCTTAGTAAGAGGGCTTTGAATACAGCTGTTATTTGACCCCAGTGCACAATGAAAACACAATAAAGAAAGTTAGTATACAAAAATCTGAACAAAATCATAGTCCAGAAGGACCGCCAAATCCTTAAAGTTTGATCCTGGAAGGTGCATGGATAAGCCCTTAATTGCTCCTGAAGCCAGTGGGATGTGAGCCTTCTCTGCACTTTGCTGGGTCAGACCTTAATAAATCACTTGACACATTTTGCAGGGATCACCTGTGGGGTGAAAGGCAGCAAATGTTTAAAAGGATTAATATAAACATTATATATCAAACAGAAGTTATTTTTACATTCAGGCAGCTATGAAAATAATACTGCCATTTTGATAAGTGCATTGGTTAGTTAAAATCAGATGGTCAGCAGACTATCTACTATGATTTTGCTAAGTAAATGGACTTATACATAGGCTGAGGATGTATCAGTGTTGATCCAAATTCAAATTTTAGGCTTCATGTAATGATCTTTGCTTAAAATGTCTTTCTGAATAGTAACAAAACCTGTAAAATTGCCTTATTTACTATAAAACTCATATATGTTCAGACAAACCATTTAATTTACTTATATGATGCTGGTATAGTTTAATTATGTAAAAAAACTTTGTTCATGTGTTCTGTAACCTTTTAATCATGGAGTTAACTGAAGTTAGAAATGGAAATGATTTCCTTGCATGTGCAGAGCCCAGCCAGTTCAGGTCAGTGCCTTACATATGCAACGTGTGATATTTTATCCTGGCTAGTCCTCTTGCAGAATTCAATTTTTCAACTCTTTTCTTAGAATAGTGTTTGCTTTCTAATGGAAGAATAAATGTCTTCCTGTGTCAAGCTCCAAACAAGACATTAGCCAACAGGAGGAATAATGACATTACAGTCACATTAGAGTCAGTGTTTTATATGGGGATATAATCTGTCATACTTTGGGGGAAATTTGCCAACTGCTGTGTCAAGGTGTATAGTTTATCCTAGAGTTGTACTTCATGGAAAGCTCCTCTACAAGCCCCTGGTGTGGTGCAAAATTAAGTTAGGTAAATAGACCATTGATTAAATTGTTTGGCAGCTTAGTTTGCCAGAAATGCTGAAAATCTGTACTACATATTGATATTGGTGATACATGCAGACAGTTAATGCTTTCCATCTTTGATCGACAGTGGTAGAAGTTTGGGCTGCTCACTAGCTTGCTGATAAGGCATTTGGGGTGTATGTAAAAGATACTCAGAACATTCTATTTCTAGCTGCACACATAAGCAACTGATACAATTATAAAGGAAAATTCACATAAGTATTTTTTAGTGTTTAACCCTCATATCATCACAGCCAAGCAGAATAAGCTGCAGTGCTTGCAAAACAGCAGAATATGTTTGGGTTGTGAGGCATAACACATGCAATCAAGTATGCAAATTAATCAAGTATGTAATTAACAGTGTTAGGGCCAGGGGTGGAGGGAGTGAGTGAGAATGCCTTAGCCTGGGGGGTGCTGTAAGTGTGGCATGGTGGGGTAAGGCAGTGTCCTTTCCTTTGAGAGATTTTTAAAAAAGCAGTCCATTTTAAAGGGGTGTCTATAAATTCAAAGACTAAATAGAGGAATGGTGAATCCTTCTCCACATCTCTTGCACTGTACTTGCCTTTGTGCAGATCTTGAAACAAGAATACTTGCTTCCATGTGTCTTTCATTGATAGGGATAGGACAGATATTTTGATTTCTCTTGCCCTTTTTTTTGTTGCTTTGTTTTGTATTTTTTCCCACACATATAGCACACGTGCTTTATTAGAACATAAGAAATTCTCTCCTTTTTGTAGAAGGAAATGTGTTGATTTTCTATTCTGCCCTCCCCAAATGTTTCTCTTTTTTTCAATGTATTTTTATGGAATTAAAAGGTGTTGCCTTTATTTATTGGCTGGTGATAAGCATTATTTATTTTTACACCTCCTTCTTTACAGCACAGACCTGGAAGAGGAACTGTGTTCTAAACATTGTTGTTAAGTTTTTTATTTCCAGCTATGCATTTAAGTAACTTTTGTTTCAAAAGAAATAGATCACTTTTAAGGTGACATTTTCTGGGAACTAGAACCAAAAATTCAAAACCAATGTTGAGAAATCCCTGCCTGTATGTACAAGAAGAGTGTAAATTGAACACAAGAAAAAGCCAAACATAATTAGCATCATTAAAATATGTTCTGGACATCTGAGGCAAGAATATATATAATAACATGTGGTAAGCATAATACATTCTGTAGGAAGCGTTGCTCTGCTGCTTATGTTCCTCAGGAATTCGAGCGATTCCTTTATTTAGGCCTCACCAGTAGTACATTTTACACGCAAACTTGCCCATCTGGCGAGATCTGCTAGCTCGGGAGCGCGCACTTGCGCAACCCCCCCGTGACCGCGCCCTGCCGAGGCCGCGCGCTGGGGGCAGGGCGGGGAACGGCGGGCGGCGGGGCCTTCCGGCCGGCCACGGCCGCAAGGGGGCGCCATCACCCGTCACCGGCTCACTGGGCGGGGGCAGCAGCGTGCGCGAGTGGGGCGGGGATGGGCTGTTCCCTGGGTGGGCTGTGGGCTGGGTTGTGCCCTGGGTGGGCGGTGCCCTGGGTGGGCTCTGCCTTGACTGGGCTGTGCCTTGGCTGGACTGTGTGCGGGGTGGGCTGTCTTTTGGCTGGGCTGTGCCCTGGGTGGGTGCTGTCTACACTGGTAAAAAATAGGCAATAAACTTAATGTTACTTGGTACAATTCTTATAATAATTTGCTAGCAGTCATTATTGGATCACTGTACTGAGAACAGCATTGCTGTTTGCTCAAATCACACAGCAAAGCTGTGCCCTGCACTCTCAGTTCAATGGCAGCATGCTAGAAATGTTAGATCCTTGCAACGTGTCACTGCATTGCAGCCTTTGCAATAGAATTTTTCTGCAAAGAGTTGAGATCTTAATAAAGTGATAGGAAAATAAAAGTGGGAAGAGCAGGTAGGGTATAAATTTGTACATAGCCATAATTCTTTTCCTTGTTTGGTGTCGTATATTTGTTTAAAATCCTGGTTGAAAGACAGATGTGGAGAAATGTCCTACCCTATAAACTATTGGAAATTGACCTGAGTTGATGGTTTTTGTATACATAGTAGTTTAAGTGCAATCCTGAACCCACTGGATATGAAGATGAGTTTAGGAGCATTTATCTCTGTCTGGAGTTTATAGAGACTCTTTCCTCATTTTTAGGCTTGAGATACAGCTATAGAAAGGTGGACTTTGCCTTTTTGCCCACCACATTATCACTGTTTGTTGCATGATAAATAATGAGAGTTATAATAATGATGATAGTAATAACAATACTAATAACAACCAGCATGAAGAGCAGGGCAGACAAAAGGACTTGTAACTAGGGAAAATAATCAGAAACATTCTGAACACCTCACCCAGTCCATTTGACCCGCAGGAATAAACTTTATCTTTAAATTCAAGCAAAACAAACACCTGCTTCTTTTTCTCTTATTTTGAGCAGATGTTTGCAAAAGCCCTTCCTTTAAGTGGGAGGTTGTTAGGAGGATCCTTAGAGAGCGTGGCTGTGATTTGCTGCAGCTTGGCCTGGGTGCAGAGTCTCACTCTGACTGAAAGATGCAGGCACTCATTGCAGATTGCAAAAATATGACCATTTTAATTAAAAATAAATGGACCTCATTTTGATAGGCCTTCCTGAGATTGGTGCTGGGTATCCACACCATTTCTTTGTATTTAATTAAACTTTTTCTGAAATAAATAATTGGCATACATACATAAAAATGAATGTTGGTCAGGGAGTCTGGGGAGATTGTCACAGGCGTGGTGCTCTCAGCCCGGTTCATTTAGGACAGTGATACAATAGGTCTTACCAAGCATCTGTAGTCAAGGCACCTGAGATAATATGGACAGTTTGGGTCAACTGTAATTCTATTTGAACCATGATTCCAAGCCTTTTTTTTCTAAAATCCACCAATATTTGTATTTGAATCTTCAAACTGATTTTATAATCCTGCACAATAAATTCTGATGCTGATTTTAGGGACAATACAAGGCTTTGTGGCTTCAGAATTCCATCCAAAGAGATGCGTCTGAAAATATTCTCTTTGCCATAGTTATTTTTTTCCTGTTCTTTGTTAGGGAAAATATGTAGAAAGAATGTATTTCTAAAATATGTTCCCAACTATAATAGTTGTTATAAAGCAGGGGCTTTATTTTTTAAACTCTAGAGTGTGTTCTTTCAAACTGCATTTTTTTTTTCTGGCATTTGTTACTTGGAAGACAGAAGATGGGAATGACAGAAGGAAAAGATGAGAAATAGGTTGCAACAAATGGAATAACTCTTTAGGAGCAGTACACTTTTCACCTCTGGGTGCCACTGTTCAACTGTTTCTTGTGCAGTGGCCATCTGCTTAGAAGTCCAGCTCTTACTGAGGAAATATTCCCTGAAAGAAACTGTTAAAGAGATACTGCCTCTATATCTCTGGATAACCATGAAACAAGTTTCTAATGTGTGGATATTGGTTATGCACTGTTCTGATATGCTGTTTACATCATCACGGCTAGGCTTCATGAATGAAGATTTGGGAAGGGCTCTACCCACGTTTGTTGCAAGTGCGTTGGTGGCTAAAATGGCCTTTTTAGCTGTTTACATAGTGAACAAGGAAACAGTAAGCAGTCCACATTTGTTCAGTTTAATGAGTGAAGTAGTCTAATGGCTTATTTAAAACTTTTCTTGCCTTTTCAGTTAGAAGTTGAAATGTGAGTCTATTTTTCCTGTATATATGTGTACTAGTACAGATATATTAAGTACATGGATTTACTGTAATTATTCGGTTGATTTAAACAAGTTTTACAGTATAAACAATAATTTGCTTTATTGCCCACAAGCTACTTAATTCAAAAATCTATTGATGGATATATTTTCTTTTCAGCTGCTGTGGAACTTTTAATATTCAGAGCAGAATTAATTGCAGCCTGTGTATCCAGCTGTTCCACCAGATTAATTATATTGTGACTATTTCTCCTAGAAACTCAGCCAGGACAACTGATTGCTAAAACACACTAGACCTCTTCTCTGAACGGTACTCTGATTTTAATTCTAGTCAAATAGAAATCTTCCATGAATGAAATTAAGTGTATCATTTAACTCCTTCATTAGTATAAGGATGTGTTTTGAACAACATCTTCAATGTAATGGCAGTTGCATTTTGGGTCATAAATATATGTACCTTTTCTCACCTAGGGAGGAACACTGCTGTTGTCTTACTCATGGGTGTAAGCTAGAGGAAGGTGGATTTAGGTTGGATGTTAGGAAGAAGTTCTTCACTATGAGGGTGGTTAGACAGTGGAACAGGTTGCCCAGAGAGGTTGTGGAAGCCTCATCCCTGGAAGCTTTTAAGATAAGGCTTGATGGGACCCTGGGCAACCTGATCTAGTGGATGGTGTCCCTGCCAGGCAGAGGGGTTGGAACTAGATGATCTTTGAGGTCCTTTCCAACTCTGATAATTCTATGATTCTATATAGTGAGCACTCTAATAGTGTTCTTCCTGCACTGTACTAAATAGCACAGTCTATCAATGAAAGCCAGCAAACCTTTTCATATCTGCACGAAAAGAAAGGAAAGTTCCATGATAGCCTTGTAAACAGGTATGGGCTGTATTCATTTTTGTTCAATAATTCCATATATATTCTACTCTATATACACATTTGTTCAAAGAGGTAGAGGAAAAATTTGGACTAAAACATCTGTTAAAAATTAATTCCAACTTTGTCACAGTTTTGTATATTTTTTCTATCCAGTTTCACTGGAAAATCCCAAATAAATAGAGCACTTCAAAATAAAAGGATTTAACTTTAACCTGGGAACATGCAGTTCAGGTTTTGGAAGGGGAAATGTGTGATCAAATGCTGCTCAGATGAAAACTGGTAAAGCTGTAAAATACGTAAGTGGAAACTTTGAGGAAACTGGTAATGAGAAACTGGAAATCAAACAGTAATTTAAGTTTCACACAACCACCCTTTGCATGTCAGAATACAAAAGAGAGACCAGGCGCAAATGTGAGTCAGAGCTCTCCTTTCAGGAACTGAAGGGACAGAGATTCCTAGCATCTGTTTCCTTAACTATCACCCAGAGGATACTGATGGTAAATCACCAGTGAGTAAAAATAGAATCAGAAAACTAGCTGAGAACAAATGAGATACTGTATTTTGCAGTACATTTGCAGTAGGTCTGTATCCAGGTCAGCTTTCATTTGTGTTCAAATTGAGTGGGTCAGATTACATTCACTCCTAAACAAATTATTAAAAGCATAAGCATAGATAATGCGGATGCCCCCCAGAATAGCCAGCCAAATTTGATGCTTAAATAGGAGATTTATTCTGCTCTCATATTTTAATGACTGCATCAATGTCAGTGTTGTAGAATAAGATGGCCATACCCTTTGTTACTGTGAGTCACTGCACTTCTTTTGAAGTGAACTGGCCTATGCTGAGTTGAATCAACTCTGGTCTGCCCAAAAGACTTCATCCGGAAGAGTCTGTATGAATTATTTTAGGTGCCCATTGATCTGTACATAATTTCCATGTCATCAGGAAGGCTGAAGTAACAATACTTTGCCTTGAAAAGCTCTAGTGAAATTAAAGTACTGTGAGTTCTTAATCTAAAGACACATATAGTTGCAAGAAATTATTACCAGAATTTATGCTTGGACATCAAAAATTTAAAATAATATTTTACCCATTTATTAAAGTTGTGAGGTTTGAAAAAATGTCAAATACCAATGTAGGATCAACTTGTCTTCAGTATATTCTGTTTGTCTAGTTATTAGGTATGTGAATATAATGTGACTCCAGGACTTCTGAAGCAAAACTCAGCCTTTTATTTTAGAAATAAATTTATTTATGGGCAAGTAATATGAGATATTAATGAAATCTATAATATTTTTGTAAATGATACCTACAGATTTCAAGAAATACAGCAGTTTTAATGAATTAAATCTTCAGGTAGGATAAAATTAACAATATTTAACAGAACTGATCTAGTAAGTTATCATTGACAATTGTTAGTGACCGTTTCAGTATATGCTATTCTCAAGAAAGAATAAATTTTGTCTTCTTTTGATGTCTGCATCCTCATTTTTTGAGGATATGCATTTTTAGTCTTGTTTTATTAATTAAAAAAATGTTAGTTTTATTTCCAATGCAAGATATTTTAAGAAAAGCCTTTTGTTCTACAGAAGTGCATAATTTTAGTAGCAGTAGCCTTAAAAATTCTTGTGGTTGGAGAATATTTGATAAAACAAGACAAAGCAGACAAAAGAAAGATAGAACAATGCAATAAATACTAAAAATGAACCACTGTTGATTAAAATCTCCCAAGCAGAAAAGAAAAAGTTTTACAATGAGAATCATGACTTCATCTAGGTCTGTAGGTGACTGCTCATTATTCTGATCATTATAAGTCACCTCCCTCAGGTACTGGATACCTCTCTCCATGATGGTCCACTTGCCCAGGCGACATGTAACATCTTCCTTGAAGGGGTACCTTTCCCTCACACCTGACAGAAGTCATCCTCAGAGGCTGAGAGCTTCTGTCTGTTTTCCAGTCACCTTGTCAATGCCCCCTTCCCTCAAGAGGGATCCCAGCTGCTTGGCTTCCCTACCCTCTAATTCGAAACTACTTGCCCCTACTACTAGTTCATTGTCATCCCTCACAAGACAAACTGGTCTTCTTGTGTATTTAGTTTTCTTTATTGGGGCAATTCATACCTGTACGGGTTGGTTCTCTGATGAAACTGTGCACCTGCTTCTGGGGTTTGGGTATCTTCAGTGCCTGTTGGTCTGTCTTTAGGTCTAGAGACATTCTCTTCCTCTTGAGGACATTGAATAGTGTTGAAAAGGACTTGGTAGGCCTGTGCAAGTCCCCAGCATGTTGCAGTGATTTGTGTATCTCAGGAACTGCCTGTATGACAGGATAGTTTTTCCAAATATTTTACTAGTTTATAAGGATTCTGCACTTGTCCAGGGGTGAAATTCCAAAGCACTGGAGGTGACCACTGTGCTATGCCCTTGCCCATTCTCTTCCACACGCTCTGCCACTCGTAACTATCCAGCCTCAGAGCAGATCTCTGGGTCGTATTCTTGGAAACAAAATTATGTAACCCTAAGCAAGACCTGGGACACATTCAAAAACCTCAGCAACAAAAGCATGTTGTCTTGGACATCCCAAGGATATTCAAAGCTCTCAAAAGGTGAGAAAGTATCCTCTCTCTCTCATCCATAGATTGGGTAAGATTACTAATAAATGGCCATGCCACATACAAGTACCAGCTTAACCTCATGACCAGTGCTATAATTGCATCATAAGTCGACAATACAGTAATAATACATATATTCCTGATCAATTTTCCTGAGATGATAAACATCACCACAGGGAATACATAGCTTACATAAAGATTTATGTAACAACCATGAGAACAAAGAGATCATCATTGTGACCATGCACTGTTTAACTAATAAACAGAATGTATATAACAAAATTGTTCTAACATACTTTGGTCAGATTTTTCATTCATCATGTTGGGCACCAAAAAAGACTGTCACACTTTGGATGCAGCCAGCGGCTGAGCCCCATGCAGCTGCTCAGACACTGCCCTACCACCCCAGGTGAGATGGGAAGGAAAATGGGGAGCAACATGCAAAATTCTGTAGGTTGAGATAAGGAGAGTTTCATAGAACAATACAAAGAATGAAGAAAGAACAAGATTAATAATAATACTGATGAAGTAATAGACAATGTGAGCCAAAACATAATGTCCTCATGCAATGCTGCTATGCATCAAAAATTGCTGGGCTTCCCCAGGCCAGCCCTCCTTTTATCAGTGTGGTATTGAATACCCCATTGGCTGATTCATTTGGCTATCCTGAGTGTGGCCTCTCCTAGCTTGTGAAAAAAATTAACCCTATCCCAGTCAAACCCAGGACAAGGTGTATTCTTAATGTGGAGTTACAGTGAAAGTTCATATACAGTGCAACTTCGGCTCTTAGAGTCCAGCTGCTATGACTGTCACTACCTTTTGCTTTAGTGAGTCAGACTGAGTGTGACAGATTTCAGCCTGGTATTTCCAGAAATACTTTCAGGATCTCACAAGTCTCCTCAAATCAGATTCTCTACTTAATATGCTTGCAGACATGAAAAAATAAGTATTTTAATGATGTTTGGATTGTTGTGTCATAAAGTTTTCCTATAATGTTTGGCATTATATTTTTGCCTTTGTTACAACCAGAAATGTCTGTTGCATTGTATAGGCTAAGCTATCATGGAATCATAGAATTGTCAGAGTTGGAAGGAACCTTAAAGATCATCTAGTTCCAACCCCCAGTAGAAACAGAATGGATGATTTATTGAATAAGGTAGTTGAAACCTGCCATAAAGAGTTAGGTGTTATCACTGAGTTACACAGTCCTACACTGGGCAAGTCACTCAAAGGAAATTTTTTTTAAGTGATCACCAAATGTGTGTTCTTCATGCACGGTATGAGCACTTGACTACTATATTGCTAGTGCTACTGCGTAATACAGTGCTATTATAATACCAGATACTCAGAAAAAAAGCAAGCCAGTATTGACAAGCTGTGGTGCTAGAATTAGCAGATTTTTTTGATTCTTGTTTCTATATGCCTCAGTTTTGCATCTGTAAAATCAAGGTAATGGTACTTTGTCTCCTAAAACTTGGTTAAAATAAATTAATTGTTATGAAGAACATGACTGTGATAGCAATGAGCACTGTGTAAAGCTCAGGAGGGAATTGATGTTCATATAAAAAATCCTAGTAATCTGCTGCCTATTGCACAACAAGAAGAAATTAAAATTGCTGAGTGTAAATGAACTGTAACTTAGAGGAGGCTGTTAAAAGGGCAAGAAAAGGTCCAGGAGCTGGCATGATAGTACAAAACCACCCTGTGAGGATGAAACAACACACATTGGGAATGTAAAGATAACAGACTGCAGTCTTTCCTTTATTTTCAAAGGCAAACACTCAAAACTCAAATGAAAACTGAAAGGAGTAGGCACATGCAACATTTTTATGTTTCCAAATAAGAAAACACTACATACAAGACCACTTTGCCTTTCAGTAGAGGGGATTTTTAGAGATGCAACTTCCAGCTGTGCCTTTTCCATGCTAGTCTCTTTTCCCAATTTTCTAAATGTGTATTTGTATAAACTATTGGCTGCTGACCAAATCTGACACTTGGATAGCATTTCTACTTATTCTTGAAAACTTGCCAAGAAAACTGAATCCAGGGGAAAATTTACTTCAGAACTGAATACAGCCTGTAGGATTTGATGTTAGGCAGCATGCATTTCATGATTTTCTCATGCATAACTCCAATAGTTTTAAGTACCCTTTGCATCAACTTTCTCAAAACCCACTTAACTTCTCTAGAACCTCTTATGTGGCAATGAAGTCAAGGTTTTAGATAGGAGAATCTAGGTGTATCTAGCAGAATAATAGGAAATCTTGTCCCCACTCTCCCCCCTGAACCTTGCACATGCCCCTACTTCCTTCCCTCAGCTCTTGCATCTGGCTGCATGGAGCTGCTTCCTCCTTCCTATCTGTTCTAATGCTTACTTACTTGATGCCTCTGCAATGCCATCTTACTCGTTATCAGCAACACAGAATTCCTCACCAGAAACTATCTTTAGTTACAAAGAAACATGGAATAACCATTACCAGAAAGTAATTACCCACAAAGTAAGCAATAGAAAAGCACACTGAAGCAGGAAAATAAGCTGACAGGGGGCACAGGAGAGCAACATCTCTCTCTGACAGTGGTGAACTGGTATGTCAGGTTCAGCTCCACCTCACTTTGTTTCGCTGGCATTAACAGCAGAGTAGGCTGATAATATAAGTCTCCCTTGCTGTAAGTCACTTGCCTGTCCAGGGGAAGGTATATGGGGGGTACACATCACAGGGTACTGTAGGAATGACCACTCCGAATATTCACGGAGTCCTCATAGAGGTATGAGTGAACTTTGTTTATTGTTTACATTGCAGCACTTTATATAGGGTCTTACAGGGTTCACACGGGTAAAGCAAAGCTACTATAGGCTAAACTAACTTGTTCACACACTTTGTTACTAACATAATTGGTTACATTCACATCCATACAAACACACTGTTACAATAACGCCCCCCTGGGTTGTACAGTTAGCATACCTTGCCTATCTCCATCTTGTCCTGTTTACAGCCTTACTATTTTTCCCCTATCTTCAAGGACATAGCCCTCAGAATCGTGGGCTGGGTTGAGCAAACAGGCTCTCATGTCCTTGGTCTGCTAAAATATTCCCTACAGGGTACCCTGTGGTTTTACCTATGTGACCATGGAGAGGACATGAGAAAGTGGAAGGGAAAACCCACTGCAATCCTAGCTGCATGAGTACATGAGCTGCAAGGGAAAAAAAGCACAAAAGGGAAGGCCTCCAGGAACAAAGCTGCTCCAGTTTCAAGTGGGAAATTCCCCAAGCAGAGTAGAAGGGTTAATCTTCTGATTCTCTTGAAGAAATGTCCTAGTCATTCTCAGAAGAAGTGTGCAATACTGATCAGGATTAGCGGAGCCCTGCCTCCAACCAGGTGGAGAAAAGGGGCAATCCAGTACTGGACTGTGTGGATCCAATGACCTGGCAGATCAGACCCACAGTAATATAAGGCTCTAGTAGATACCAGCACAAAGTGTATGCTAATGCCATCAAAATATAGAGGGGCAAAACCTCTCTATGTTTTGGGGATGTGAAGGGGATCCCAACAGCTAACTGTATTAGGAGCTAAAGTGAGTCTAACTGGGAATGAGTGGCATAAACAATACCCCATTGTGACTGGCCTGGAGGCCCCATGCACCCTTGGCATAGACTAGCTTAGGAAAGGGTATTTCAAAGACTCCAAAGGCTACTAGTGGGCCTTTGGTATAGCTACCGTGCAGATGGAGGGAGATAAGCAGTTGTCCATCTTGCCCAATCACTTGGAGGACCCTTCTGTGGCGGGGTTGCTGAGTGTCAATGATCAGCAGGTGTCAGTCGCCACCACGACAGTGCACCGGTGGCAATATCACACCAAGACTCCCTGATTCCTCTCCATGAACTGGTGCGTCAATTGGAGAGCCAAAGGCTCACCAGCAAAATTCACTCACCCTTCAACAGCCCCATATGACCAGTGTCAAAGACACACGGAGAATGGAGACTAACAGCAGATTACCATGGCCTGAGTGAAGTTACGCCAGCAATGAGTGCTGCCATGCCAGAGGTGCTGCAGCTTCAATACCAACTGGAGTCAAAGGCAGCCAAGTGGTATGCCACAATGGATGTTGCTAATGTCTTCTCTATTCTCATAGCACCAGAGTGCAGGCCACAGTTTGCTTTGACTTGGAGGGATGTCCAGTACACCTGGAGTTGACCACCCCAGGTGTGGAAACACAACACCACTGTTTGCCATGGGCTGATCCAGACTGCCCTGGAACAGGATGAAGCTCCAGAACATATTGACTAAATCACAATCCCACAACCCTGCAAAAGCAAACACTATTTACTTAACAATAGTAGAAGCAACCACTGGATGGCTGGAAACCTATCCTGTGCCCTATGCAACCACCCAGAGCATTATCCTGGGCCTATGGTGACATGTCAGTGTCATGTAACCTTTTACTAAGAAATGTCATTTTTAGTAACACAAATAGCAAACTTTCAGTATACATAGCACCCAGATAGATAAGCAGGGGTAATAAATGAAGAATTTTCTTATTCTTAGAGAGATCATGCATATGAAAACAATTAAGTCTAAGTTAGATATAGGTATCAGGATTTAAGTATCCATATTCCAGAATCTCAGAATATTATGAAAAAAAATGACTGTACTTCTCATGACCAAGCCCTTTATTGTTTATTGATTTTTGACTGCCAAGAAACTGCTTAAGTCAGTGCCTACTTTAGCAGATCAGCATAGTATAATATAAGCTTTTGTAAAACTTAATCAATTTAAATTAGTAGAAACATATTGATACAGAGAGGGTTTTTAAATTCTCTTTTCCTCATGAACACATAACATTCAGTATTTAAACAATTCATAATTTTAAATATTTATAGCCAATTTCTAACTAAGTTACCAAAATGTTTAATCAATCTCTGAGGTTCTGTTACATGTCCACATCTCATCTGAGATCAGATATGTATTTTTTAATAAATGGCTATGGGTACAATATACTTCTGGACTTCCTTCTACAGAATTAAATTTTCTACAGAATATAGTGGGGTAAAGAAAATCCTGATAATTTCTTTTTGGTTGTGGGGTTGTTTTCAGTTTAGGGTTTTTTTGGTTGTTTGTTTTGGTTTTGTTCTTTTTTTTTTCTTTTTGTTTTCAGAAAAAAAGAGAAGTATTCAATACGTTAAGGCAATATTTAAGAAGAGCACATTTCAAATTTACTGTTATATATCTGGTGCAAACACATGATAAATCTGACCTTATAAGCACAATGGGGAAATCATCAGATGAAACTTCAGCAGCATTTTCTTTGTTTTCTTAGATACCCTAAAGAAAGATAAATTACTTTTGCATAACAGTATTTAAATCAAAGCCCATTGTCAGACTTCCCCCAGCAAAGGCTGCTGAGCCTATTGTTTCCAATATCCTATCACTATTTTCTTTTCCCCATAAAATTAAAATGTTGAGGAAGTGGTCTCACTGATTCAGTAAGTGGTTTCTTTCTCCTACAAATCAGTGTTGAAACAATGTTTCAGCAATGCTAGAAAAGCATTTGGCTGATGATGGTACTGTGATTTGAATGAGACTTAAAAATGAAGCTGTTACTGATTTGGAGCACTTCAAAATCAAAGAAAAGAAACTATTAATTTCAAAGGCTTTGTATCAGGTTCCAAAATAATTCCAACTTTCAGAATGATTTAGTGGCCATACTGCAACACAAGTAACTTATTGTTCTGTATATTGATGGTTTTACAACTGCTCAAAAATGTTTCACTAGGCATTTACTAGTGGCTTTTGCTGGTCACTAGGTGTACCTGTGGATAGCTCTACATTACTCTGTCCAGCTAAAGACTTCAAAGGTGAATACAGATGTAATCCATTCTCCACTTAAGTTTTTTATTTATTGTTCAGCACTATTTAAATGGGTATAAAAATAAAAGGAGAACCTGACCTACAGTGCTGGTGCCCAAAGATCCTCCAACAACAGTTAATTAAGGGTTCTTATTCTCTCATTATTTTCTCAGAGTGCAGTAGAAATGTAAAATAAATATTACCTCCTCATGTATCACCATAACTGTCATTTATGTAACACAAAAAGAGTAGTTTACTTTTTAGTAAACATTGTACTGTAACTATTAAAAAGAAATTGAGGGGAGGGGAAGACTGCTAGGACACTGATGTTAGAAACATGACATTAGGGCTAATTAATGCATTTTGCAACTGCATGCTATTGGCTTTCCCTTTTAAAAAAATCAATACAGCGATCCAAGTGAATATTTTCTAACATAACTACATTTTGACCTTGTATTTTTCATTTTCTAAAGGTTAAGTCATAGTGTAGAAAGCCACATTCATAACATGAAGTGTTTAGTTTTATCCCTTGCTTCCTGAGAGGAGTAAGCGTACACAACATTTATAGAAAAGGTACCATTTAAGTCACAGTACAAAATGACTTTTACTATACTTTGATAATAACATTAGAAGTGAGCAAGAGAAAAAAGTGAACCTTGCCACTCAGTGATGTCAAATGTCCAATAATTGTATGTTTAATCACTTAAGTTTGCTTTGATGTCATTAGAATCAGATGATATGGTCAAAGGGGAAATAATTAGCATCTTAACTGATAAAGATACAATGCTAGGACAGTAGAAAGCTATGAAATTGGATTGGATTCAAGCTGATAATTGTTTTACTGTGAAAGTGTAGTGATCTCTAGAGACTACTCTTCAACTGAAAATGATTTTCCTGTTTATAAATATACATCACTTGAGGTTGGGTTGTTAGTTTTTTTTGTTCAAAGTTATTATCTTTTGAAAATTATCTTGGCTCTCAGGAGTTACTGGACTTATTTAAGATGTCAGCTTTCTCTTTAGATTGAAATCCAAACCCATTTGCAATTAGATTGCAAGTTTTATTCCCTTTCTGACTTCAACAATTAAAAATGGAAACATAGGCATTTCACTGACATGATATTGAATTTTAATGCTACAGTACCAAGGCATCAGTTTGCTAGGAAAAAAAGCTTATTATGAGAAACCTGACTGTTAACTTCCAGGAAATAACCAATTTTACATCACAGCTGTTGACAACTTGCTTTAAAAATACAGTAAAAGAAAAACCATTGTTACCTATCTGTAAATATGTTTTGTGTACTTTCATTAAAAATAGTGCAGTAATCATGAAAACAAAACTTTTTGATACTGTTGGACAGATTCTGAGCCTAGTTAGAGGGTACTGACTATATAGGCATGCACTTATATATAACATGATAGCTATATCCTTTTATTCTTGCTCAAAAGCAAGAATATTTATTTCTTGCTCAAAAGCAAGAATAAAAGTTGATCAGTCATTTGCTCCCAACATTTCTATCATTTCCCCCAAAGTACTCCGTCTTAGCCAACTATCAGTCCAACTAGATACAGATGCATAAGCTTGTAGACAGAATAAATGACTGTTTTACAATTTAGATAGAATGAAGAAATGGAGCTTTAGAAAAACATGTACATATAAATATTTGCTGTATATACCTCATACTTGACAAAACTGTTCTGTTATAATAAAGTGTTGAAGTAGTGTAATCTGGATCCGCAGTGTGTATCAGGGACAGGACCGGTGCAAGTCATCTATATACTCAGCAAACTTAGAAGTCTACCCTCCTTCAAACTCCCAGGAGGGGAACACAAGCCTTAAAAGCAGACAGAATTTTTAGTGTCTTGTAAAGAGCTGAAAGGATCCTGTTTTCACAAACATTCAAAACCCTGAAAAAAAGAGCACATTTGCTGCATTCAGGGAATTAATTGCATATTATTAACGCTTCATAGAACACTTACCAGGGAAATGCCCAATGGAAATATCGGGTTTGATTTTTAGCTGTTAATATTTTTTACACGAGACTCTATTTTCTCCATATTCACACACCTAATAACAACCGTGAATCAAATTCAACACCAATTTGCATCCTGCACTAATCTACTGAATTGAATGGCCCAGTTCCAGAACTGTTATAACTGAATGTGGCCAGCAGAGTTCCATATATTTCCATCAGGACTGGATTCAACCATTAGTGTATAAACAGCTCCTGCAAGACACATTCATATAACATTTAGTCACTGTAAACAGCCAGACAAAAATAACTGTTTGACCTAAGTGTCCTTTGTGGATTAAGTTTTGGACAGAAACATTTCCTCCCATTCTGTTTGTGATTGGTTGAAATAAATAGATTTTTATAGTTTGTGTATGCATGCAGAAAACCAATTAAACAGAAGCCAAATAGAAATAACATCTACAGGCTATTCCAAACCACCACCAACATCGATTTCATCAACAATGAACAGTTCTCATGAGAGAGTCTACAGGTAGCGGCCATGTTGATGAAAGTTAGTACACAAAGCACAGATCCATCTGACTTATTTGCTGAAAAACATCATCCTTCAACAGCCAAACAAGACTTCAAACTAACAAGTTTTCCATAAATCTAACTATAGCAAAAGTCTTTGTAATACTTAAAAGCATCATGATAAGCAGAGAGAATGAGAATTTCAAGTCGGAATAAGAGAGGATGATAAGGACCAAGAGAAAAGAAGTTGTTCCATAGGATCCCTATCTGATTGCACAATTTGGATCTGCTTTGTGCTGTAATTTTTATAGAAGACTTTTTAGACTCCACTCTGCTTCATTTGCTGCAGAAGGTAGAAGGGTGAAGGCGTGCTGTGGTTTAGACTGTTTTATCCCTGCATAGGATATCCTGATCCAATGGTGGATCAGAGTTGGTGGATACAGTAGAAAAACTTTCCAAAGAAAGCACCAGTCCTGAAAGGCCTTATTCACAAGCTTACTCTGAATTTAAATATAAGGACAAGGAGATATCATCATATTAATTTAATCAAACTTTCTATGTAAGCCATGTGACTTATTCCACTTATTCCACCAGTCACTGAAACCCATGATTTCAGTGTCAAGTCTTACAATGTCTTTTAGAGGATACAGTCACATGATAGACTAAAGTAGTTGCATGTTTATACAGAGAGAAACAAAAGAAGATACTGAACCTTTTTTGGAGTAGTGGAATAGGTGTTGTCTGGATCCTACACTAGAAGCCCCAGGGATAAAATTAATCTCTGAAGTTAGTGTGCATCTGCCTGCTGCTTCTCCTGCTATGATGAATGGTTACAGGAAATAAACTGACTCAGCAATGACACGATGAATCTCACTCCCTTCTCTTCTACTGCTACTTCCTCCTATTTAGAATTAGTAGATAGATACTCCGATTAAAACCTACTGTCTAGATGCAAACTGTAACACTGATTAAATGGATTGTTTTGCCAAGGGAGATGTAGCTGAATTGCCCATTTTTCATTCAAATGTTCAAGCTTAGAGAAGTAGCTTCCAGCTCTAAATATATTGAATCACCATTAACCCAATGAATAGAGTAGGAACACAGATATACGTTTCTTATTAGATGAGCAGAGTTGCTTGTCTGATAGTATGAATAATTAAATGGTGGTGTTTATTTAGATCTTTTAAAAATGAATTTGATTCCTTCTGACAAAGTGTTGATTAAACTTGCAACAGCAAGGATCCAAGGTACCCATGTTAAAGTATTTTTACAGGTCTGGTAAGGGGCTGCTACACAAATGCTGTGCATAAATAACTGGTTAAAAAAGAAAAGGCAGGGAGGATCATCAGAACTCAGGCTCACCAGAGTTATTACTTGTTCACAGCTGAATAGAAGCCACATCCCATAGAAATTAATAATTGAAACCTGTTCATTCCACTCTGTAAAATGATGACAACATAGAAGTAGAGTAAAAAAGCTTTGAGGACAGAAGAAAAAATGCACATACAGTTTAAGAGTGCTGAGTTTTGCTATGTGGAATACATTTCTTATGGGAAGAAATTGCTTTGAAAACGTGATAAAACATATAAATTTTTAATGTGTAGCTGTTTATTTCTAGTTTGACCATAGTATTCATTTAGGGGTTCTTTAGTACATGGCTGCTTATAATGCATTAAAGGAGAATTAAATGGATGTATTTTTGTTTATTAATCATGAGGTTGTAATGCAACTCTCTAGACTGAAAACAGTTTTAAAATGAATTGATGGGCTAAAAAGGCTAAATGAAATGTTTATGATTATCTAGTTTGACCATAGACCATTTCCCATGGTGATTCCTCATTGACTCTGATGACCTTACTGAAGGAAATTTTGTAGAAAGATAGTAGTAACAGAATATGAATAATTTGCACATTTTATATTTCATATGATAGTCTTCAGGCACCTTGTATGGTTTGCACATGCCTGAATATTTCCATTGTCTACTACTGAATATTTGAATGCTCATGAAGGTTAAAGGTTTACTTCATAATTTGTTGTTTTGTCTGTTTATAGAGGTTCTTAGAACACAGTAGTAAATTACTTGCTCAAACAGAAACAAATCTCTGACAAAATTGGTAACAAAACCACTTTATGTATATTGATTCTGGTCCCACCCACTCACTCTCTTCAAAATGCTGCCTATGTTAAAGTATTTAAATGGGTAGTGTGTTTTCCAAGACTTTTAATGAGATTTGAATGAATGGGAAAACTACCTGAAAGGAAATCTCCCTTAAAATGTCATAATATGAAAACATATACATATCTTCCTCATATCAAAGAAAATATGGTATAGACACCTGTGGGCTTCTAGGGACAGCAAGGACAGCAAGGAAAGTCATAACCAAACTGAAATTACTTGTGTTGATAATTGTGTTGCAGCAACTTATCCAGCTGTGTTTGAATCCAAGAAGAGTCGTACACTTTTGATAGTTTTGTGTTTGAGGATATCAAATAAGAGGCCTTAGAAATAAGTACAGTTTTCTTTGTCTAAGATAGAGGAAATGAGAACAGTGGAATTCCATTTGGCGAGATTTTAGTGGGAAAGCATTTCATTAAAGTTGCACTGCTCAAATTAATTAAATTCTACATATAGTGAAGCAATGATACAACAGTTGTGGAAGTGGTATTCTCTTTAAGGATGGATGTTTAAGAAAGAATCACAGACATAAGAACATGTTATTGCTTGTAACTGAGAAGACTTTATCTGGCTGAGAAGTAAAATTTCATGTGGCATCAAAACTAATGATTGACAGATGTGAATTTGATTTTATACTCTCAAGTATAATTGGGGTGGCTTTCTTAATTTTATATATATATCAATTAAAAAAAATGTATTAGTATTACTAGTACTATCTAACATCACAAGTTTCATGTGTAACTGCCTATTCCCATGGAACATGGATGAGTGCACTCAGTTTTATGAATAAAGTTCCCAGTAACGTGGAGATCTTTGAAAGCAACCATGGTAACAAGCAATTTTGGATTCCATTTTGGTTTTGATGCTGCCTTTGGACTCATAGGAAGGTCAGAACTTAAGAATAAGTTCTATTCAAGTCAGGAGGAGAATATTAACATATGTGTTGGAATCATATTGTCCTCTAATGTCTGGCCTAAAGATAAGGAACCTGCCTTTGCAAGGAACAGTGAAAGTTTTCTTTCCTAACTTCAGTCCTATATTGCTTGACCTGAAAGACGATGATTGTAGTCTCAAATCTTTTTCAGGTACGTGTCCACTGTTAAAGAACAATAACATCTGCAAAATAGTTACACTAATTTACTAGGGAGAGCCCTATACAAAATGACCATTACTAGGTAGGCAGTAATCCACAACACTCAGGAGAATGTTACTTGCATCTTCAAAAATTAATTTGCCATTTCTGCTTCACTAAGAAATCATTAAGAGTTGCCATGCAGCAGAAGCAATTCCTCTGCCCTCCACCGCAAGCAGCGCAAAGAGAGATTTTACTAAGTAAGTAATGCTTTTTGTGTAGCATCCTGATCTCAGTGCTGTAGATCTATTCTAAGCTGTGAAATATTTCTTTTATTTATTGCTTGAAGCAGAGCTTATTGCAAGTTGTATTTCCTTCTGTAGTAATTTTAAGTGAATAAATACAGAGATCCTGCGAAATTTTCTGCTGTTGTGAAAGCGAAGAAGATGCATGCTTTAATTGATTATCACCATATTACTTTCTGGTGTTTTGGCTGCTCATAATGATTCCTATTTGCTTTCTTCTGACCAGCTAATTAACCAAACTTCCCATAAATATTTATTGGCATGTGACTGATATGTGAAATTCAACTCAATCTAAAGGTAAATCTTAAAACTGTGAATGCATCAGGTCTTAACTGTAAACTAAGCCACAGAGCTTAGCACTCAGTGTGTGCTAATCCCACTCTGACTGGAAGCTGTAAATTTTCATTTCAGCACCACTGGGTCAGTTTCAGTTCACTTACGCTATGGAATGAAGTAGTTTACATGTTACATTACCACTGCATGCTAACTCATTCTTTCAGTACTGAAGAGCTAATTACCAGATGTCATTTGTGGAGGTAGAATCTCAAAGAACATGAAAGTCCTGTTTTTCTGACAAGATAGAAATATCATTTTGGGAAGTATTTAAGCAACTAAATTGTGATATCTTTAATTTTAATGTAGATACAACTTTAATAATAGTAATAATTTTTATTTTAATAATAACTATCAATAATTTCATTTAAATAAGACATTTTAAGAATTTGTGACTCCTAATAACATGCTTTTTAGGTGTTAGTATGAAATTCAAAAGCCCTCCAGGTTACTTG
The DNA here is from genome assembly GCA_013399015.1 of Galbula dea. Classification (NCBI taxonomy): domain Eukaryota; kingdom Metazoa; phylum Chordata; class Aves; order Piciformes; family Galbulidae; genus Galbula; species Galbula dea. The sequence goes on from VWZX01010265.1 coordinate 129,148, forward strand.
TGTATAAATGAAAATAAATTTTAACTAGTGGTTATGGTTGCAAAAAAGAGTCTATTAGTTTTATTCCCAAAGTGCTGTTTGCATTTTAGTGACTCAATCTGTAGCAAGTCTAAAAATTCATGCAAGAAAGGCAAATAATTTTCTGAGACAAAAAATGCATCACTAGCGATGCATCATTTTTTTTCATATCTTCATCATCATACCTCATACCATTCATGCATGAAGTTGTGCACCACTCGGAGGATTTAGTAGATTTTATTTTTCAGTCATTTATGACTATTGCTCTTTTCTTTGTGATTCTGCAGAAGAAAGATTCTACCTACCTCCAATGCTACTCAGATCTTCAGTAACAGGAACTAGTTCATATGTAAATAGGCACTTAAGGTTGATCTCAGAGGATGTTGATGAGCAGTACAAAGTCTAGCTGGAGGCCCATAACTAGCAGTGTATCCCAGGAGTCAACAGTGGACCCAATACTGTTAGATGTCATCATTAATGGTTTGAGTTATAAGGCAGAGTGTGCCCTCAACAAGTTTCCTGATAACACCAAACTGGGAGCAGTGGCAGAGGATTGTGCTGCGTTCCAGAGAGATCACAATAAGCCCAAGAAATGGGCTAACAGGAACCTCATGAAGTTTAAGATAGGGAAGTGCTGTCCTGCACCTGGCTAGAAATAACTCCATGGACCAGTACATGTTGAGAACCCACCAGCTGAAAAACAGTTTTGCCGAAAAAGACCTGGGGATCTTGGTGGACACCAAGTTGAACGCAAGCCAGCAATGTGACCTTGTGGCAAAGAAGGCTAAGGGTATCCTATGCTGCTTTAGAAGGTGTGTTACCAGCAGGCCAAGGGAGATGATCCTTCCCCTCTAGTCAGCATTGATGAGGCCACACATGGAGCATTTTATCCGGTTCTGGGCTCCCTAGTACAAGAGGGTTATGGACTTACTGAAGAGAATCTAGGCCACTAACATGATTATGGGACTGAAGGAAAGGCAGAGAGAGCAGGAAGTGTTTAACTTAGAGAAAGGAAAGCTTGGGGGGATTTCAGCAGCGTACATAAATATCTGGAGTGAAGGTGTAAAGATAGAGACAGGCTTTTTTCAGTGGTGTTCAGTGACAGGACAAGAAACAATGGGCACAAACAGGAGTCAGGAGGTTTTGTTTGAAATATGTGGGTGACAGAGCACTGGCACAGGTTGCCCAGGGGTGTTGTGGAGCCTCCCTCCTTGGACATACTCAAAAGTCGTCTAGACGTGGTCCAGGGCAACTTGTTATAGGTGACTCTGCTGAGCAGAGGATTTGACAAGATGATATTCAGAGGTCTCTTCCACCTTCAGTCATTCTTTATGTGAAGTCAAGTACCTCTTAAAATTATTCAGTTAAAATAAGTAAATAAAATAAATGCCCTCACTGCCAAAAATGGGGTGTAACTTTGATGAATAATTGTGTTTCTTCACCAACTGTTTTGGCATTTTTGGCAGAATAGTGGGGCTGGAAGGATGTGTTCTGAAGAGTCACTCACTCTAATTTCTCATCTTGTTCCTTTTTTTTTTTTTAACTGGCATGACAGTGCCTAGTAGCAATAGGGAAGTCAAGAGAGGAATTACAACAGAGCTAGAAATTACATCTCGGTAGAATTTCAACACTGTGATTGCAGTCTCCCTTAGTTGAGGATTTGGTTCTAGAATAATTTTCAGCAAGATAAATATTTATAGAGCAACCTCCATTACTGCAAACTATGAATAATGCCACCCTAAAATCATGTGTACCCTTGGTCTGGCTCGTCACTACGGTTAAACTCCTGTCTGCTGCTGTTTGACCTGCTGCTTGAAGACAGCCAACTGCACCCATTCTGGTGAAAAACATACAGGGAAGAAAAAGATTTCCAACTTTTCTGTGTTTTCTGTGTTCTTTTTTCCTTTCATATTTGGAAAAGTGGCAAAGATGTACTGAAGAAGTTATACATGCAGAGAGAACTTCATAAATATCAGCCTTCTTATTTTAATTCTGCTTGGCTGGTTCTTGGTTTAGAGAACCTGGAGGCCAGATGCTGCAGAGAGGGTAGACTTCCTGGCAATAACCCAACTTTGTAAAAAAGAAAAATGGTCTGCAGAGAATGATGAAGAGCTGGCTTTCCAAAGTTTGGAATAATTTAATCAATTTACAACGAAAGCACAACCAGTGATAGTTACCATATACATCTATGATAGCAAATGAAATAGATTACAGTAGGCAGCTGAAACATTCTTATTCTAAACAGTGAAGAACTGAAAGAATAACAAGTCTGCAGTTGAAGGAGGAACGTTTAGGAAGTTAGGTGCTGCTATATATTAGCTGACTCACTAATATGAAGGTCCCTTTAATAGCTTGTCTTGCTTTATGATTATGAAGATCTACCATGTCATTAGAGTGAGTCATACTTCTGAGGACAAGAGGTCACCGTAGAACTGATGCAACACTGTTGAGAGGTGGTGGGGCAGAAATATACTAATTGTGATGGTTACAGATGAGATCTATCCATTTTTGTGCTTTCAGGAAAAAAAAAGCCAGTTTAGTTATGGCACATGAAATAATCTGAAGAGCTTTTAAATTAAATAAAAATGTAGAAAACATCAATTTATCAATTTATACAAACACAAAAGTAGATGGAGCAGTTTCATTAGTTTGAAATATCTGCCAGGAAAAATTTATGATTTTACAGTTTTTGCTAGGTCTTAGATAACTTTTCTTTCACATTTATGGGCCAGGATGAAAATTTGTAAGAAAAATCTCATTTAACACACTTTTTAGTGGATGTTATTAGAATAATAATAAGCAAACAAGCAAACACATTATAAGTAATAGTTCAATAATCAAACTGAACTCATAACTAGCCATGAAAGAATCTGCTAACCTTCAAATCAGTACAGAAGATGTCAAATCAAATGATGAAGTTGATAAAAGAAAAGGTTGGTTTCTTATTTAGCCGTGTGTCAAAACTATGAAGGAATAACTTATTTCCTTTAATCTAAGGCCCTAAAAGGCCACTTAGTATTATAACTGGTCTTTATTTAACTGGTGAAGGACACAAGTATCACTTGTGTCACACTCTGTCACTCAAGTATATGTGGTAAAATTGATTTATTGAAGTTTCTGAGAAAAGCAGAAACTACCTAGGTTTCTTTAAGGCCTGCAACTTGAGTTTCTCAAAATCTTACTGCTGTTGCATTAGCAAATGTTACTTTCCTTGCTCACTTCCTTAACGCAGCCTTACAAAGAACTCACAAAGGCTTAAGTAAAACAGACTGTTGAAAGGCTTAGATTTATGCAGCTTAAAATAGAATCTTTTAAACATGTCTGAAGGTACCAATTTGGGAGCCATGATACTATTTCTCCACGTGTATGTGTACATACACTGTCTGTCTGTACATTCACATGCTGATAGAGGAAGAATGCTTCCATCTCACAAAATAAGCAAACATTAATACTATTTTATATCAGTTACCACTTCTTCTATATTGTTTTCTTCATACTAACTTTGCTCTCTTGCTTATTGCTCCTAAAATTCAGTCAAAAATCAGCTTCATTAGCTATTAGTGTCAGTAGGAGTTGCACAGGCAATGGTGATTAGCTGGCATAGCCAGTGACTGAAACTTTTCACTTTTTACTCCTCCAGAGGGTCATCAACGGAATGAGGAGGCACTCGCCTGAAGTGTTGTGCATAAGCTGAGAGACCACAAACTGCTTTTTTGTGTTCATGACTTCCTGGGTTGAAGGGAGCACTCTGCTTCTTTTTCTGTGAAAAAAACCAGTCAGCAAGTGTAAGAAAAATTCATGTGACCCACTCTTTCCATAGTATGTAGGCTTCAGATCTCTTGTCCTACTTGGGGAGTTGTACTTGGAGCTTCCTACTAATCTTATAAATTCTACTGATGTGCATGTCTATCTAGTACTTTCAAAAGCACATCAACAGCTCGACCATCATTAGGAAAAACAGCTCTCCATTTGATCTATTATCATAGGGACAATTGCTTAAAAAATAGTCTATGGCATCAGTATTATCTACATTTCATTTAGAGAGACTTTTAAATCCATGACGTTTACTTTCTGGCAGAAATGAGGAAAGTAGCATGTGGCCCAAATCAGAATAGAATTTATTAACTACTTCAGTGGCTTTTAACCTAAGGATGCAGGATTGCTTTATCCTTCTATCAGGTTTAATTAAACTAAAACAATTCAGCTTGTTCTTGTTCTTTTATGTTATTTTTCTTCTTTATTGGCTTAGTAGTGTTTTGTTACTATCTTATTTTTTTAAATGATAATTAGGCAGTCTTTAGTGTCTTCTTTTGTCACTGGCAGATTTTGGACACCACTGCAAAACAAATTCAAGGAGGAACTTGCCTTTCTGTCAGGTGGTTCCAGATGAAAGTTTAGCACACATACTGACTAATCAAGCTCTTCGTGTCCCCTAGGCACTTATATAAGAAAATAACTTTGAGCACTTGTAAAATTTCTTCCACATACATGGATTTAGAGCATTAGGCTAAGCTGTATTTCTGTAACTGCTTCATGAAAGTAATAGGCAGAGTGTCTAACTGAGCTTGGAAGAAACCCAACAATTTTAAATACCAAAGTACTTTTTAATAATTCTCTTGGGACTTTTTTATTGTGTGTTATATTCTGTGATCTGGTTTGTTATCTTAATTCCTACCTTTATACTTGGAATGGAATATAATCAGTAAAAACCCCTTAATTCTAAGATAATTTTTTTCCAGTGTCAGTAAACAGCCCAGCTGTAATTCATTGTTATACCTATCTTAAGTGCCATACCTGTGCAACTTTAGCAAATGCTCTCCTCTTACAAAGGTTTTGTGGAAAGAAAAGCTTAAGGGAGCCTGCTGGAAATTAATAGGAAATAATGAGTTTTCAAATACTCCATATTTATGATTCCTTCAGGTGAAAACCACAGAGCACTGATGATAACTTCTTGACATAGCCAACGTGGAGAGCTGCGCTGCTGGACCTTCTACTAACAAAGAAGGTCTGGCTGGGGATGAGAAGGTTGGTGGCAGCCTTGGCTGCAGTAACCATCTCATGGTGGAGATCAGGATCCTATGTGGAATAAGCAGGGCAATATGTAAGATTACAACTCTGGACTTGAGAAGAGCTAACATTAGCCTCTTCAAAGACCTACTTGGAAGAATCTCATGGGTTAGGAGTCTAGATCGTAGGGGGACCCAAGAGACCTTGTTAATATTCCAGCACCACTTCCTCCAAGCTCAAGGTTGATGCATTCCTGTGAGTAAAAAATCAAGCAAAGAAGGCAGGAGACCTGCATGGATGAGCAAGGAGCTTCTGGAAAAACTCAAGTGAGAAAAGGAAGCTTACAGAATGTGGAAAAAAGGACTGGCTACTTGGGAGGAGTATAGGAATATTGTCAGAGTATGCAAGGATATAACGAGGGGGACTAAAGCCCACTTGGAATTAAATCTGGCAAAAGATTGTCAAGGGATGTAAATCTGGCAAGTTGTCAAAGAACTTCTTCAAGTATATCGATAGGAAAAGGAAGACTACAGAAAATGTGGGCACATGGCTGAATGAGGTGGGTGATCTGGTGGTGGAGGATATGAAGAAGACAGAGTTACAGATGCCTTCTTTTCTTCAGTTTTACTGCTAAGACTGGCCTTCAGAAATCCCAGACCCTGGGAGTAAGAGAGAGGGTCTGGAGGAAGGAAGACTCTCCCTTGGATGAGAAGGGTTGGGGTAAAGATCATCTAGACAAGCTGGACACTGACAGGTACATTGGCCTTGACAGGTTGCTAGTGCTAAGGAAGATGGCAGATATTATTGTTAACATCATATTGGTCTCTGTCATTTTTGAAAGGTCATGGAGAACAAGAATGGTAACTGAGGATTGGAAGAAAGCCAGTGTCACTCCAGTCCTCAAAGAGAGCTAGAAGGAGGACTACAGACTGGACTACAGGATACTACAGACTGGTCAGCCTCACCTCCATCTGTGGAAAGCTGACGGAACAGCTCATTGTGGACATCATCTTTAAACATGTGGAAGAAAGGAAGGTTATCAGAAGTGGTCAGTCATGGATCATCAAGGGAAATCACGCTTGACTGATCTGATAGCCTTCTGTGATGGCACGACTGCTTTGGCTGATGAGTGGAGAGTAGTGGATGCTGTCTATGTTGACTTCAGCAAGGCTTTTGACATTATCTCATAAAATCCTCATAGGTAAACTTAGGAAGTGTGGGTTAGATGAGTGGACAGTGAGATGGACTGAGAACTGTCTGAAGGACAGAGCTTAGAGGGTTTTAATCAGCAATACAGTCTCATAGGAGGCCTGTAGCTAACATTGTTCTTCAGAGGTCAGTACTGGGTCCAATCCTGTTCAGAATCTTCATCAATGACCTGAATGAAGGAACAAGTTTGCTGATGATACAAACCTGGGAGGAGTGGCTGACACAATGTCAGGCTGAGCTGCCATTCAGTGAGACCTGGGTAGGCTGGAGTGCTGGGCAGAGGGGAAACTAATGGAGTTCAAAAAGGGCAAGTGTAAAGTCCTGCATCTTGGGAGGAATAACCCCATGCATCATTACAGGTTAGGGGTTGACCTGCTGGAAAGCAGTTCCATGGAGAAGGACCTGGGAGTCCTGGTGGACAAGTTCATCATGAGCCAGTGGTGTGCTCTTGTAGCCAAGAAGGCCAATGGTATTCTGGGGTGCATTAAGAAGAGTGTGACCAACAGGTCAAAGGAGTTTCTTCTCTCCCTCTATTCTGCACTAGTGAGGCCATACCTGTAGTACTGTGTCCAGTGTGGGGCTACTTAGTTTGAGAGAGACAGGGAACTACTGCAGAGAGTCCAACAGAGGCTACAAAGATGCTGAGGGGACTGGAACATCTCTCTTTTGAGGAAAGGCTGAGAGCCCTGGGGCTGTATATCCTGGAGAAGAGAAGATTGAGAGGAGATCTTACTAAAGCTCATCAATATCTAAAGGCAGGTGTCAAGAGAATGGGACAAGTCTCTTTTCAGAGGTGCCCAGCAACAGGACAAGGGGCAGCGGGCACAAACTAGAACACAGGATGTTCTACCAGGACATAGGAAAAACTTTTTCCTTTGAGGGTGACAGAGTGCTGGAACGGGCTGCCCAGAGAGGTGGTAGAGTCTCCTCTTCTGGAGACTTTCACAACCCAGCTGGGTGCATTCCTGTGCAATGTGTTTTAGGCAAACCTGCTTTAGCAGGTGGGTTGGACTACATGATCTGCAGGGGTCCCTTCCAACCCCTACCACTCTGTGATTTTGTGGTTCTGTGATTTACACTATGCACTTGAAGAAGCATTTTTCTTCTTAAGTAGAGGGGGTGCATACAAACACCTGTTGAGTTCAGTGACCATTGAATATTCCTGAAAAAAGTTGCACTTGGAACTCTACAGACATAGACATTAAAATAATAATAGAAACCAGGTTGTTGCAATAAATAGTTTTATTAGCACATCAAAGAACTACACTCTTCTTTCCTTGCTTTGAGTTTGGCAAACAAGAAAAATGTCAGGAGAACTGTCCTCTTCTTGGCTTGTGGGGGTTGTCTGGTATCATCTTCTTACTTCTGTCTGTAAGATTTGCCTCAGAGGTATTCATTAATTTTTATAAAAGCAAGTGAGAATTTTGTGTGGACTTCATAGTAGAAGTCAAAATTCTCCTACTTTTTTGAATCTTGAAAATGAAATTGTTGTTTATGGATTTTATTCTTACTCTGCAGACAAAAATATTTTCCTCTTAGGTACTTTTATGAGTTTCAACATGTTTTAAAAGTATCATACACAGTTATGTACTAAGGTTGCATTTCAGATTAAGAGTCTTCATTGTGGCACTGATAATGTTGATCCAACACTTGCCCCATTAAATCAAAATAATTATTTTTATGTTCTGTTACTAGGTGATAAAGAATGTAGGAGAAGATAATGTATGGAAACTTTAGTGAGACTTAGTGTGGTGGAAACATATAAAATGGCTATAGCATAATAAACAAGTGTTAGGGTTAATCCATTGCCATCCATCTTTATTTTCTATTCCACTCCATTGCAACCACAAATATGAACTTGACAGATGCTAGTAAAAGGCTGGATGTAATCCAGGCTACAATGGTTGCTGTGGATAGAAAGTTTTAAAGTTTTGGCTTGAGCCTGCAAGAACTTGAGAAAAAAAAGAAAAAAATTGGGCTCAGTCACTGATGGGCAAAACACAAATTAAATTGATGAACTGTAAAATAAATTCTTATTGAGAAATATAAGGTTGGTATAGCTCATGAAAATAGGGAACTGGTTAGCTCGAGATCTATTATTTGTTGCTATAGCTTGTAATGGTGTTGAGAGATAAGTAATTTATCACTCATTTTACGTTGTGTGGTTGGACTTTCTATGCTGGGATTGGTCAGCTGAAAAACACAAGAATAGTATTAGAGCAGTGGACAAGCCTTAGCATTAAGGGATAGAATGTCATAATTTTCATGTAAATATGAGTCAAGAGTTCAATTTTCAAAAATCATATTTTAAAATCTACACTATGGTCCAATATTTCAGCTTAAGTAAGTGTTTGTGATTGTCAGAATGAGAATAAAAAGTATGAGCTTGGAACACAGCTCACCCTCTTTTGCCAAGGTAAGGGTAAGCATATTTCTTTCTTTCACCTCCACAGTGCCACTGATTTTTTTGGCTAAGGGCATGGAAAATACATCTACTTCAGAATACAGGCATGTTTGTAACAGTCAATCTGTTCAGCAACTTTCAATAATGCTGTCTCTATTCACCAGACTCCTTTCTCACCTATCGCATGTTGTGATGCTGACTTCAATGCTTAGATGATATTAGAAGTATTATTACCTGATACATAATAAGCCAGATACTCTCTGCAATTTAAAAAGCTGTTTCTAGCAAAATAATAATTGTTTTCCCACCCCTGCTAACACTGTATACTTGTTTGGTTGAGGCATGCATGAAAACCTTGGACTTTGGCCAGAAAATGTTCCTATTGTTTTTCCTGAAGAGGAGAGCTGGCAGAAACCAGCTTTTTATTTTAACTCAATCTTCGCTGCTCTGCAACAAAATGCACTGTAGGCCTCTTTACAGATAGTATTCTAGAAATGAGAAGTACAAGCAGTGGTGACTTACATGTTCGTAGTGAAATACTATATCCCCACTTGTTCCTGGATTATTTTTCTAGTAGTAATGCATCATTTTGTTATCTGCTGTCATACATCTGATGCTTAAAAGTCTCTCAGTTTTTAGGGTGAGTAGAGCTGAAATACAGAACTTCATTTTTTGAGTTAATAATGTCTCATTTTTGGCTGAGGCATTTCTTCCATTATTGGGAAGAAAGCAGCCGAAGTAGTGCTACAGACTTGTTGGTTATCCAGGAAGGTAACTTCTTTTATGACCAATATATTTTTAGAAGAAAGACAGAACGTTCCTTCAATAAAGCCTGCAGACTTTTTTCCAGTGGAATGATCCCTGTTTGATGGAACAAAAATGTTCCACAGGAATGTTCATTCTGTCACAGCTATCAACGGAAACCAGGCAGGGAAGTGAGCTATTATTTTCTTGCCAGGTTTTGTACCAATCCACCAGCTTGTCAACAGCTGTATGACCTCTTTTCTAGGCTCTCTAGGCTCTTGACCTGGCAAACTCTCAAGCTTCTCAGTATCCCAGTTCATCATTCGATGGGCAGCCAATTCTTTCTCTGGCTGCTTGTATGGATCACAGAGTGGCTTGCTCCTGGCTTGCCTAAACTCCAAGTATCTTGCTATCTGTATTTCTTCCCTCCTTCTATTTAGCCTCTTAAGTGTAATTTCCATAGACTGACTTGTTCCTCATCTCCTTGGCTTTTGAGGTGTGGTTACTGTGATTAGCTTATTGTCCATCTAGCTGGCTCCCTCATGGGTAAGCATCAGAAGTCCAGGTGGCTTGCTTTCCAGAATTTCCTTCCTGGTTGGTTGTCTATCTAGCTTCTGTATGGATTTTCTTTAAAGCTTGACAGTGCAGGCAGTTGGTTTCTGCTGATGGTCTGCTAAGTGGTGTTCTTGGGATGTTGTTTTTTTTTTTAATTATTTTCCTAAAACAAAACAGGATTTAAAAAAAATCTTTTAATAATGATTAAATGTGATAGTTCTTTAAATAAATACCTGTACAGTTTCACAGAAAAATCCTAAGACTTTGGCTACCTGTGCTCTTCACTGAGCAGGTAGAAAACCTAAAGAAAAATAAAACAACCAACAAAAAGAACCCTAAAAAGAAATTTCATCTCTACTTTTGTTCTAACTTTTGTGTTTTGTCCTTTTATTAGAGTTTTCTAGAAAGACTCATGTGAATCAGAGAAGGTGACTAATTTTTCAGAGATAACATGCTATATAGCAATTAAATGCTTACATTGAAAAAATACTCATTTGTGAGTTTTATCAATATATATACTAAAAGTAAAAGCAATGTGAAATACTGTAAAATTATATTTACATAATGAAATTTCACTTAAAGTATCTTACAACTAAGATTAGCATCTAGCAACATTTAAAAAAATATTATCTCACTATGTTTGGCCTGTGGAGGGAGAGGCAAAACTATTATTTAGAAACATCGTAAAGCACACTTAAGACATCACTATTTAGAAAGTTTTGATTCTGAATTTTTCTTATTTTCTATTCCTTGAACTCCTTTCTAGTACAGATGTTATTCTTCACTTTATTCCTGTCTTTTTCTTATATTTTACACTCTCTTTTCTTATGCCACTTGCCAGGTATGGCAAACTTGACAATCCCATGCACAAGTCAGCCATCAAAATTGAGACTAGAATTTAAGTTTCTGATTGGATTATTTAAAATGGGAGGCTTTCTTTGGAAAAATTAACAGAAAAAAGAAAAAAGGAAATGAAGAAACTACCACTCTTTTCCAGTTACTTGGCTTCAATGTGCTACACTCTGAAATTAATACTGCTGATAATCTCCTAGTAGTTGCTCTTGCTGCATGGAGTAGGAGACAGTACTTTACCCTGGCCATAGCTAGGCATTCTGATCACCTCTTCTGCTGACAAGTGGTGCTTTATTCTTTTCACAATCTGAAGTTTCAGTAAACCACAGAAATTGGAAACACATGAAAAGTGTTATGAAAAAGGGTAACCTCACACCATTTGTAAGGATATTAAAAACAGGTAACTTGCTTTTCTCAGATGCTTTCACAGTTTGAACAACAAGGTAATATTCTTTTGTAGTTTAAATTAGGGGAGATAAAAGAAGCGGTGGTCATAATATGCTGCAGTATTCATGATAATGATGGTTGTGAGAATTTATTGTATCCACTGAAGCACTAAAATGTCTGCAACTAGTCTTCTGTCAATACTTCAGCATTTCAGAGTATTAATTCACTCCTCTAATGAGAGGTAAAACAGTAGCAGAGCATCAGCAATAGAATTTTAGTGACCTCCCGAGCCAACTCCCTTTTTGTCCTCTTCCTGGTGAATGGAAAGCTGTTTTGTTCACACTACTGCTATAGATAGGTGAAGTCTTTCCATGAGAAGGAAGAGTATTGAATGGAACAGAGGAAATTCACACAGAAAAATGCACCTCTGTGTATCTAAGAGGATGCAGTTTAAGGTGATGAGAGAGAAGTCCTTTGTACAGTTGCTTTGAATGTTTATTTAAACAAGATATGAATCTTCAGTAAGTGACCATTCTTCAAAGCTAGTATTCACCCATAGCTTCAGAACCTAATGCAGGCACTGATTCAGTCTCTCTCCAGTGTTTCAAGCTATTCAATGTGTTCCTTTTTGGCACATGTTGGAAGATGATAAAAACTGTTACAAATCTCATATCCGTGTTTGAAGCTTGGACAACTGTAGTGCATTTTTGGTATTTAAAAGCTATTTCCTGTAGGCAGTCAGGCCAAAGGAAAGTATCCTTGGTATATTGCAAACACTTACATATGTCTATTTGTCTAAGAAAAAAAAACCCAAGTAAAAGCAACACTTGTGTATGTTGTAATTAATATGAAAGCTTTGTACCTTGCAACTAGAAACTCTCAACCTGTTCTTTGGCACAATTTAGGCTGGAAAAAGGTGAAAACAAAGCTATGCAAAAGGCTAGAAATAATTTATAAAACCAAAACAATAAGATTGGCTTTGCTGAATGTTCTCTGTCCGACCATGAATAAGGACTAGGTTTTCTGAACAGAGTACTACAAATAGTTTTTCTGAGTCTTTCTGCGAACTGTCATGCTTACAGCAAAATTTATATTCCAGGAAATAGTTGAGAATTCTATGCTTTTATTCACAAAATATAGGAAGAGATAAGAGGATGTTATTTGCAAATAGTAGAGGGGGAAATGGTTCCTGCTTCTAGAAAAAGAGAAAGAATCTTATGCATTTATCAAACACTCTACAGCTGAGTGGTCCTTGGTAATTTAGCTGGTAGTATTTATTGTTATGCAAATATTCAGTATTCATGAGGTTTATTTTTCATTAATAAATAATCAGTTTTTTATGTTAGAAAGCAAGTATTATTACATACTATACCTAGCAGTGAAGTGACAAACCCTGAAAAAAAGCTTCATCTAATTAAACTGTAATGGTTGGTCTGGCTAATTAACAGTGTCAGCACTTTACCCAGTTACTCTATTTTTTTGGCTCCCTATGGATTGGAGCTCAGTTCCTCAAGCCTGACTGTAGCAGTCTGAAAAAGTTACATCCTTACCAGCACAGCCTTGTCCATGGCCATTTATAAAATTGAAAAAAGTGTTAGGCAATGTGAAAGGATTTAGAAATACGTTAGTGCATGAAAAAGAATTTCACAAAAGCCAGATATCGATTTGATAACACAGATCTGTTTGAGCAGGAATCATCTCAGACGTTAGTATTTCAGAGTTCAGTACAAAAATTGAACTTGTCATTTAGTTTTTCTACTTCAGAATTTCTCCTCTGAACCCTTTAGGAGGTATTATATAAAATACTACATAATATTAGGTAAAAGACTTTTAGAATTGGTTACAGTAAGTTTACGCAGCAATCTGAATGCCTGCCAGTGTTAGTGATTTAGTGAAAGAGTTTCTTCCTCTCCACACCCTTTAAACATCCACAGAGTATTTCCAAGAAAAGAAATGAGTGTAGAGATAATACAGTATGCTTGACATTCCTGATAAAGAAAGGCCTGATTTATGTACCTTTTCCACACCACTCATGTTCACGATTCATAGACTTAATCACAGAATCACAGAATGTTAGGAGTTGGAAGGGACCTTAAAAGATCATCTAGTCCAACCCCCCTGCCACAGCAGGATTTCCTAGACCAGGTCACACAGAAGCACATCCAGACAGGTCTTGAATATCTCCAGAGAAGGAGACTCCACAACCTCTCTGGGAAGTCTGTTCCAGTGCTCCCTCACCCCCACTGGGAAAAAAATTTCTTTGTGTATTCACACGGAATCTCTTATGCTTCAGCTTACAGCCATTGCCCCTTGTCTTGTCACTGGGCTTCACTGAGAAGAGCCTGACGCCATCCTCCTGACGGCCACCCTTCACATATTTAAAAGCATAAATGAGGTCATCCCTTAGTCTTCTCTTCTCCAAGCTAAAGAGATCCAGCTCCCTCAGCCTTTCCTCAGAAGGGAGATGTTCCAGTCCCTTCATCATCTTTGTGGCTCTGTGCTGGACTCTTTCCAGCAGTTCCCTATCCTCCTTCAACTGAGGCGCTTAGAACTGGACACAGTATTCCAGGAAGAAGAACCTCTCTTGACCTACTAACCACACCCCTTCTAATACACCTCAGAATCCTATTGGCCCTCCTGGCCACCAGAGCACACTGCTGGATCATGGTCATCTTTCTGTTTACCAAGACTCACACGTCCCTTTCCCCTTCACTGCTCTCCAACAGGTCAGCCCCCAACCTACGCTGATCCGTGGGGTTGGTCTTTCCCAGGTGTAAAACTCGACACTTGGCCTTATTGAATCTCATTCAGTTTCTCCCTGCCCAAGTCTCCAGCTTAAGTCATGCTGAATGGCAGCACGACCCTCCGGTGTGTCAGCCATTCCACCCAGTTTAACGTCACTAGCAAACTTGCTGACAGCACAGTCTGTTCCTTCATCCAGGTCATTAATGAATAGATTGAAAAGTACTGGTCCCCGTACCGACCCCTGATGGACTCCACTATAGACACAGGCCTCCAACTAGACTCCATCCCACTGACCACAACTCTCTGACTTCTGTCCTTCAATCAGTTCACAATCCACCTCACTACCCAATCATACAGACCACACTTGCTCAGTTTAGTTGCAGGGATGTTTCTTTAGGACTGTGAGGAAATTTCTGGGCCTAACTTTCAGATTCTGATGTGTGTAAATTACTGCAACAGAGTTTTATAGCTATTTTTCTGAGTATTAATTTCAGTGTTTAATTAATGATCCAGAGAAAGATTAACTCTTACCTGCTTGTTTGCATTTGTATTTATTTAATTTTAGACTAAACAAAAAAAAAATTCACTTGCATCTTAGTGATCTGCATGGGTCCACTGAGGATTTGAGGCTGTTCCTAAAATGGGACATATTATTTGCTATCATGAAACTGTATAGTGAAATGAAGCCATCTGCGTGATGAATGTGCTGCTTAATGTGAAATTGTCATTAAACTTGACCCTTAAACTGGTCAAAAATCAAGCAACTTTTGTCATGCAATTAATGTATTTATTGATTTTTATTTAACTAAAACCAGCATATTTCTCAAACGTAATCTTTTACTGAAGGTGTTTGTGGCCAAGGGAGCACTCACACTATCTTGTAACTTCTGTCTCTGATGTAGTGCCTGGACGAAAAGCAGCAAAAGTATACTTGCAGGGTATCTATTTTTAATGTGTGATTCTTAGAGAACAGGGACTTTCACAGCTGAGGGTTGTTACAGAACACCTAGACAGATGCTAAGTATGTCTGGACCACTGCAACATGGTAACTTTGCAGGACAGTGGCTGATCTGAAACAAAGTCTTTATTGAGAGACTACCAAATCTATGGGAGAGTTTATGAACTTCAGTGTAAAGAGAGACTAAGTGGACCTTGACACAATTGACCATTGTGGTCTACTCTGTCAATAATATGCATACTGAAGAGAAGCCATTAGTCTGCTGATTGGAGTCACCTGCACCACTCCATGATGCATCCAATTCTACATTCTGTATTGCTACCACATATTGATAAGATGATCATGAAATTCTTTTGTATGTGCTTTGCAGTGGAAAATGTTATGAATCACTGAGTCTCAGGAGTATTCTCCTGGGACTTCTGTTTGACAATAAACTCCATGCTGCAAGAAAACCTTCCTACTCATCATTTTAGATTAATTTAAGGAGGCGGGTGTTGGCCTCTTCTCCCTTGTGACTAGTGACAGGACTAGAGGGAATGGGCTTAAGTTGTGCCAGGGGAGGTTTAGATTGGATATTAGGAAGAATTTCTTTACTGAAAGAGTGGTGAGATATTGGAATAGGCTGCCCAGGGAGGTGGTGGAGTCACCATCCCTGGAGGTTTTTAAGAAGAGGATAGATGTGTTTCTTCAGGGGATGATTAAGGGATAAGAGTAGTGTAGGGCTATCGGTTGGACTAGATGATCTTGAGGGTCCTTTCCAACCATAATGATTCTGTGATTCTGTAATATATGTGGCATTTTTAATATTCCTCTGCTGTGGGATTGTTATAACTTAATTAAATCAAAATAAAAATAATCTTTTCTAAAATAAATAATCACATTTCTAGAAAAGATAGTTTATAGTAATGGTTTCACAGATATAGGCAAGAACAAAGATAAAGTTAAGATTAAAAATTTATCATTAACAGGGCTAAGTATTACTGGATTGTCAGGTATGGGTTACTATATAGTAACCAGAAAAAACCCCACAGAAATCAGCTGAGAAAGGGCATGAAAACAGCTTTATTTGTAATACTTCCACTTTACTGTTTATTAAACAGTCTTCTCTGTTTCTAAATCTTCCATATCAAGTTTTGACTTTATCTGTCTGTGAATAAAAACATCTTTATGGTAACAAGAGGAACATCAACAACTGAAAGGTCTTTTGAGCAATTCCTTTGCACTCTTATGCATTGAGAATGTCTGAGCATCGGTTGCAAAATTGTAGTTCAGTTTTTATTTTGTTTTATTTTTGAGGCAGGAGTAAGATGATAAGGATGACAGTGTTCTTCACTGAAACCACAGAAAATCTGTAATGGTGATAGAAATTCAGAATGTACTATGTGTACTGACACGAGCAAAGCTGTGGCACATGCCATGTAACACATCATTGATGAATCAAATTCTTCTGTGACCTGCTCTGTAGCAGTGAATCCTTCTACCCAGATGTGGTACCGATGCTCTATTTGTGTGCCCAGATGCCCAATGAACTCAATCTGCTGGGATTTAAGAGATTTGTGCTCCTATTTTGATTATCAGATGGGAGACTTTACATTCAAACATGATGATAGTAATGTAATATATAATGACATTTTGTATAGGCAGTGAAAATACACTGAAGGTGGAGAAAAATCTGATGACTTTATTGGAAGCATCTCCTTTAATTTGTGGCTTTGAATTATTTTTATTTTTTTTACTTCTGAACTTTTTTATCTTTTCATACAAAGTACATAGAGTTTATACTCAGCTCAATGCCACTTGCTTTCAGAAAACGCTGTTTTGCTTGCGTGTTCTGAGCCATCTGCAAAGTAAGCACAGGAATCAGCAAGCTTACTTACAAAGCCAGTTGTTTGTCCTAGCTCAGGTCAAAACACTGAAAGTTTGCCTGTGAACATTCTCTGAAATCCAAATGACTCATTATCAGGCTCCCTTTGCTTTTGATCCTGTTGTAGGATGATGTGTTTTCCTAATGATGCAGAATCTCTCATTAAGTTCAGGAAACAGGATATAAGGATAAGTCAATTGACTCAATTTATGGGCATAATAAAGTAGGCCCTATTACCTTCAGCAATCAAGGCAAGACAAGGTGAAACATAAAGTTGTACAGTTATTACGACACATAACTTAGTATTTACCTGCAAAGAGAGAGTTAATACACTGTGCTTTTGAATCAGAGTTTGGGGCCTTAAAATCTGAAAATAATGGACAGAGTCTGTTGTTTAATCTGTCATCACAGAATGTTTCAGAATTCATTCAAAGCCAGAAATATTTGTTAGTAAAGCATGATGAACTACAAGAATATTTTTAAGTAGTTCTTAATGTCTGCTTTACATCTCCTTTTGGACTTTCTGAGTCAGTGTTAACAGCTGGGGTGCTTTTTTTTCTGTTTTTTTTTTTTTTTTTTTTTTTTTTTTTTTTTTTTTCCTTTCTTTTAATTTAATTAAAACCAAATTCAGTAGGAGAATAGAAGTTTTGTCCATTGGAGGCCTGTTAGCTTTTAGGAAGGTGATTGGCAACGCACACAGCTGTTCCTGACAATTATAAAGTTAAAACCAAAACAAGGGAAAAAGGCTGAATTTACCAAATATGTTTTTCTTTGTATGTCAGTGAAAACAAATCATTGGACTGGCTGGAGTTCTTCATGCAGCATGCATAAATCAAACTCCTTTACACATGCTGCATTGCAGAAATCACAGATGAAATTAATAACTTCCCAAAGAAAGCAAAGAAATAAGTATTTCCAAACCCCATGGAACACAGGATCAGGTAAAGGAAACTTTGGCAGTTGGGATTTAAGCTATTCTTCTTTTCCTAAACAGGAAAATAAATACTTTTGATTTCAACTGGAATATACTCCAAAACTGGCAGAGAGATGTTGCATATTCATATGAGTAGAAGTTCCCTTGAATTTCATCTACCTATGTCTTAGTTCAAAACTATGAAGAGAGGTCTTGTGCTTGTACGTTAAGTCTGGCATGGTACAAATAGTGCCAAAGGAGAAGAGGTCAATACTGAACGAAATGTGTGAAGCAGGCTGTCGATCATTGGTACTATTCCTTAGAAATGAACTATGGCTTTCAGGAACAAGTATGTATTGAGGTGGCCTGACTCTGGATGTGTTGTTAATTCTGGGGAGTAGTTAATCCAGGGCTTTGACTTTCCTTAAGGAAAGATGCATTTGTCAGGGTGCCTTATGTCCAAATTCGGTTCGAATAATAATGTTTCACTCATGTTAATTTTGACTTGTGCAAAAGGTCTCCTGTGGTGTGACAACAGGGAGCAGATATTCTAAGGAGAATGATGTGAGTGACCCTTGCATATAATTTTTGTTTGTTTGTAAAGTGCTTCTGAATTGTAAATGCTAAGGGCAAGGCATCATGAATATGATATAAATGTATGTTCATTAGCATTAAAAAATTCAGAAACAAATTGTTTCCAGTGCTAGAACTTATTCTTATGTTCAGTCACTCAACAGGCAAAATTAAAGTACTAGCAACCCCATTCCCATGCCAAGAAAGAGACTGCTTTTCAACACAAGGGGCAAAGAAAGTAGAGTCAACATAGTAAGCATTTTCACTATCCTCTTTGTACAACTGCTGAATAAAACTGTCTTGTAAGCTCATTTACCATGTCTCACCTTCCTTTTTCTCCCTTGATATTTGTGCCTGCACTTCTGAATAACTACTGGCTTCTAAAGTAGTCAAAATAAGATATGACAGCAGAGACAGTGGAGCTGCTGTGTAAGGTAAATGTAATAATGATATTGATGATTTTACTAACTTAATTAGTGAATGACAATTTACCTTGGGAATAGGGATGAGTTTGTTGTCCATCATCATTATTTTGTTTATCAGCTAGATGTTGCTCTGGGCAACCGGTATACTATTTGCCTCTCCTGGTTTTAGCTTGTTTTTTTGGCCAGAAAGATTTGCATTTCTTTTGTTTCCTTGTTGTACTTCCTGTGAGCTCCTGAAGGAAAAAGACACTGCAGCTCTGTAAGGAATATGAAACTGGACCCTTACAACACCTGGAGAGCCAGAAAGCCTCCTGACCCTGCGCCCTAGGATTTGTATTTGTTTAGGAGGAGCCCAGCCTTTTGATTCAGCTGATTTGTAATTTTTAACTTTGCAGGTGACAATGGCTTCCAGTGGTTCTAGTAGCTGAACCTGATTTCGCAAGAGCATTTATAGTGTCCTTTTAAAAATCAGTTTGTTGCTGCTGTTAGAGAACTTGAATATTTAATGCTGTTTGTGATCAAATAATATCCAGAGAGGGAAGAGAGATTAATATTTTTCTTCTTCTTCAAGTTCACAATTGAGCTTTTTCTGCAGTTGATATACCTACCTAACTCCATTCCTCTGCTTCATTGACTCTCCCTCTCATTTCAAACTTCATTTGAAACAAATTTTCTTTCTCCTGTTGTTTGTTACTTAACTCCATTACTTAGTTATTAAACATATTTACTGACAATCACAGAGTAATACTGAATGGTTTGTGAACATGCTTGTTTTTACTGCTTTGTCCACTTAGCTACAGCTGAAAAAAACCCATTTATTTTTAGATTTAATATTCTGATGTGCCTGCAAAGTAAACATGTGAAGTTTCATAAATCTTACCCCATTTTTTTAACCTCTTTGAGATATCTCTTTCATCTTCTAGTTTTTGAAAACTGCATAGAAAAAAGCACAAACTTACTGACTTTCTCAAGTATATGAAGAATAGAATCACGGATAAAGGCCTAATAAATAAAAAAAATCCCCTAAATTTTTTCAGGGAGTTTCAAATCATTTTAATGAGCTTTGGATTGACTCCTCAGTGATACCAACAATACAGGCAAAATTCAGTTTTACTGTGGTACAGACTTCTGGGGGGAGGAACAGAATGAAGGCTGGGATTTGAGGAGGCTAAGGATGTTAGGGGAAGTCGAGTTGCTGGGATTCTGAAAGCAGGCATTGGTTAGTAGTTCTTCAGAAGGAGAATTTTAGAAGGCTGTAGGTGAGGATGAAGACTTAGGGAGTCAGTAGAGCTCTGGAGAATTTGAGGTCTGAGAAATAGCATTTAATTTGTGAAATCATAGGAAACTACCTCCACAGTGCAGAGGTGAGGTTTAAGGGAGAGCCTAGTCATGTAAGAGCAACAAATGCTGTGAAGGAGTTAGGGAAAAGGGTCCAGAAATTCTCAACTGGTTTCAGGATGTGCATCTTTGTGGAGTCTGTGGTTGGTGGTTGGGCAGATACCTGGTTCTGTTTGTCCCTTTCTGCCTTTCTGGAGACCCTTCTTTTCCATCTAGGCAGAAGCTGCTGCTCAAATTTTGAGCCTCCTGGAAGGAGAAAAATGTAAAGAGAAAGAAGGCAAAGGTCTGAAGAATTCCCTGTATTTGAGAGATTAAGACCAGAAACAGGTTTGGAAAAGAATGGTGAAAGAACTGAAAAATGAACTGTAGTCATTAAGCAGGGCTTTCTTCTCCTGCTGGGAACATCTACTGGTACTTAGAATAATAGGCAGTGATAAACATTATGCCATACACCCTCCTAGGCAGCAGTAGCAGGAGTAGGAAAGCAGAAGCAGCAGCTCAGACTAGGTCTCTTGTCTCCTTAGACACAAGCTAAGCAGTATGTCACTTCAGGCCATTCCTACTTTGTTGCTTGAGTCTTTTGGTCATGTGTGAGCTTCATAGAAAAGTTTGTAAGCCTTTCCAAGAGTGTGTCATTGTCATTTAAGGTAATGGTTGGTTTGTTTGTGTATTGATGATAGAGCAGTCAGGATAGAACTGAAAATCTATGTAGAAAATGTTGACTACCATGCATATGTTTCTCTTTTTAAAGTTGTATAAGAAAAAACCCTCTATAGCCATTTTTTGAACTAGCAAACACAGATCCAAGCAGTGGCCACAGGAGCCGTAGGTGGTTGCTGAGTAGCCAATATTTATGCCTCAAAAAGTCACTGCACATCTGAAAAAGTTCACTGCACGTTCATGTGTCATTGCATGTTTTCTTGGCCTTGCTGCACTTGAAGAATTGTTTGTTATCTTCAAAAAGAAGATAGTGTGAACCTGACCAGCACTTCATAATACTATGGAGTCCTAACATCTGGTTCCTTTCACACTGTAATAGACAAACAGCTAAACATTCAGTGGCTTAATTTCTTTTTCTTTATTGTAAATCTGAAGCATTCTGATGCTTATCATATCCTGACGGGCTTGCTGGTTTTACTTAGGCAAAATCACTACTGACTTTGAAGCCCATATCAGCTTTGTTTAGCTAATGAGCATTGACTTGAGAATTTGGCCCCAAATGCCTTTTATAGATAAATCATCTGGAGCTTTCACATAAGCAAACTGACTACTTATGTTCCCAGTATTTTTTAAGATTCCTAGCATCAGGAGCATCACAGAAGTGAATGACCTTTCTCACAATCCTTCGGTTTCAAATTGGGATTGGGAATTAAAAATAGAGGTTTAAATAAAATGCAGTTTTCCTGGCAGGAAAGTGAAGTTCAACAACTTTATACTCAGTAACACTTCCACAGAAACAGATAGCAGTAGTATCAGGCTTCAGTAGGAGCAGAATGACAAATACTGGGATACTGGACTGTGTGACCAAACCCCTGAGCACTTACATCTGCAAAACATTATATACCATGTGGGCAGCTACACAGGTGTTATACAACTGCTGGTGTTGAGGGACTATTTGATTAGCTAATTACCCTTATAAAGGGACAGCTTAATTTGTGTGAAACTCCCCCAGTTGAAAATTCATTTTGTCATTCTCTTTTCAAATTTTCTCTTCACAAATTGCAGTTAAGAATAATTGGAAATTTAAAAGAAAAGAAAGAAAGAAAAAGAGAATCTAATTTGTCAATAAAAAAAAAATCAACTTTTAAAATTCCTCCCTGGTGGTCTGGTATTATTAAATATTCTCCTTGATTTTTTTTTTTTATCTTGGTTTATTGGAGGGAGAAAAACAATTATCTGTAAACGTAATTTTTAATGCATGGTAATAAAAATAAATGGTACAGCTCTGCTGCTGCTCACCTAAATCTTCTTCCCTGGTGGTCTAGTGGTATTAAATAATCTGTTCCACATGTATTCATCATTTGCTGACAGGAAAGGGAAAACTTTTTATATTTTATTGTCCACAAAACAAACACAATGTTAGTTAATCAGATGGGGAAGACTTTTCTGAGGGTCACTCAAGTAACAAGTACTTTCCTTGTTGGTGTGATTTTATCTCTCCTAATTTACATGACAATTGACACAAAATTAGAAGGGCAGAAATTATTTCCAAGATGCCTTTTGTGTTCAGTTCTAATTTGTTTAATATTTGTTTGAGGTTTGTTGCCACAGATTATCTCACTGCTGATGAGTCATTCCTTTGCTTTAGGATATTCACTATTTTACACTCACACATAACACTGTTCTATGCAAATCTCACAGTGCTTTACTAATTTAGAACAGCAAACATTATCCTTCCTATTTCAAAGATTGATAAACTGATAGGTGGTGGTGTGCAATGTGGGCTTGCCTGCATCTATATGGAATTCCATGACAAGAGGGGAAAATAGAACTCCAGCCTCTGTTTTTTTTTTCCCCCATCTTACAGACCTCTATTATCTTCTACATGAAAAACAAGATGATTTTATTTTCCAAATGGCTTTAAAGAAAATAAACTTTCACCAATGAAAGTGAAGTCCTCATTAATTCTTATTCATCTTTTCTGGCCTTTGTGTGCTATTTAGAAACAAGACTGGACAACTTTTCCCTTGACTAGTTTTAGACACTGTGATGTCATGGTGTGTGTACTCTTAGAGAAGAGATACCAAAAATGTTGGACAGGGTATTATATGTATTAATACTGAATTTTGAGAATACATTTTTACACTCTTATACTTTTTGTTTTGACACAGAGTGTAATAACATATTTTAGAGATTTATTTGTGCTAACTGATAATTCTTTTCATTTTATAAAACAATATATATGATTTACTTATTAAATACAAGCTGATATTATTAACATATAAATCTCAAGTATTATACTGGGTGTATACTTCATATGGCACGTTGGGGATGTTGACAGAAACTGCTTCATTTCCTTTGAGTTGTTTTACTTTGATACAGTTTGGATGTTGAAAACAGCAGTGGGTAGAAAGTGCATACTGGATCATTTTTACAAAAGCCAGTGCAGGGACTGTTTTCTTCTAAAAAGCCTGTAAATAACAAGACAATAATAGACTGCCATGAAATGTAATTTTGATCTTATTATGCTGTGAAGGCTTGATAACTTCAGAGAGGTAAACCACCAGAAAGGAATAGATACCTATCACAGTGATGTTAAAAGTAAAAAATTGTTCCAAAGGGTTCACAGCCCATTCTTGAGAAGCACAAATATTTTTCCTTTACAATAGGAAGATATGTACTTTTTTTTTAAACATTAATTGCTTTCTTCTCAGAGGTATAAAATAATTAACTTAAACTCTGATAAAATCTGTAGTTTGTAATTGAAAACATGTGCATTGTGGGACCAGTGGAATGTTTCCAGCCGAGCTGTGTGTGGCAGAAAGGAATCTCTACAGAGCTCAAAGCATTCCTGGTTTTATGGTAAATGTCTCTCTCTCCTCACTGAATTCTTATTAATCAGTTTTATTTACATGGCATTGTAGTGATCTACTAAGAGTAAAATGCTTAAAAAACATTCTGAAAGAGACATAAGAGTCCTTGAGGGATTAGATTTCAATTTAGCAGCAAGTCTCATTATAAACCACATTCAGTGATAAGGCTTAAAATCCCCCCGACTTCTCATGTACGTATATAAATATGTACACATTTATTTTCCACTGATGTTGTTGTAGTGACTGCTTGGGAAACTCCCTTGTAGTGGACTAATGAATGACTTGTATGGCAATGATAAAGATATATTTTATTAGGACATAATGTTTGTTCACATTAACTACCATGATTATATTGTAAAAAATTTTTCATTAAACAACTTCACTCTGGGGCATGTGGTTCCCAGGGATAGTTATGCAAACTAGAGTACTGTCTTTGGGGCAAATGTCACTCTGTTAAAAGTGAAGAGTGAAAAATAAAACATAATCTAAACTTGTCTCTAGCAAACATCTTACTTTTCTGTAAAACATTACTTTTTATTAAATATTTTATTTAAAAAGAAACTGATACCTCCTAGAGATTAAGTTCTCAGCAATGGAGTCTATTGCCATTTTGCCAAAATGCCTGAAGATATTTCATTTATTTCCTCATCTAGTTATCTGTAGTACCATGGGTTGATTCAGTTTTAGTCCCTGTAGCATTCCTCAGAAGAAAATCTTTGTGTAGTTATGTGGGAAAAAAGTTCAATCTGGATTACAAAACCTTTCCAGTCCATAGGTAAATATGTGATAGCTTGACCATAGTAACTCCTACGTTGCTGTATTGCTTTGGGGCTAACAGTAGTCTTATTGGATAGTTCAAAGGAAGCTCAAATATGCCTTATGAATTGCAGACCTACTTTTAAACTGTGATATAGACATGTGCTCTGATTTATTTCTGAACTGCCAAGTGCAATTGTCTTAAGGTGGAGAGCCTCTGAAAAAACCCACTATCTAATTGTGTGAATGGATACTGGAAAAATACTTAATTACACAATGCACATAGGCTTTTCAGGTTTTAATTAGCCAGAATGCTTTTTAAAAGCAGAGTAATAAAAATGGAAATTCTATTGCTTAAACTATCTCCAGAAATCTTTCTGGTAGGATGGCAACTCTGAAGCAAAGATCTCTGCAGCTTAAGTTAATTGAGAAGCTAGAAGTAACTGTTAGAGGTGACTATTTCCTCAGAGACCCCACCATAACCGGGGGGGAGAAAAACATTTTTTTATGAATTGTGCATTGCATCAAAGGAATGCAATGTTTTATTCTCTGTTCTGGAGATGTAGAATCCTTCTGGTCCCACTTCTATAAAACCTTTTTGATTTCAGATGATTCAGTTAGCAAATCTGAAATCTTTTCCTCCAGTGTAACAGCTTTCAGTACTGGAAGACGAATGTGAACTAATTCGTGTTTTTAAAAACCTTTGAATTATTTTTGTTGTGTTTCCACTTTTTTTCTCTTCTACGTCAGTCTGAGGTAGAAAGTTATCATAGGACACTCACTGTGAAACCACTGAGAAGAACTTTATGTGTACCTTGTTAAGCTTTAAGCTTTGCAAAAAGGTCTCAGCTCTGCTAAACACACAGAGATTTCCTAGAATAAAAAAAAGTTTAATTTCAGGATAAGAATTCATGGCTAAAACCATGAATAAACAGTGCTCTGAGCCCATTCAGCTCCACCCATCAAATCTATTTGAAGTATTAGATTTTTATAAAAGCCAAAATAGATTTTTCACTACAAAAAAACTACGACCTACCTTTGTCATAATATGTTGTAAAGTACCAGCAACCTGTATGCTAATTAGAATAAAAATAGTATCATTCTAATATAAATTGGGATCTAAAGGAAACTACTGGGTGTTCAGTTTGAAACAAACAGAAGAGATCCTTTCTCACACAAAAGAAAATATGCAGGGGAATCTCTGACTTCAATGTTTTGGTTTACTATTGAATATGCAAAAAAATCACTGTGGTTCCAGAAATTATTAGACAAATTTCTGAGAGAAAAATATTAAATATGGATTTACTGCTTTGGCTCAGAAAGTCCCCAAAGTAGAGATTGCTAGTAGGTGAAAGACTGTTCTGGAGAAATACTAGCATATGATATATAATTCTTCCAAAGCATCCTTATTGGCCATAAGAGAAGATAGGAGTGGGGATTATATATATATAGGTTCTTCTGATGATACACTGCTGTAATATTACTACTTTGACAGCACTAGTCCTTTGTCACAGAGTAATTCTTCTTACAGTTGTTAGTCTCTTTGATATTTGCACTAATATCAAGGACATCAGTCTTTGTAGTTAAATCTAGGAATCACAATAGTCTGTGTTTATGGACATCAGTCTTATTTCTGTTATTGCTTCCTATGTGATTTGAGGAGATTCTTCACCTTGTGTGCCTCTCTACCTAGCCCAAGAAACTATTTTTTGAGTTTTCATAAACTGCCTGTTAAGATTTGGTGAGGTTAAAACATGAGTAAATTTGAAATGTAAAGGCTCTAGTTAATGATTTGTATTTATCATTGTGCTATTTTCATGTTTGCATTTATTTCATAGACTGTAAGAGCTGTGGAAAAACAGTGATGAAGAAGTGAAACATACGAACAAAACATCTATCTGGGGGGAAAAAAAAGCATATTTGGAAGGGAAACTTCAGTTATAAGCTGTAAATCCAAGGCATATATCCAAAAGCCTTTCAAGCAAAACCAGCTGTATAACATTAACATAACTCTCATTATGTATTATAGCATTACATTGACATGCTCTTAATCATATGGCATCAACAGAGTTATGTAAATTAGTTATCAAATCTTCATGACCTTTTGTTATCTCAGCATACAATACTGGCCTTCTTCAGGGCAATCATGAATGAAAATATGGAGATTCTTGTATTTTGGATTCTGCCCAAGAGATGACTATACCTGTGGACATCTGACAAGAGAAGGGTGTTGCTGCATTAGAAGCTCTGAAAGGTGGTGGCAACCCTCACAAGTCCTTTTATTTTAGGCAGTCCTGTTTTGAACTCAGTGGTAAAGCAGTTTGAGCAGCCTAATTGTGCATGCATGGTATCTTTTCAGTACATAGCTGAACTGTGCTTCTGTTCTTTAAACATTCATCATATGTAAGACTTCATCTGTAACAATGGTAATTCTCCTAAAACAAGCAAGTCTCCTGTCTTCCTATGTATGCTGGAACATGACAAAAATAAAACCACTTTTTGATACACAGAAGCCAGAAAGAAATCTAAATGGATCACTGTTTGAAAGAGAAATCTGAGTTGTGACTCCGAAGTGATCCCAGCTTGCAGCCCTATGGTAGGAAAGCTTACAGTGCCAGTATCCCACTCTGGCCTATTCCAGACTTAGAGGTAGGAGACACACCTGTATGATAGCACTGTGAGAATATAGTCATTGGCAAGTGACATTCAAGTCATGACATTGACTGGTTACATCCAAGGCTTGCATTATGTCTTTTAGGTTGCTATCTGGACTTGGAAAGCAGGATGGTGTCTAGATGGTTCATTCTTGAGAAGGAATGGAAGCTCTTTCCCTTATAAGGATTATATTCAAGCAGTAGTAGCTAATAAACCACATTAGCTGACATCATCAGCACAACTTCACATGATTTTCTTAATCTATAACATAGATTGAAAATTAAAGCTATCAAATATGATTTTCCATTATCCAGACACAAATCACAAAACATAGATTCACTCTATAAGTGCTTTCAAAACACAGTGCACAAAAACAAATGTCCGACCCTTTGTGTTAATATTTACTTTCTTATATTTACTTTCTTCTGTTCCACAATAGGATTGTATCTTATCTCTTGACCTGCTCTTCCATAAGATAATAAATGTAGTATCCAGTCTTTCTAAGTCTTTCCTAAAATGCCAAAATATTCAAGAATACAAACAAAATTGTTTTGCCTGTAGAACTAGAGTGAATTTCACCTTGGGATTAGTCCTGTGTAACACTTTTGATGCTGTTTCTGGAGGAACTGCTGAGATTTCTTTCTTTCCCTGTCTGTGAAATACTACTACAAAAGCCTCAGAGAAGTGCATAACCTGTGCTGTAATAATAATGAGATGGGCCCTTATCCTCAGAAAAGCAGAAGACCATCCTTTTCATGGAGAATATACAACACAGTCTGAAATAGAACTGATTGCCTTTTGTTACTAGATATTAGTAAATTAATATCCTATAACAATGTAGTTCACCATGCTTTTGTTATGCAATTGTTAAGTGCGTACAAATGAAGCTGTTTCTAGGTGTGTATTTGTCTCTAGCTGCAGGTTGTGTATAGCTCAGCCACCCAGGAGAACTGCTTTTTCAGTGGCTTCTAGCCTTGGTTATCCTAAGTGCAAGAGTCACACTGTGACATTGAACATATGGACTTGTTCTAAAAGAAGCTGCACTTCCACCCAGGTAAACAAGGTGTTTTATGTGAGAGGAAGAGGTGGTTATGGATACATTTTATGCACAGTGTATACCAACCCATGAAATGTATCAGCTAAGCTGAGCAGTGTCAAACGCAGGGTTGATTAGACATATGACAACAGCAGAATTAATAGGTTTTCTGAATAGTTTTACTTTAACTCTCTCCACCTTTTTTCAGTTTCCCTCATCATGTGCCTTTATCACATTAATGTGTATCCAAATGCTAGCTGCTCATTAAAGAATGAGTATGCCTGTGGCAGTCTATAAACTAAGGCCAGAATTTCAGAAGCACTGAGAGCCTAGCAGCTCCAGCTGATGTCGACAGGAATTGCATGTGTTCTGTGTATCTGGAAATTCAGGGCTCAGGATTTTACCAGAGATCTGTCTTAAGTGTGCCTGTAGGTGTACTTGGGGAAAGGTATTAAAAATGCCAAAGCACACACTTAGGTGCAAATGAAGAACAATAATGTCTTCATACAAACACTTGAAAAAAATCTTCTAGAATGGCAGAGTGAAAATAAAATCCTTCATGTTACTTGCAGGTACTTCAAATATATTGAACATATGTCAGAATAGATCTGCAAGTCTACAGAGGTCTAGTCCATGTAACCCTGAAGCTCATGTCCTGGGAACAGATCCTTGCAATTTGGAGAACCTCATTTTGTGCTCAGACACTCATTGACAGTCCTGCTTGAAGGAGTGATGTTTGTAGAGATAATAGACACATACAGGTCTGAGATTTCAGCACTTGGAAAGGATGTCAAAGGGAATTGTGTTTTCTATGTAAAAAGTTATGAAGTGCTATGGATGATGATCTGGGAGTCAGATGTTAGTGGCTTTTATAAGCATCCACAATTACTGGGGATATTTTTGGTAAATGGCAGTTATTTCCCACTTCATTTCCTTTCAGGAAAATGAGAAAATAGTGCCACACAAAACAATAATACTGCCTCATTTCTTAAATTTTGGCTTTGTTTTTGCTTTTTAAGAAAAATGCATTTATATTCTATTGAGGATCTCTAGATCTGTAGATTCTAGAGAGATCCACATAGAGGGGCTGGGCCAACCACCAACCCAGTGACAGGTGCTCTCTATTACCCTTTCTTTCCCCCCTCCCCTCAAAGGAAGGGAAAGGAAATAAGAGAGAGAGACTTGTGGATTGGAAAAAAACCCCTAAAACTACTTTAATGAAAATAATAATAATAAAATGAAACAGATACAAATATATACAAAAACAATACTGATCCCAACCCCCCTTGATGGCAACTACATCACTGTCACTGCTCATACTGTGCCAGGCTCGGGGCTGAACCCTGGAACTGGATTCAGGAACTCATGGATCAGGATTGAAGGCAGAACAGAGAGAGCTCTCCTCACATGCCAGTCATTGAACAAGAGCACAAGAAGGAGACAGAGAAGAGGGAACTGACCCTCAGCTTTATATCAAATATGACTTACATGGAATGGAACCTAGTTGGTCAGTTTAGGGTCACCTGTCTGGTCTGCTCCTCCCTGCAGGTGCAGCCTTTACTCTGCACCCCCCAACTTGAGACACAAGATTTAGCAGTGACCTCTGTCTGCATACCAGTCCCTGGTAGTAAATCTAAATATTAGGTCTTATCACTGCTAGAAGCAAGCAGTGTCTGCAAAAAACATGCTGTTAATTTCAGAAAGTGCAGTTACTTAAGAGGAGCTTTAGCTAGAAAGTAAAATCACTGAACAGAATTAGATCTGTTCTAGCACAAACCAGGCCAGGGCCACATGTTCTGCAGAGCATACAGACTAAAAGCTGCATAAGTATTCATTTGTCAAATGAGGAGGGGATCTGTGGAAAACTGTTGCATGCAGCCATCTCATTAAAAGCTTCATCACAGACTACTTAGAGCTTTCTACTAATCTTTGATTGTCTGGTTTGCTAAACTGCCATCAGTTTCATGTAACTGGGTAAGTGTGTAACTATATTAACCATCACAGGATCATCACAAAGCTCATAGGGACTGTCCTTGAAGGCTGTAACAGCATGGATGTCAGAGGGTTGTGGTAATATAGAAAATGTTGCTTAATATTGTAACAGCCATTTCTTTACCTTCTAAATTGTATATGCAATATTTTTCTAAGTGCTAAGCTCACTCAAAATTTAAAAAACACCCCTTACCCCTAACCTACTGGAATTACCTCTGATTTTGTTTTGGTCAATGCATTTATTTATGAAAAAAAGCAAGTCTGTTACTTAACAGTTACTTTGATAACAGTAGTGTAGAGCTATTGGTTGGACTTTTTGATCTTGAAGGTCCTTTCCAACCATGATGATGTTTCTGTGTTTCTGTATTTCTATGTTTCTACTTTTCTATGTTTCCATGTTAAGCAAGAACCTAGGAATGTTTACAAAGACCAAACAACACAATTAATCATTTTTGGTGCATTATACTACTAGTCATTTGCTGTGTAAAGGATACGCTCTGTATTTTTTGAATACTATATAAGAAGTGCTAACATTAAAGACAAAATCTCTAACAAACGAACCCCCAAACCCTCACCCATTGTGTCCACAATCCCCCCCCCAAAAAAAAGCTTGTTTTCATAAATTTACACATAACACAGCCTTTAATTGTGGTGACCTTCTTTGAAAAATCCTTTAATTTATGACAGATCTCATTGTGTTTGGTTTTGTTCGTTTGTTTGTGGGTTTGTTTTTTTTTTTAAGTTGTCCTCTGAGCTGTTGGACAGTGTTTGAGACAGAGGCCTTGAGATATCACTAGACTGACAAGTGTTCTCTCCCTTTAAGACTCTAAGCTTGATTGTCATAAGTCTGCATGCTTCAGGGTGACAATAGTTTAAGTCCAATTTTTAAAAAATTATGGAAAAAATAGGACTTCCTTCTACAGCAAGATTTCTAGGTGCTGAAATGGAATCTGTGTTCCTCATCTCATCTGCAGCAGTGTTCCAAAAAAATTTCAATTTCTTAAATATTTTGAAAAGTGCTATGATTAGATGCCAGCAGGGTACAATTTTTGTTGAAGATAAATTAGTGTGGAATTGTAGGTTGAAAAGTTCTAACGAAGCAAAACTATATGGAAGCATGGTGGTAAAAGGAGAACAAATACAAAATGAATAATGAAAGATTTAATTCTTTTCAATAGACTGTTCAGACGATTAGCATACTAGTGTATTTTATCATAAAAATAACATTTATTAATTTTTGGAGCCATTATCTTACTGTGATTTACTCCTCTCAAATGATTAAAACTCCTAGTAAAAAGGAGGATGCAGCTGACTGTTCAGGGTACTGTGTCTGAAAATAATAGGCTAAGAGTCAAGAATGAAACTGAAAACCAGCAGATTTTAAAGGACAGGGGTGGGAGACAGGGAGAGAACAGATACCTGAAAGGACATTAAATGATGAGGAAGGAATACAGCAAAACCTATGATCTGACTCTGTCCTGCTCCTCATGGTAGCTGAAGCGATTTT
Organism: Galbula dea; assembly: GCA_013399015.1. Lineage (NCBI taxonomy): Eukaryota > Metazoa > Chordata > Aves > Piciformes > Galbulidae > Galbula > Galbula dea. The sequence continues at coordinate 160,619 of VWZX01010265.1, forward strand.
CTGACAAGATTCTTTCTTTCTTCCTTCAAATGCTCAAGTTTAATCTTAATCCTGCACAAACCTTTGTTTCATGAAAACCCTAGCCTTTTGGAATCACACAGCTTTTCTTCACAATGGAAATCTGTGTGTATATCGTGAAGAAGATAAATATTTGTATGAAGAAGAATCCCTGGGGTCTTTTTTGAAGCAATGAAGCATCCTTGTTTCAGGTTACAATGGCAGCTTGAGGGCAGCATTTCCATCCAGAAGAAAATGGCTGTGGCTTTTCATAAATAGAAGCCTTCCTGGAAAATGAGATAAAATGTATAACCAGGAATATGTTAACCAAAAAGAGAAGAGAAACATCAGCAAAATGAAAAGGAACGTCTGACACATAGTTGGTAAAAGGTTACCAGTGGGAATTCCTTTGTCTGAATGGATGTTTTGTTGTATAAATGGATGTGTTTCTATAATGATATTTGTTTCTAGTATTAATTAAAATTGCAATCAAATTTCTCTGGTGCTTTTCACACCTGAAATGACAGCCCTTCACACAGCTGTAAGGATTCACTGAGTCGGAGTTTTGTGTTGATGTTCAAAGCTTATGCTCAGGTACCAGCTAATTAGACCATGCATTTAAAGTGATATAATTCTTTCTGTGTTATTTTCATTATGATTTTGAGTAGAAAGATTGGGCTGCTGAAAAAGAGGTAGTAGCAATTCTTTGTGTCTGACAAAGCATGTTACATTAAAAGTTCCACAACAGGTTTTGCATGTCCAGTGCCTTTTGTTAAACACAGGCTCCAGGCATATGTCAACTGTCAGGAGAAAGACATGCTAGCCAACCTAGCAGAGGGATCCTAACTGCCTTATCTCTGTAAAACAAGATGGTTGAAGGCTGTGATCTGCAGCATGGATATGTGATGAACTCTCCAGTGCTTGCCTCTTGCCTCCCCCCATCCTCCTCTATCAATACCAATAGCAGCAGTTATGTACATGCTTGCATCCATTTTATTACACCCATTGGCTCAGGCCTAACCATTGTGCATGCCAGGGAGTATATACTGTCTGCAACTCTGTCCCTCAGATATCTGGGGAAGCTCATGGGTTTTCAAGTCTGGCAATTATTTTACACCTTTGCAAGGAGGGAAAGAAATAGCATGATCCTTTTAATAGTAAGAATAATGTGAATATGAACTGCAGCTGCTGGTTGCAAGATCTCCTCATACTGTGTCAGCTTCTGTTTCTGGACATTAGAATCCCTTGTATTGTTTCACATCCTGATTTCTGAGTGGAAGTCCAGCAAGACTTTATCCCAAGCCAGCAAATATTCCATAGAGGAAGATTGGACTCACTAGTCCACAGTAAGGGAGAAAGAAAGCTGGAGAATGAAGAATGATTGGTAACTGTAGCTGTGTGAGGAGATGTATTTTCTCACTATATGGTTGAGTTCTTGTTTGATTGGCTTTGAGATGTGCAAGCATCCTCTCAATACACGTTTCACATGTCAAGCTCATGCCTCTCTTTAGACATATCTGAAGGAATTGAGCTGAAGGCCTTAAATGGTTGATTTTCTCACATTTCCATAGGCTTGGGTATGTGCTTTCAGTAATTTCTTTGAAAAATGCTAAGTGACTTATTCCCCTGCATTCTAAGTTGCAGTTTGCTTATCTCTTCAGAAGAGAAAAAAACCCTGACTGTCTATTTATTATTAATTTTAACAATAAGAAAAATTATTATAAAATTATAATACATTATTTTTGTACAGTAATATATTTAGATAACATAACCTATGCTATCTAAAAATTTTTCACCTCCACAGAGGCAAATCATAATCAGCATCATGATATAATATCATCCATCAGCTACTTCCCACAATGCTGCAAAATACATGGTAACTTCCTTAAAATTTTTTCTATAGTGGCAGTTAGAGAGCTATAGATTTAGCTGGATTATATGGCCCTGAAGATGCTCATGGAAGTCATACCACTAAATGAAATAATGACTAAGTGGATTAAGAAAAAAATGGAGCAGCACTTTTTGATTTTTAGAATGAATGAGAAAGATATTAAAAATATGTGCTTTGTCACTTAGAGTTTTCTATTTTTTGGCTGCATTTTCAAAGACATTGAGAGACATTAATCCATCGTTATCCCTCATTCTCAACTGCTTTCATAATTACACAAGGTAAAGGGGTGAGCGCAAATACAAAGTAAAGGGGCAAGAAAAAAATTAACAAATGCCTTACAAAAGCCAGTCTTTCATTGAGCTTGACATTCAATATCTGCTCTGAAAGAGCTTTACTTGCTGTCTTTTCCTTCCTCTGTGGTTCAACCACTTTCTTTATGTAAAAATGTTAGTGAAGGGGCAGCTTTTAAAAAGTTCTGCATTCTTCTGAGTCATTGTTTTAAGACCTTCTGTCACAGTTCTTCTGCTGATTCCTTATTGCCAACCCACCTGAGTTCTTTTGTACTCTAGCATCTCCCTTCTGGCCTTCTGCTGAGTCTTTCTTTCTACCTTCTCTTTAGTGTGCTGATGTGATGTCCAAGATAATAAACCTGAACCCCCTTAGTAGTGTTGTACAACTCTGTTTATTAACTGTCAGTGCCACTGCCTGCCACTAATTTATCTAATTAATATTGGATTCATATATATTTGTGAGTTCTACTGTTTTAGTTATGCACTCCATAAGAAAAGTACTTTCTTTTCTTTGTTTTATAGCTGCTACCCGATTATTCCTTGAGAATTTTGGGATTTTTCTGTAATTTGTTCTTCATTGAATGCACATTCTGTGTAGTATCAAAATCTGTCTGAAACAAGGCACTTATGAGCTTATCCATTAATATGGTTGTTTCTCTGTCAAAATTGAGAACATCACAGTCTTTCTTTCCTTAGCTGACATGGCAGTAATACACACAACTTTTGCAAGCAGAAAGACCCCTTTTGGGAGTAAACCTTTGGAAATATTGTCTGTATATCATAAGTCGGCCTATTTGCTGCTTCTATTGAAGTCAAAAGCAATTTTCCATATGAGATGCACGTTAATTTTATTCTGTTAAAAGAAATATAATATTTGGATAATCTCCATTAAGGAACAATCATAGTACTCTTTTCTACATGCATAATATCCTAGGTTGTCTTTCTCTTTCATTCTTTCTTTGATATGTTGTCATACCCAAAATAGTCTGTCTTCTAAGCACTGTGAGGGCAAGTATGTCTGCTAAGATCTGCTAGAACCTTTTCTTAAGTAAGTCTTCCTAGGTAGTAGGTGCTGTACAAATGTCCATATATATTTGCACATTATATTAGTTGCATAAGAAATAAGGAGTAAAGAAAGTTTTCTGAATGTTAATAACTTTATCTGGAACACTTGTTCGATTAGCTCTTCTTGTACACTATAATAGAACACAGATGCTGAGTTAATAATGTCAGCTTCATATCAACTTTCATAATCTGAATTAAGTCTCGTAAATGACATAAAATCTCATTAATGTATTCTAAATAGGCCAGAGATAAAAATCTGTTCAACTATATAAAAATTCAGATACTGCTCTGAAGAGATTGAAATTAAGACCTGACAATAGTGAAATAGTGACTTGACAAAAATTCCAAGTATTTATAAACAACCAAATGGAAGAGTCTAAAAGCCTTACTATAGCGATCAGAAGACATGAATATAGAGGAACACCTTTTGGACCTTTCAGTGGTTGGTGACAGCAATATTAAGTAATGAAGCTTGCTTCAATATAGTCTATTAACAGCATGCATTAACACTGTTTAGGCTAAGAGGGAGCTATGAGCTCATTTTAGAGCATGAGCATTACTGAGTCTGGCATAGTGTCATTATACAATTGGATCCAGCTGATTTCTTTGCAGTAAGCCCAGCATTTGTTAAGTAACTCAAACCAGAAAATGACAAAATGGTAGAACTCCTCCTTCCCCTTTCCCTAAACATTCCTCCCTTCCCCTAAACATATAGTAAGGCTGCATTTTCCTGGCTTTTCTGTTTATTTTTCCCAAATGCTTGTGATTCTTAGCCTAGAAATTCCACTTAATAAAGTTAGTTTTAGCTTTTGCTTTGTTTGCACCCCTCCCCCTTTCATTCTCCTGAAAAACTGAGGCATACAATTAAAACACTGTCATTTATAGATTGGATAGCTACCTTACCCAAAGCATGTCCTTAGAGATATTAGTGTTGTTGTTGGCATTTCTTGGTCTAATGTTTGTTTATGTTTGTATTTAAATATATTGCATGATAACAATCCACTAATTTCTTGTTCTCCACTGTATCTGGTGTCACATTCAATTAAAGTTCACTGGGATTTTGGCTTGGCCAGAGAGGAGAGTTATCCACAGAATTTAAATGTGGACTTCACTGATGTTTAAAGCTCAGTGACATTTGAAACTAGAAGTTTGATTCTGGTCCACTACCATTCTTAATTTTACTTTGCTTATAATCGCTACCATTACAGAAGTGTTTCTGATGCCATGATTCCTGTTGTCCATAACACCGTCAACCTTACTCTTAACTTCTTAGTATGGCAAGAATGGCAAGCAGCACCTACCATCTTAATTTTAAGGTTAATTTTAGTGGCAACAGACTGAAACATCACTCAGAGAGTTCCACTGTTTTAAAGACATTTAACAGTTAACAGACTTCCACTTAGTGCATCAGGTGTTTTTCTTATATTCTCTGCGTGCAGACAATTGAGGAAATGAGTGCATGTTAAAATACAGTGTGTGGTCATGCTTGAGATGTTCTGAATGAGCTACCTCAGAGCCTTTGGAATAAAAAAACTTCTGGCCGTGATTTGAAATTCAGTTGAAAACAGTAAACATCTTTGGTATGCTTGTACTTAGAGAAAGCTGAGGGAATTCTGTTACAGACTTCCTTTGAGACCTCTGGCTGTGTAGTATCTGAGCCTGCAGATAGCCATATGCATGCACAAACCCTGAAAGTATCACACTGAGAATGGTGCTTCACTCCTGGCCGGCTCCTGGCCTAACACTCACAGAGAAGGGGAAAGATTTTTGTCCAGAAGAGGAGAGAATTTTCTATGTGAATACAGAAAATGTTTTGGTTTGTATTCTTAAGTACATGTAGCTGTCTGTTGATACTATTCTTACTAATCGTGTCTGTTGTCATGAGGGGTTACAGAATGAAATGTTTTGCAGCATGATGGGAAATAACAGTAAAGAGTGCATTACTGTAGTCATTGCAGTAGATATGTCTATAAAATAGAAATCCAACCTTGTAAATTATTGCAGGATGACTCATAAGTGGTGATAAGTTGTTATAACAAGTCTTTGGTGAGTCGGTATTTACAGATCAGGTCCATAATTAGTGGAAGATCCAGAAAGTGTGCTCATATAGAGGCAGTCTCTGGAAAAATTTGAAGTCAGAAGGAAAGAATTTCTGGCACTTGCATGATTACAAGATCATGTCTATAATGACTACAGTAAGGAAGTACTGCTTTTATTTATTTTAACTATGTGCAAAATGTTCTTAGTAAATTTAAACTTTACAAATGTTTTCCTTGTCAGTATCATAAAGGAATGAAATGTGCTCTCCCTGTGCTAACTAAAGATTCTCCAATCTATACAGTGTCTCCCTCAACTAAATAAGAGTATTTATATACTGCTTGTTTGAGGATGACAGAATCTCCTGCACATAAAATAGCCCATTTGGAAACAGTGAACTCTTTCCCTCCAAAGTGATTCTTGGTGTGTTAGGTGACCACATAATAACCATCCAAAAGAGAGAAAAAACACCAAAAATATCTGTTAAGAATGGACTGTGTATCTCTTTGTATAGCTCCAACTTTATAACATAAAGCAAATGGAATTTTTTACCAAAAAGAATTTATTATAGAGTAGAAATGGAGTACTAAAATATTAGTACAGTTCACCCACTACATAAATTAAAACTTGATAGTATTTACAAAAGTAATATTTTCTAAGGAATATCAAAGTGCAAAGAAAACCTGAACTAAGAATGAAAGTAAATGTGTTCCACTATTATGAATAAAGGTCCCTCTCTGGGTGGAAGCAAGCACAACGGAAGGAAAACACATCTCTAGAAGCAGCTTAGGAAGACCTTTCATAAATATTCAAGTGTGCAGTTTTCAGTGGCTGACTTGCTAAAGGGCTGATTGCTAAAGGGCTAATATGAAATCTCTGAAGTGCTCACTGGTGACTACATTGCAGACCGGGAGTTGTCTTACAGATCCTTAATACTATGCTACAGATTTACCTGGTGGACAATATATGCAAACATGTAAGTATGAACACAGTTCTTCCTTTGAAATCAGTGTTCAGCATGACTGTGTGCCTTAAGCTATTTTACCAAATTTTAATTTTTTCTGAAATAAAAAGTAAATAATAATCTTGGGCCAAATCCAGAAATATTTCTTGACTGGACCTGAATAAGGACAGCCTGAGAACAAGGCATATATAGAGGTGCTAGATTTAAACATGGCAACCTTTGAAGCATGCTTACTCCCTGAAGAGATTTGCACTCTCTTCCTTTGCAGGGCAAAGTTCTTACCCAATCTTATATGTTTTTGCTGTTTTCTTGACCAATCCTGGTCTGTCATGTATTCACAATGGAATGTATATGAGCTTCTTGCAAATGTCCAAGGAGGTCTTACACATGTATTTATCCTTTCTGGTCTCAAATTCCCATTTGATTTATTTTGTGATGCTCTTTTAATTAAGCCCTGGGATCTTTGGAACAGTTTCAATGGGATTATAGCCCTCTATACTCCTGGTCTTACTAGCTGATATAATGGCACCAAACAAGCTGTATACTAGTTTTCTGCAGTGACATTTTGTAATGGTTTGACCCAGGCCTTTTCCTGGTAACCAGCTTGTAACCAGGGAAGTGATCATGTTTCCCAGTATTCCATATGATTTTTACGTAACTGGGGGTATAAATAAGGAGGGGCAGAGGCCTTTGCTCTCTCTTCCGTTCCAGTGGATCTGAAGATGCAGGTTCTCTGCTATCGGTCTCACCTGTGCGGAGGAGTCAAGACTTGCAGGCCTTGTAGGCCTTGAGAGGCAGCGGTTGCTGGCGTCGGTCACTGTGACTCTGCTATTTTAAGGAGAGTTGTAAGATTTTGTTTTTATTAGTTCTATCCTGGGTTTTGAGTGTACATACCTGTTTTAATTTCCCTTTTCCCCCTTTTTTCCATTTTTCCTTCCCTTTTCCTTTTCCATTGGGGGGTTCCCCCTACTGTGTACATAGTATTTTAATTGTATATAACTGCTATATATGTAAATATATACATTTTGATATAATCTGGGTTGTTTCGGGCTCTTTAGTTTCTCTTGTAGATTCTCTAAAACTCTGAGAGGGAAAGGGGGGGAAGGCTTTCACTGTGAGTTTGGGCATTTGGCAGGGAGCCAGGTCCAAACCATCACACATTTCCAACTTTCCCCATATTATTAGGCACATGAAAGAGCATCTCTAAAATGATAATCTAGCCTGAAGCTGGTTTGATCTTCAGTAAATTAGTTTATATACAATGGGGGCCCCTATTTGTTTCTATCAGCCATTTCTAATACTCATTTCCCAATAAGAATCCCTTGGCCTTCTGGAACTAAGGGGGAAAGTCAGTATTTTAGAGTTCCCAGACATCTTTTTTTCTTCTGCTGCTGAATGATATGATATGGACATGGAAGGTAACTGCATTCAGGGTTCAAGGGGAATCACTCTGGTGCAGAAATACTGTCTAATGATTGGGATTAATATAAAGACTTAATTAAAAAATCTAAATATTATTGTGGTGTGTTGACCCTGACTGGATGCCAGGTGCCCACTAAAGCCACTCTATCCTTTCTCAGATGGACAGGGGAGAGAAAATTTGATGAAAGTCTCACGGGTTGAGATAAGGAGATCACTTACCAATTACTGCCATGGGCAAAGTAGACTTGACTCAGGGAAATTGGTTTAATTTATTACCGTCAAACCAGAGTAAGGTAATGAGAAATAAAAACTTAATCTTAAAACATCTTCCTTTGCCTCTGTCCTTCTTCCTGGGTTTAGCCTCACTTCTGATTTCTCTCTGTCCTCCCTGTTCGTGGCACAGAGGAACCAGAGAATAGGGGTTGTGGTCGGTTCATCCTACATTGTTTCTGCCACTCCTTCCTGCTCAGGGGTAGGACTTCTCACACTCTTCCCCTGCTCCAGCAAGAGGTCCCTCCCAAAGGACACAGTTCCCCTTTAACTTTCCAACATGAGTTCTTCCTGAGGGCTGCAGTTCTTCATGGAACTAAGCCAGCATGGGTCCTTTCCATGGGGTAAAGTCCTTCAGGAACAGATTGCTCCAGCTGGGGCTGCCGTGAGGTCACAAGTCCCGTCAGCGAGCCTGCTCCAGCATGAGTTCCTCTTTCTGTGGGTCCACAGATCCTGCCAGAAGCCTGCTTCAGTACCAAATTCCCATGGGGTCAGAGCCTTGTTCAGGCATCCACCTGCTCTGACATGGGTTCTCCAGGGGATGCAGGTGGATATCAGCTCCACAGTTAATTTCCACGGATTGCAGGGGGACAGCTTACCTCACCATGGTCTTCACCATTGGCTGCAGAGGAATCTCTGCTCCATTGCCTGGGACACCTCCTCCTTCTCCTCCTTCACTGACCTTGATGTCTGCAGTTGTTTCTCTCACATGTTCTCTCTCCTTTCTCTGGCTGCTATTGTGCAGATTTTTGGTTTTGTTTTTTTTTTTCCCCTCTTCTTAAATGTTATCACAAAGGTGCTACCACTATCACTCAGCCTTGATCAGACAAAGGGAAAGCTTCTAGCAGCTTCTCACAGAAGCTGCCCCTGTAGCCCCCCTGCTACTAAAAGCTTGCTATGAAAACCCAGTACAATTATGTTTTAAATGTGTTGCAGTGTACCAGATGTACGCTAAGGCCACATATGAAATGGTGAAACACAGTATAAGTTTAACAAAAGATTTGAACGTGGTATGGTTCATTGCCGTGAAAAAGTTGGCCTAGACACCTGCATGAGGGTCCAGTTCACAACCCTGCTCCTGTTGACCAAACTCTGAGAAATTTTGGAGCTTGTCATTTGACATAGAACTATCCACAGCTGGGCTCTCAACAGAGTACAGCAGGAATTTCTTTAGGAATTACTTATATAAACCCAATAAGTGCTGTATTATGAAATACACCACATTATATAAAGTCGTATATTTCTACATCTTAATCATGTTACAGGTTATTGCCATTGTTATGGATTTCTTACACAGATAAGACTGAAGTTAATGGCACTATTGAGTGTTAGAAGTACAGACAGAAATGACAAACTTTGGTTTGATTTACACAAGCATAAATGCAAAATGACCCCTCTAACATTAAAGTAATTGTGCTGGATTTACAGTACTATGAAGAAGTTAAGAAACTGGCCCAGGTTAGGCACTTTAGCAATAAAATTTATCCATTTGTAAGGTACAGCAGTAAGAGATATGAGGTAACTTAGGAGGCATTCCATCTGGCAGGTCCATGAATTGCCCTGGGAGAGCCTGCTGTCTGGACTGGCTTTCACACCTACTTCTGTAAAGAATTTTTAAAGCTCAAATACAAGTGTCACCTATCAAAACTTTGCCAAGGGGAGAAAGAAACAAAAGGCATAGTGGCCAAAGCTTTTCACTATATTGCTTAAACCACTCACATCCGTGACATATATCTTCCATAGAATCTATAGAAAAAAATCTATGCCTTTTCAGTGTACAAGCGACAGAGATTTTTCCACTTACGATCTGTTAAAATGAAGTTAATGGCAATCTTCCTTGGTATTCATCCTGTATAAAATTCTTCAGAGGCAATTAAAAGCTTTAGAAAAAGTAGTGTCATTGTGATGGTAAGAAAGAGTTGTTATATAATAAAATCTTGATCTGTATTTGATATCATTGCTAGTCCTAGCCTGTGCCTGGAATCCTGATGTCTCATGCACTGGGAAAATTATATCGCAGAATATTAAGAGTTGGAAGGGACCTCGAAAGATCATCTAGTCCAACCTCCCTGCCACAGCAGGATTCCCTAGACCAGGTATGCTTATGGAAAAACGAAAATATATTTTTTTGATGGAGATCAGAGTCAGATTCTGATTCTAAGGTCTTTAAAAATATCCACCTCTCCCTTAGTACTATGGATTTAATTTTAAATGAAAGTACTGGTAAGAACAGTAATATGGTAGTCTGGCTGGCACTTCTCTATTGTTCCGGTAGATACAACCATCCGGAACAGACACTTCCAGGATTGATAGCAAACTTCAGTCATTCAATACAGCTGGAAATACCAGCCCATCTTTAGAGATGGGTGCTATTAATAGCCAGGTAAAAGCATTTGTGTATTAGAAGATTACAGTTATGGTCATATTGTTTCAGGAAGAAGATGATGTTCTACCTCGTCTTGCTGCTAATGATTGCTGAGATAGTACTTACAGGATAATAGACAAGCAGGGATGGATTACAAAGTTATAAATCAATCTAAGTTTTTGTGATACATTTATAAGCTTTTGTGGCTTGTTAAATCATCAAAACCCTCAGATTGATTTTTACTTTAACAATCAATTCTCTCTACATTTTTTAACATGCAGTGAAGAGTTAAATTTTTATAACTACAAATGTTGAGAAGAGTATTATGACAGTAGCAGGAAGATTTATTACATTCTGATGGCGGAGCTGGAAGGATGTATATGCTATACCAGTGAAGTGTCAAGATGCAAAGGTTGATTAGTCAGAAAGAGTTTGTTTTACACGGAGGAAACTCAGATCTATATATTCATCAGCTGATATGCAGCAGGAATTCATCTGCACAAACATTTATACTCACAGATGGTTTGATACCAGCCTGCACATAGGATAATGTTTGAGTTTGTATTGGGAGTGCTTACAGCGTTATCTGTGATGAGGCTACAGCAGTGCACAGGTAACTGTCACATCTAAGGCTGTACAGCTACTCAAATATTCATCATGGCTTCTGATAAGCAGTAAATAGCCCTTAAAGATTCAGGCTTTCTGTTCATCCATGTGTCCAAAAACTGAGATTTCAAACTAGAAATTATTTTAAGGGAAGGAGAGCAGATAAGTCTCTGGATGTAATTAGCTACTAGGTGTTAGGTGTACAGGGCAACTTCTGTGTTCCAATGCCATCTAATAGGTGTATAATAATTTGACAGTTGAACTTTTGACAGAGGTTTTGTAATTGAGACCAGGAACAAGACTAAATCTACAAGACACATTGTGTACAAATAATACAGCTTCCCAAAAAACCATTTTCCTATTAGGTATATATCGGTTCCCTGTAAAAACAGGTCAGTGCAATATTTAGAAAGTACACCACTGTACACAAGAATTTCTGCCAGTCCATTGAATTTTGGCTGAGGAAGGAGATTCTGAAAATTTGGAGGCTGCAGATCATGAGTGGAGAGGTTCTTCAATACAAGGATCCCATGTAGATCTACATGATTTTTCCATTGTTGGAGCCATCTAAGCCAGGCAGAATCTTGCAGTTACGTAGAATGCTAGTGCAGCTGTATGCAGCTGGTAAAGCACAGCAGCAACGTGAGCTGAGTTACATCAACACATAGGTCATGTTAAATGATTCTGCACAAGTATGGCCCATTGCAAACTGAGCTGTGAATGTCCTAACTAAACCACTTTTGTTTTAGCTAGCCTAGTTTACTTCTCAAGCAGAACAAGCAAGTAGTGTATATCTGTCTGGTTTATAGGTGTTAAGCTGACTATTATTTGCAGTTGCCTGAACAAATCTTTTGCCCTAAACCATTCTGACTAGGAAAAACCCTTCTATTATGTTAACAGAACACTTATTAAAAGGATTACAAATATGATGACACATATAAAAATATATTTGTGTATATATAGAGAGACTAATTTCATAGCTTTATTGCCAGTTGAGCTCCCCAGGGACCTAGGCTTGTTTTGGTGCTAATATTTTTGTCAAAAAAATTGGACAATGCTGAAAATCATTAGTTGCTAATGCAACTAATAGGTAGATGGGACAAACACCGGTGACTCAGTAACAACAAAGAAAAAGCAGAATTGTTAAATAGATCTCAGTGACGTGGTTACAGACCTATTAGAATGTAATTTCCAATTGCGTGTTAATATCACTATAGATACTATACCATAGATACTTACTATGATATATCAAGATATGCTATACTTAGAATTTAAGAATGTAAGAAAGAATTCTGTCTTAGAAGAATGTAGTACCTTGTGAATATTCAGTTTAATATGAGCTGTCAATGATGTAGCTAAAAAAGGCCAAAGGGTTTCTTGGCTGTATGAGAAGAAAAGTATCAGTAGAAGTAAAGAAATACAAACAATATTGGGAAGATCACTTAATAAGGCTGTGTTCCTCTGGAGACTACTCTTCAAGAGGTGGATGTAGAAGTAAGAAAGGTCAAATGCAAACTATGAAAATTATGCAGCTGCTAGAATGCAAACCTTATTCTTCCAAGAATGAAGCAAGGAGTTCTATTTACACAGCTTTGTAAAGATGCTGTCAAGAAGCAAACAATCCTCTTCCATGGTAAAAAATGTGATAATTGGGCTTTTCCATCCTGCTGACAAAACATAACAGGATCGAATGGCTGGAAGCTGTGAGAGTAATTAGATGTAGGAGCTGCTTGGTAGGTGAGGTGGAGGACTCACCGTTACTTAGATGTTTAAGGAATGGAGATGTTTAAAAAAAAAGTGTACTCTAGCTTCCATAAGAAATTCTAATGCCTGTGCACTTATAGGGACGGGAATGTGGGGCTGGCAGTGAAAGTTGATTACTAGAGGTTTCCAGTTGTCTGCTTTGTCCTTGGAGTTTGTAAATCTGAGCTCCTCCTTCCTTTAATGGGTTGTAGCAAGAACTGAAGTGCTTGTATTGCTGTCTCTGAAATGCTTTTGCCTTGCTTTGTGACACAGCCAGCTTTGCATTAAGACAATGGTTATAAAGAATTCTCAAGCTTCAGAACTTCATCCAGTCAAGAAGGAATTTCCCCAGACATCCAATTAAGTATATAGATCCAAGGATTTTGTTGGTTTGCAGCTTCCTCTAAAGGAAGAGAGGCTGACTGTAACTAGACATGAGACACCAGACAATGTGAGCCAATGTTCTGAGTTGTACAGAGAAACCTCTTAAATGCAGCTGGCTTGTCTTGCCCATGTAGTTGTGTTGGATTGATTGCTATCTGGAAGGGAGTACACTTGCAACCCAGATGGGTAAGGCACTTAACAGTGGAGGCAAGAGTTCATTTGCTTAGGTCACTTGGGCATATCCCACTTCACAGTGTTGAAATTATGCCTATTGGACTGTTATTTGTGCTTCTCCACCTTCTGCCTCAGCAAGTAATTTAATACCTCAATGAGGTCAAATATTTTGGTTTAACTAGAAATTTTGGGAATCCATATGGGCCATCTGAATAAACCCTAATGGTTTCTGATCAACTGATGGCCAGCTGGAAACATCTAATAATTCTTTCTGACTTTGAACTGTAAAAATTTGAGATCTACAATTTAATGACTTTTATTTAGGGCTCTTTGCTTAACATAATTATAGTTGTGGTTCCATTTTCTCCTCATGTTGTCTTTAAAGACAGTCTTACAATTCTAGTGAGTATTATTGTCCCACTAAATACCTTTCTGAAAAATCCTGCATCTTTCTCCTGGAAGCTGTCAGCACTTCTTTTACTTGGTGGGAAGTGTCAGTTAAGACTGATGTCAAACCTTCTGCCAGATAACTGCAGATGTTCTCGAGCAAACTGGGAGAAAGGGATGTTGGTAAACACACTACAGCAACATAATACCCTGTGCCAAGGAAAAATTCTGTTGGTCCTTGTATGTCATCAGTGTGTGAAGTACAGAGGGGTCCAAAGTAGCTTCACCACATTCTCTAGTTTTATTGGGAAGGAGTTCAAAATGCATGGTTTTGAAGCATGAAAAATGACTGCAGATTGTACAGCTTAATCAGAGCTTTGTGGCAGCACTGGTTCCTAACATAGGTGTGATATATCCTAGTATGCTCCATTTACTTTATTACTTTGTCGAAAGGTTTACATTTTAACTGTTGCTAGTGATGAACCTGGAACTACAAGGAATTAAGTTCCTTGAACAAATGCAACAAATGACATAGTCACGTTCAGCTTAGCTCAGGAAGCCAAAGGTGTTTTAGAGCAGGCAATACATAATTCTGGTGACTACTAAACTGTTCAGTCTGCTGAAGTGTATGGTCCAGCAACATTCAAATTTAAATGATGTCTGAAGTTTCTTTGCTCTTTGTTTCCTGTTAACTTTGCATTGTGAACAAGACTACTTGGTAGCTAATGGTAATCCTTTGTGACAGATTTCTAAAATGAATGCATTTTTTAAATGCAAAGATAGAGGAAAAGAGTGAGTGTTGTGTGCAGTACACTTTCTTTGTTTATTAGAAAGGTAAAGTGAAAAAACTACTGAGAAATTCAGGCATTTTTCACCAAGCTATTACCCTCAGGTATGGAATTGGCCAGCTGTTACATACAGGTCCCCTGCTTCACTGTAACATACTGGTCTGATTTAATATTAAAAACCCAGTTTGGTGACAAACAATTCATTCTGCCCAGCCCCCTGAAACTACAATTGGTAGGTTAAATATAATCTTATCTTCCTCACTATGCATGTGAACAAGGCTATTTCTGCAGAACAGTGTTATCTACTACTGTTGGAGTTTCGTTACTTACAATGTTACTCTTTTCCCTTTCTCATCTAGAAAGTGTGCTCAGCATTTATTATAAACATAAATGTAATTGCATTTTCTAGACACACGGCAAGAATAAAGAGAGTGTAAACATTTTTCTAACTGATACACAAAATCAGACATGTTTGAAGATTTCTTTGAATACATCATGAACTGTGAATAAATTAGTGGAAGTGCAAATCAGTTTTTCAAAGGATTTGCAAGGAGGAAAGGAGCTACATTTTTCATGTCCTATAATGTAATGTCACCAATGGTAGCACTAAAACACTTGTCAAGAAAAATCTTCTAGTTAGTTGTAGTTTCAAAACCTAAGCCCCACAGTCATCCCCAAAACTGGAGGCCCAGATTTAGCTGTGTTGAGAAAACTCTAAGCAATTAATGTGGAATGAAACTACTATTGGATGGTCCTTCTTGCTTGTCCAGCCATTAAATTAACTCTTTAAGTGCATTTCTGGTTTTGATTTTTGTTTTGGTAAGGGTGTCTGAATTCTTATTGGTGTTAAAAATCAAACATATAAAAAGAATAATGGACTGCTTAAGTTAGGGCATTTTATCACTAACATTTTCTGAGATTAGAGCAGGCTTTTCAAACAAAAGAAGTCTGGAAATTGAAAAAATAAATACATTTTGGATTATTTTTGTTGTTTTCTGACTCTGTATCACTGCAATAAACTTCAGCTATAGTGCAGATATTTCATTCTGTACACATACTTTATAGAAAACCAGTATGATTTCTGCTCAGAAAACAAGGTAGGCTTTCCTGAAATGCTTCTCCTTTTCCACTGTTTCCTTGCATTTTATTGATAAAATACTTTGCATCTTCCTGTGTAATTCAGTTGGTTTAAAAGAAAAAATATTGATACACAGAGGAAAAGAAAGCATCACGTAAAAAGGGATCAATTAAAATCAAAACAAACTACTCAGTTAGCTATATGACATTTTGGGTTAACTCAAAACTGTATTTTGTCATTCTTTTTTGTCCACTACCCATAAAAAGGTACTTTTACCTGGACTTTCTCTTTCTCATCTTACATTTTTAGCTCCAGACTCCCAATCAGGAATGCAGTGTTTACGAGCTCTTGTACTTTTGTTTAGGCCAAGAACTTCAGCTGGGTCTTTCTATATTTTGCCCCAGGCATTTGTCCCACTTTCCTTTGACAGAAGAATAGAAAACCACATTTGTAGTATTCTTTAATTAATTATAGTTTTCCAGGCTTAAAATACAGTGACAGATCAACAAAACAGTTGCAGAAAACCAATTCCTTCAAAAAATATGAAAAAAGGAAGTTGTGTAAGATGGTGTAATTAATCTTGCAATAAAAATAATTGTTTACAGTTAAAATTAATGTAACATGCATTCTTCAGCAGATAATAAATTATGGGTTTTCTCATTAGCATTTGAATTGATTTCCTCTAATTTCTGAGGAACACATGAGCATGTGACTAGATTAAGTTTAATTGGACTACAGCTGGCGCTGATTGTGTGTGGATAGGGTGGGGGTTTCTGACTGATTTGGTCTCTTCCTGCATCATGTTTCATTGTCTGTTTCTTCCTGTTCAGCTTTTTCTGTACAGATTATAAGGCACTGTGAGAAATATTAGAGAATTAAAATGGAAAAGAGCCCTCTGATTTGTGAACACAGAAAAATGCAGGTGAAACATTTATAGGTTTGTGGTGTCAGCTCACGAGTAGGCTGAAAGCAAGGCAAACATCTACAGCAATACTTCCATGCAGTATAATATGCAGATGGTGCAGACGTTATAAAAAGAGCATTTGTGAATCTTACTACAGCAGTGTAAGACACTGCTGAGTAGTTCTCTGATGCTTCCTCACCAACTGAATATCAGTGCTGTCACAGGAGAAAGCTGACCAAGATCTGTATTGTGTTCCAGAGCTTAGTTAAGTGTTTTAACTGAAATCATGAACTGGAGCAGCTGGGGCAGGAGTACATATTCTTATTTACTAACACTGGTTATACAGGCAGTGAGCTGTGTCAGATGATGCAATTTTAAGATTTTGCTTCTAGTGTTACTAGCGTTCCTCTATCAGCCCAGTTAGCCACAATTTCTTCCTCCAACAGTGACCACTAATAGCTGCCTACAGAAAGGCATGAGATTAGGCCAAACGTATAGTGATAATTCCCTCTCTGTTCTTTCCAGTCTTCACTGATGTACGACTAGGATTTCATGAGGCAAGGGTGATATCTTTATACTTAATAGTCCTGGAGGATTTTTATTTCATGACAGTGTCTAACAGTTTTTAAAATTCACATTGAATCTTCAGCATTCCTAGCATCCTGTGTTTAATTTTATTAGTATAATTGTGCATTGATTGAACTACTTTCATCTGACACTGTCTAATTCTTGTATTATAAGAGACTTTTCAGCTTCATGCAACTTCTGATTTTTATAGTTTGGATCATAGCTTCTCAGAGGCAGGGCTTTAAGCTAAAGAGTCCTGCTGTATTTAATAATTTCTGTGTAGAAGTCACTCCAAAGCCTAGTTGTCTCTGATAATGTTTTCTTTCTCTTTTCAAATTGTGCTCCAACTTTTTGAGCTAGAAAAAACAAAACTGTATTGAAAACTCAAGATTGGCTCATTCTGGATTCATACACTGACATAATGTTTTCTGCTTTTTTTCTCTATTTCTTTCTGAAGACTGTAGATTCATAAGAAGTACCATGTTACTCAGTATGTCTGGGGGTGACAAAACCAGGACTACAGATCACAAAAAGGCACAGAGAGCTACCTCTTGAAAAAAGCATCATGCAAGTAGTAGATAATTTAGAGACTATACTTGATGCCTAAGTCATTTCACATACTGAAAAAGGAAACATTTTAAAGAATCTGCAGAAGACAAAATAAATTCAGGGGGGGAAGTACTGAACTTGGGACATATGCTGAGGTTATTAATGGGAAAGAAGAGGCCACAAGATATAATGAAAAGGCAGATGTAACAGTAAGCAATTTAATAAGAAATTCAGATTGAGAGTCAGACTCACTCACGGTGTAATTCAATTTAGGTTGGCATTTGACGAAACATATAAAGAATGAATTTAGTTCATTCTGTATAATTGTGGTTTGTTTTTCTCAGTCATCTTCTGTCTTCCAGGTGCTTTCCATCACAGATAGAGATGGAAAACAATGTTTAGTGTTGGTTGATGCTGTACTTGAAACAAGTAACACATGTGAGGGGAAGTACAGAGAATCTTTTACAGCTCAAATTTAAATAAAAATATTTTAACTAATAGGTTCCTTAGATAGTTTTTCATCACTGTTTTTCAAATGTGCACTAAAGAAGGCAGGCAAAGATATTTTGAGAATGAATGGTGGACTAAGACACTTTATATTCATGGCATTTCTTTAGACATTTTTTCCTAAGCAAGAAAATCCGTAGATAGTTTGAACCTGATTGAAATAGAGAGAAAACAGAAAAAGACAATATAGGGGGTAACCTTGCTCCAAAAGATCAAGAAAAGAAAAAGAAAGAGTGGAAGATATCTAGGTTGTGTTTGCATTTGCATTGAGGAGTTGCATAATGTATGAGTTGCCCCATTTACTCAGCTCTTTCTTTTACATATACACTGCAGAGCATAACTGGAAACGTAGCCTTTGTAACTTATTAAATATTTGGTGCTTTCTAGTACATATTTTTGGCAGAAACAAGAATATATACAAAATTACCTGTTCTGCCTACTTTGCCCCTTTTATTTTCTGTAAGGTTAACATTAGTTTTTGAAACATGATCTTAATATCTGAGACATTTACCTGATACATATATAAAATTAAAAAAAAAAAAGAAAGCCATAGTTTTCCCTTCTTGGCATTAATATACTACAAAGAATTAATTCCCCCATGTGAAAGTTTGGCCAGCAATTATTCTCAGTTGCTCTGAGAAACATATAATGGCTTCTTAACTCTCTATGAACACTAAGGAACGTAATTTTACATTTAATCTGAAAAATGACAACTTCGGCAGTACATTGTGTATTAGGGCCATGCTGAGACATCAGCTTACCACAAATTTGAACAAAATACCTCCTTTTCAGGAACTGACACTGACTGTTTCAGATGGGTTTCTCATGGACTATTTTCTGCCACATACTGTTCAGATAGATATTAAAGCTAGATATTAAGGGTTTGTGATATTTAGGAAGGCTAGAACAATAGATATTCTGGCTACAGACCTATTTTAGGTTTTTGTTTCTTGGGACCAGAGCTGTTAAAGTAACATCTTGTAATAGGGGAAAAACATCTCTAATATTAAACTTTATACATTTCTTTGTTAAACCTAAATATAGTTTTCAATTTAATTATCTTTAACAGTGTATTTGTGTAAATTATTACTATGACAGTAGTCCTTAGAAATTAGTGTGGCCCTTCTGTATTCAGATCTTACAGACAGAAAAGCTCCAGCTTGCATATAGTCTTTTCAAAGTGTTTTTTGAGCACTCTTGGTGTGGGATTTACTGTGCATGCCAAGGAAGATAGGATTACCAGGCTAGTGATCAGCTGGCAGTGGCATGCCCTTTTTAGAAGCAACTAAGATTCAAAATAAGGAAGTAAGAAGCAGTGATGTATTTGCAGTGCTTTCCAGAAAAAGCCAACTGCTGGTACCGTGCCTGCAGCAAAAGTAATGTGTTCCTTACTGTTTCACTTAAGCATGGGAACTAATTATGCCAGGCTTAAAAATAAAACAGAACACTAAAAGAAGTGGTTGAGAAAAAAGGAACAAGAGCAGTTAGTCCCAAGTCTGATCAAACCTGTTCTGCATTGTGCTTTTCTACTTTTTCTGTACTTTTTTGTCACAGCTCCATCTGTGAGCAAAAATAGTCCTTACTGTAAAGTACAAAGTCCATCTTGTATTTAAGCATGAGTTTGGGAGATGCTATGTACTGCCCAACTTCTCAACGTCATTAAAAAGCGTTGCAGGTTTCTAGGGAACCTTCTGGAACCAAGGGCTTTGGTAGCCTCCAAACCTCACCAGAGTTTTTTCATCTGTGCTCAGTGCATATGCTTATGTCCTTTTGAATGTTAAGATTTTAGCCAGTTTCAACCAGACTCTTGCTTCAGTGGCACTCTCTTATCAAAGTATATAGTACAGTTTGACTGAAGCCAAATGTGCTGTGTACCATCTCTAATTGTTTGGGCTGTCAGTTCGGGATTTTGGCCTGTTGAGAACTTTCAGTCTTCTCTGTTTTATGTGCATTAAATCTCTCACCATTTACAAAATGCCTTCCCCCCTTTGCTTTGTGTTGTAGGAGAGCTATAGTCCATAACCTTTGTTTTCGGTTTTATCATAAATTGAAATACACGCACACTTAAATTCTCCTAATAAATAAAGTGCTATGTTGTTCTAAAGCTGCCTTTTCACCTCATTACAGCTCAGGCAGAGTGGAGAGTGATGTCATGGTTGACCCAGCACCAGCATGCCCATAAATGATACAGTATGTTCCCCCCTTTACTTCCTGGCTAAAGCACTGGGAAGGAGCTTAATATGAAATTCATGCCGTGATGACAGATTTAAAAGTTGCTACAGACTGTAACAGACAGCAACTGCATTTTGCAGACATACATGACACATACCACTCTCTTGTATTCTTAAGTGATGACATTTTCAGTTTAAAGAGTTATGCTTCTATTGCATATTATGACTGTCTGTCTACAAAATTAGGAAGGAGGAGGGAAGGAAAGGACAGGAGAGAGAAAACACTGAAAGTGATATAGAGCTCTGCTTCGAGAATATGTCGACTAGTAATCAGTGATGGTTGGAGGGGCAGCACACATCAGTTTTCAAGCAGACTGCACTTCTGCTCTGTGCCTTTTGGGGGATTTCAACTATTTGGAGGCAGACAAAGCAGTTGTACTTCATCTCGTGGAATGGGCCCCTTGCACTTTAACAAGGAGACTCTGAAAACCCAAACGGTGCTAAGTTGTAAATCTGCAAGCAGGAAACTACCATGCCAAACCTGAGACACCCTTTTTTGGCTGGGCTTTCCAAGCAATTAAATAAATAGCCCTCATGTGGAGTCTCTAGGGCAATAAAGCATGCCACTGAGGACAATTTACAGGAATGAGCTGGAGAGGGTGTTGCCTGATAGAGAGCTCTGATGCTCTCCACTTGCATCTATGTTTGTGCTGGAGAAGCTTATAATGAAAATAAAGCTTGATTGTAAATATGAGCACTGGTTTATAACCTTGGCATCTTCCTTCACCTTCTGCTGGCTGTCCTTCTCTGCATCTACTCAGTATCACACCATACATGACAGGTAAATAGTCACTCAAATTGATATAAAGCAAAGTTATGCAAATAGGCAAGAATGAATTACAGGCATTGTACTAGATCAGAAAACAAAATGACACTGTCCTCTTATCAGAAGGCACTTCATACTGTTACTACAGTTTATGCCAACCTCCTCAACTGGAAAGCATATCCATTAATTTCCTTCAGAATTCTTAAATTCTCTAAAAAGCTGATGAAAAAGAATACCCTTGAGAATTCACAGAATCACAGAATCATTACAGTTGGAAAGGACCCTCAAGATCATGTAGTCCAACCGATAGCCCTTCATGTTGTTTTCTAAGATACATAGTGTGGAGACAGAATTTTATGATTTCATTGGATGCTGAGCACCGTGAAGTCAGAGTTGAAGGAAATCAGCCCCATGCAGAATTATGTCTTTAGTATGATAGGAAATCCCAGTCACAAGAGACATGATCAGTGAAACTTACAGTTTATGTACCTCGATATTAAGCTCCATATTTTGTTTTAAGGAGTTCCCAGTAACATAACCCATGGAGGCTGTGTTCCTGCTCTGCATAAAAGAAATGTTGCTACTTGTCCAATATTCAGGTTATTTATCATTTGAATTTGTTTCCCCCTTACCCCCCAATTACTGTAGCCAAACCCCCTTACAGAAAGAGGCAATGCTTAAAAAGGAGTATAAAGCTTTGCTCCAATAAGGTATCAGCTAGCAAAGAGCAAAGCTATTTGAATTACGTCAAACCAGAATAATATTAGAACATTGTTGAATGTGCAAGGTTTTGTCTCCCAGGCAAACTTTTTTGAATTTCAAAGGAGTCATGCAATTTTTGACCTTAATAAAACCATTAAATGCTGTGAATTTCTTCAAAGGATTGACTATGTAAGATTTCCAATTTCAGACTTCAGTTGAGTTTACTTGCAGAAAGGTTGCTAAGGCATGTTTGCATATAAAGATTCTTCAACATAAAACCTGATGTGAGAGTGATTTTTCAAGTATATGACCTATCTTTCAATATATCATACAATATGAAGTTTACATGCTTGAGTAAAATGTGTGAAAATACCTAAACTCTTGACTTTATGATTTTGAAGAGATGTCACACACTATTTTTCCTAGCCAGGCTTAGCTGAAATGCAGTAAACAGTTTTGACATAGATAGTAGGGTATGTGGCTTTCTGTCTTCTGTTGCAAGTACCAGACCGTTGGGAACACCTTTTCAATTCTTCATTCATTCCAGTTTCCGACATCCATATCAATTTATCTTTGTCTCTTGCAGAGCCTCACTTAGCTGAGTAGCTCTCATTTGTCCCCTGACCTTTGACTGTTACTGGTTATGTTGAGTATAGGATAAGGAGGGGAAACTGCCATGAAAAGGTGTCTTTTTTCTCCATCAATCCATTGAGGAATTGAGACTAGTCACTGCAGAAAATGTGAGGATATTTTGTAAGTTTCTAGATCTCTTTGCATTCCAAATGATGTTTTTAACAAGTAGTGTCACTGCAAAGAATACAAAAAAGTATTATTTAGGAAAGTAATTATCATTGTATTTTCTGGAAGGTCAGATAAGGGCATATTAATACAGAAGTCATGCAGATTTCTTCATGGCAGAAAAATGCATTGACAGTAAATTTCAGATGTTTGTAAATTACTGATTTAAACCAGAAATATTTAATTGCCTTCAGTTTGCTAGTTTTCACATTTTACAGCATATGGAGGAGGGTTACTAATTTTTCGATATTAAGATATTTTAAAATGAAACATAGATGACACTGTAAAATGGAAGGAATTAGAGACTCTTGAAAACTAGTGGCCTATTCTCCAAGCCTGGAGCATGGATTAGTAGCACGTGAAAAAGGGAAGTCACCAGGGATAAAATATTGACCAAGCCAGCAGGTCCTCATCAAATGAAAGTGTAACAAACGAGAATATTATTAATCACTACTTCTTTGATTTTTTTCTCCTAATAAATATCATTAATTACAAAACATAAAGTTGTAAGTATAGTTCTGTAAAAATGATTGTATTTTTTCCCATTCAATCATCATTTTCCTGATTATTCCTAAAAAAGGAAATAAAAAAATTGTATTTTGCTATTTCCAAAGTCTTCTCTGGAGATCTGAAACTGAAATTGTAGTGAGAATGTTTTGCCAAATCTTTGTGTGAATCATCCCACCACATCTTGGAGACAAAATAAGCTGACCTTAATAAACACCATTTCACTTTTTATATTGTGGATGTGATGCCTATGCAGGTGATGACACTAAATTTGTAAAACTTATTACTGGAAGAAAAATCATAGTCTTAAATGTAATTTATAGCTGTTAAACCTAGAGCACCAGGACCCTGCCTCTGACCAATTTTACGCAGTTTCATGAGCCTGAATATTATTGTACAAAATATGAGTCGCAAGTTGTATATGTACCTGGAATATAAGACTAACTTTGAGTGATAAAACCTTTATTGTGGGATGTGAACATTGCCCTGCCTTGTAGAAATGGGCATTTGCCTTCCAAAGAACTAACAGTCTGCTTGGACTTTACCAAACCTTGGAGTGGTATTAGCTAGCTCTGGTTGCCATCCAGGTAGGTTAGGGGTTCTACTGAATGTACCAGGTGAAAGTCAGTGGAATCAGATAATGACCTGACAGCAGGAAGACTTTAAACTTCATTTTGTTTCAAGACAGAGAAATCCTTGAGAAAGGATTGAATTTGAATATAATAGGTTTTGAATGGGTTATAAATATTTGAGTGATGAAAGAAAAAAATATATTCTAAATTTAGATCCTTTTCTATGAACATAGAGTTGGGAAGAGAGGTACACATCTTTTCCTGTATGAAAGCCAATGTATATCTCAGAGTTTAGCAGCCGGAACACATAGGATGACAGAGCTAGAGAGGTAGAACATTTTTGCAGTGACCAGCCCACGGTACTCAAGTGGTAACAGGCTGCTGCACCATAAACTGCACAGGCCAGTTTCCACACCACGAGGCTGGTGTGGAAGAAGTGTCTTGTAGTGACTTACATTAGATAGGCAAACTCCCTGGCCTGCTGCAGCATAATTGGGCAAGGACCTGAAACCTAAGCATCCTCAGGGAGTTTGTAATAGGAAATGCCAGATAAGCATGTGGCAAAACTTTGTTGATATGGGTTTGGGTGTATATGTGCTTCTGGATTTACATCTAGATAAAGTTATGCTGAGTGCACTGGGTTATATTTTAGGCAGATATGGCACAAGTCAAATTACAGTGACAGAGAGCAAGGGAGATTGAGCCCAGATTTGATTAGCATAGAACTGAAGATGTATACATAAATCATCCTATTTTCTTTGTGCAAGAGTTAACTGGAAACAAGCCTGGAATTAAACTGCTACACTTCATTGAAATCAGTAGGGTAAATAAGTCCAATTTGTATGCATAAAATATTAGTTTTTAAAAAACTTTTAATAGTCAATGGTTGTCCATAGAAATATTGCTAAGTTTAATTAAGTGTTCAAAATTAATTACTATTAATTCATTAGAAAAAGAGACAATATGTAATAGTGTTAAGTACAATAAACACAACTGCATACACTGCATTTGGCTATGTCTTTGCTTATATGTACATGCAGAGCAGTAGTCCAGGGCATGGCTGCTCAGAAGGTAATGGCAGGTGTAGAAGACACTGGATATAGTACCATTGGTGTTAGCTTAGAGACAGAAGTGCTACAGCCTGTGACCAAGCAACATGCAGAGCACAGCCTTAGGTCTTGCCAGCAGTTCCTTTGCTAGTAGTGGATACAGAGAGAAGGAACCAAACCAGTCTGTTGTAGTGTCCTAGCCCAGCAACACAGAAAACAGTGCCACAGTACAGGAACATTTTATCACTTATGACTAAGCTGTATATGTATGCTCCCTGGATTCTGACATTCCTCACTAGTAATTGCTTTTACTGTGAAACTCTGCAAATTTGTATGCTGATTCTACAAATCTTGCTCATATGGCTTGTCCTTAACACAACACAACACAAGTTATCTTGGAGTCAGTGGTTACTCATGTGGACAAGAGCAGAGTTCTTGAATTGATAGCTCATTCAACAGCAGTTAAGAAAAAAGGACTTTCTTCTCCTTTGCCTGTATCTATGAAGTAATTTTTATTTCATATAGAAGATATATATGTGCAGCTGCCTCAGTGCAACATCTCTATATAATTATAATCCTGTTACTCTTCAAAGTGTATTATTTATCTTTTTTTTCCCTCCATGATTCTCACATGACACTGGAATGTTGCCTCTGATCTTCAGCAAGTTAATACAGCTCTGAATGTGTGGCAAATTGTCAGGAAAAATGTTGCAATCATACCTGCAGATCCACCTCACTTTAATGCGCAAGAAGTGCACCTGATTTGTATGTGGGGCTAGAGGGACATCAATACCCTTGAAATAAATGACTGATGCAGAAATGCCTAGCATTACTAGTTTGCTTCCAGCCTCTTTGACTGGTGAAGCTGTGGGGCAAAGTTGATGATCACTAGGTGTGCTTTCCTCTGGAACTCTGGCTAACATGGCCTAACTGATAGGCACAGTACCAGTTGCATTGACACTTGGCAGCCTATGTCTGGCTTTGGGAATTCATGCACCAGGTGGCAACTCAAAATGAACTATTTGCCATGATGTATGTGTTCTCACACCACCATGTGTTGTTAGCACTGTCTTTGAAAACTAGGAGATGACATGAGTCTCACGTTCTCAGCATGGGAAAATAGATTCAGATTTGGGGGATGAAGAAATACCAAACAACATGGAAGGAAGGAATATATCACAGAAGAAGTATCTCTGCTGAAAGCACCTCTTGCTGTGTCAGTACGTGTGACAAAAAATGATAGACATGATTCTCATTCCTTGAAAGGAATTCTTTTATGTTATTCTCAAAATTTTCTCTTTTTCTTTTCTCTTCTTTTCCTTTTTCTCTTTTTCTTTTTTTTTGATGGCTGCAAAAGCTTTATAACAACATCCTGACAAATCCAGTCCCATTGCTTACTTGTATTTCTATGTTAGTCTGTCCTTGTCGGCCAACTTGTCTTGGAAAGTGGCCTCTGATTAAAGACCCCTTGTGTTTTAGAGCACCTGTGACAGTAAGTTCAAGTTCATAGTCACATTGATGCACATATAATAAAAATTAAAATCTAATAATAAATGATATCCAAGTGGATATTCAAACCAATGAAGAGTAGCCATGGCAAAAATATCACAAAACAAGGTGCACAAGAGATTAGGCTGAAGGCCTCATTGTCCTTCAGGAAGATGTTGTACATGATAGCTTTCAAATTATTTTCGTGCCAAAGGTGAGTACATTGTATGTCTAATACAAGTTTGTAATGTGATATTGTAGAAAACCACACTAGCAAATATTGGGATGGCAGGTGTAGAGGCTTTCAATAAGTTGTGGCACTGGAAATTGCCAACAAAATATTAAGGGCAAAATTCTGCTGGTGTCCAAAGTACAAAATTATTTTATTTGAGGGGAGGTGGTGTTTACCAAGCAGTGATGGGATAATAGGTTTTTTTCAGAAAAAAAAAATGCTGATAAGCTAAAAACTGAAATTGTATCTCTTAAAATGGCAGAGAGCTTTTTTCTAATACATTTCATATTTATTTAAATCTAATACATTTCATAACATTCTGTGATTCTGTGATATAAAGCCATTGACTAACTAAAATAAACTAAATAACAATTAAATCCTAATTTGATAATTAAATCCTAATTTAAATTTGCCTAAACTTATCTGGAACTGAGATATGGCTTATTTCTTTTATTTAGAGATGGTCATCCTAACCATAAAATTATTAAAGGGAATTTGCAAGCCCGATTGTGAACCTCCACTTTGATAAGAACCTGTGTCACTTATAGCTACTTGCCAGTAGGCTGAAAGAATTTACATCTTGACAATGCTCTGAGAGAATTTTTTCTGATTTCAGATGACAACATATTTACTTGTTTACCTGTGTAAAATTATTGTTGTAAACAGGTTTTCTGCTATTCTCCCTTCCCTTCCCTTCCCTTCCCTTTTCCCTTCCCTTTTCCCTTCCCACCATACAGTATTTTTCTTCTCACTGTGCTAATGTGTCAAGAAATTAACTTTAGGCAGCATTTAGAGATTCAGAACTGAAATCTCTTACAACCAAAATAGCTTATGTAAGACCCTGCTTGAAACTTTCTGTCTATTCACAACAGTAATTAATGAAATATAATATTCAAGTTCCTGTAAATAAGGAAACCTGGAATTGGACTGGATATTAACTTCATCTCTTGAGACGATGCAAGTGCTGTTCTCCTCTTGCACTCTTTTAACATCTGCTATATTTAAGTTGACTGGTCACTAAAGTGCTATGTGCGCATAGGTAAGGTAAAAGTTGTCTGTGAACTAGTAACAATAAACTGGACAAAGCCTGTTGGTTATTTTAAGGGAAATGGAACATATTAATCCCTGTCTTCCCTGACCTAAAGCTTAATCTCACAATTACCTTTCAAGCTACTTTCATGTTGAATTATTTTTTGGTGTTCTCCAGGCTGGAGTCAGTGGAGATAATTTTCTCCCAAAGCTCATACTGTGCTGACTGTGATTCTGATACATCATCTCTGTGTTTACACTGTAAATCTATTTGCAGTAAGTTTTTAATTTATCAAAAATTAATACAGTTAATTTTCATCCTATTACTGTTAGATTTGGGTTTAAAATCTAACTAAGACTTTAAGAAAGTCTTAAAATTAAATCTGTGATTAACCCTTTATCACTGGAATATATTGACATGCTTGCTGAAGATAGAATTTAGGGATTTGAATACCAGTATAATTCAGAAAATATTTGCCATAATCTTACACCACTGGTTTAATCTCATGTCATTGTGTTGGTTTTTATGTCTTCCCCTTTTAGGACTTCATTTGCTCTCTCTTCATGGATGTTAGAAATGTGCAAGACCAACAGACTTCTCTTACCTTATTTCATGGGCTTTTGACAATGTGTTTGTTTCTTGGCTTTCTGAGGACATATCTGTGATTTGCCAAAAATCTTGCTACCTTTGAGTTATCCCTTGTATACTGGGGGTGAAATAAAAAGGTTTTGGTTTTAGCCCAAAGTCTTGAAAGGAGATAGTTTCACAGCCTTCAGTTAAGACATGTTTTAAAAATGTTTAAATGGATGACTTCATGCTTCATTTTATGTCATTCCTGGAATACTGTTACAAATACAATAAATGTTCATTCAATCACAAATACTATGCTAGATATAATTCGTGAGAGAGTGCAATAAAGTCCTCACAAGTCCTAAATGGCCTATTTTATATAGAATACAATACTCCTGAGCCGTAGCAGTGATATTCACCTTAAACTCAAGGATTTAAGTTTTAAAAGGAAGGCTCTTTCTCTTAGTTCACCGTGCACATGACTTCCCGTACAAGTTAATCTCTAAATGCACGGAGTCATCCCATTTTATAACATATTTTATAGGGGAAGATAATGGCTCTTGTGCTGCTCTTTGGTCTGATTCTGCTGAGTTTATTCTAGAAATCTGTCATCTATAAAAGCCAACAAGAATATCCACATCTAAATAGTTCTGCTGTGATGGTACTGCCTAAATTTAACAAGGGAAGCAGATGCTATGCATACTTTTTATGCATACTCTTTGTGACATTTACCATTTGACACAAGATATTTACATCCGTTCATCAAAATATGACTCCTCATCAGAGTCTTCTAAAGCTAAGCCAGTAATATACATGATTAGGGTCATTTAAAAATGAAACATAGGCTAGAAAAAGAACTTGATAAATGCATATCATCTTACTCTTTATGGCTCTAGTAAATGTTATACCTTAGGCTAGACCAAATACATTTCAAGTTTCCCATGTGAAAATCATTTTCAAAATGAGTCAGTCAACAGGCTTTTTCTCTACTCATTACTACTTAGCCTAAAGATCTTAGGAATCTGTTTTTGTTTCATTATCAATTTATTTCTGAGAAATATCATTGCCTTTACCTAGTTCTAAAATCATAATTTCCCTTCAGGTTGTAACTGGGACAAAAGTAAATTATCAACAATTCTGTGAAACTACTTCTATGCCTGGATCTTTCATTCTCTCTGTGATTCTTTAATCTGGAAATTAATATAACAGATACTCCTCAAAAAATCTCAAAGAAGAGGAAAAAAGGTGGTTTATATTGGAGTCAAGCAGCAGTCATCTAGATGCTTTAGTTGTCTTTATTTGGAGAGCAGTAAATCCTTTTAGCATGTGGAATAAACCAGTGAGAATAACTAGGAAGGCATTTAGTGAATTGCACAAAGGGTGTGTGGTTTAGACCTTTTCTGGAATGCAGGCTGCAGTTTAGCTGTCGAGGCACTATCATTCTCCTCAAAGGTGAAATGATTTAGAGGCCTAGAGAAACTTAATTTTTCTTGATCACCATGTGCAACCTGGAATTTTAATGGCAGGCATAATTAATTCTTCTGATGTTAATCATCAGGGCTGGGCTCCACAATTATCAGCCTAGTGCAGCTGGGGCATGGTGCAGACATGAAAAATTAGGAAAATGAATCAGTAATAGGGTGGCAGATTTAATCTGCATCATGAAAACAAAGTTAAAAAGAGGGAGATCGAGAGAATTTCAGCTGAAGCTTTTGTGCCAATGAGCACTGACAGAACTGAAAAATGTTGCCGATGTCCAAAGTGATTGGTAATTACCAAGCCATTGAATTTTTTATTGTCAATTTATCATTGCGCCAGAGGTTAAATTTAACATCTTCTTCTAAAGCCATCACTCTAGGAGGAAGGCAAGCTTTGCATCACGTGGCTCAGGAGTCAGTGAAAGGTTAATCAGGTATTTCTTTAGTTTGTGTGTGCTTCCAAATCAGCCTTTCTTTTTTCTGTCCTTTATGCTGCATACATACCGTGGGGTATTTTCTAATTTATATTACCTGTACATTTCAGCACAGCATCATCTGACTTGGTGTGTGTTTATAATACTGTATTTTCACTCTTCCCCAGGCATATTTTACCCATATTTCAATATGTATATGGAAATTTTATATATACAAAGAACTGTATGATACAGGGCAGGCATTTCCCAAGTGAAAACATAATATTAATGTCTGAAAGTACTGCAGGGATTAAAAAAATTTTGAGGTTTGGTTTTTGTTTTGTTTTGTTTTGTTTTTTTTTAAATTATTTCTAAGCTGTGTTGTTTGTTTTGCACTTGATTTTTGCTTTGTTCTGAAGGGATGTTGCTTGCGAATGGTCCAGCTTGAGATCAGGGTAATGTTTGCAATGCTAGAAACTGCTTTTGGGATGAACGACTGAGAGAGAAAGGCTATTTGCATTTTGCATCTTCTGCAATGCTGAATACACTTTTGGCACTTAACAAATAAGAAATACTCACAATTCATAAAAGAAGCACACTTTGCTCCTTTGAATCTTTCCCCCTCAAGAATATTTTTTAAATGGTAGGGTCTTTTTTAATGCAAAAGCCAAAAAAATACTGAAAGACAGACAGCATCAAAACATCCTTGTAATAGGAATATGTGACATAAATATGCATTCCTATGTTAAAAACCAAACTGACGCCTGTATTAAGTGGAAAGGTGTTCAATGAAATAGTAGGATTTGTGCTTCTCTGATTATAGGGTTAGATCTGCCCTGGAAATTCTAAATGCATGTTCTTATACTCATTGCTATGTAGCTGTCCTTTAACACAATGTTAAATACTATTTCTGTCTACTTAAGTTCCTACCTGAATTCTGCTCATTCTGCTCTTTACTATATTTTTGTGTGTGTTTATTTTAGATTCCAGATTGTGCTCTGATTAGAGGAATTGTATGCATTTCCTATAAATTAAAAATGGAAATGGCCTTTAGGGGAGAGTCAGTAGAGGAATCAATGCATGCATTAATTACTGCAATTCATTACCCAAATAAACACGAGACTCAGCCTTTTGCTGGATACAAATTTGGGGACATATGATGTTTACAAGAGACAAAGGCTTATGATCCTGCTCATGTTAATCTACAGATCAAAGTATGTGAGTCCATCGCTACTGGAGGCTCCTTTGGGGATACCATAGCTGGGATCAATCCCCCTATGCAGGCAGTGAATTATTACTGCTGAATACAAAAGCTGATCACTTGACATCACTGTCCCCTAACAACAGGGACACTTGCTCCAGATAGTGCTTTAGAAAAGCATGTTTTCTTGATACCTCACTTTTCTATAATTAAACTCAAATCATAAAGCAATAGCTGTACAATGACCACTGATTCCCTTCATAAACAAAAATATGCTTTACTTCATAGCAAATACTCGTAAGAAAAGCATGAAAATGTAATCTTCAGATTCCCAGAGGCTTTCTAGAATGTAAACAGAAGCTTGGAAAATATATAGCAAATAAAATTATACAGAAAAATATCAGTGATTTATTGAAAAGGTTTCATACTCTTCGGAGTTAGTATCCTTTCTTTTTCCTAAGAAGAAACCAGAAGAGTGTTGGAAGAATGCATTTTTTTCTAACAGTATCTGAATGCCTTTCTTCATCATATTTTATAGATGAAGGATGAATTACTATAGGAAGGTTTGTGTTCAAATCAAGACACAGAGCATGATTTGAATCTTACTGCATTTTGCATAGCCACCATTGTGGGTGCAGACTCACCCCAGCCTCAGCAGCTCACAGCAGCTTTTCTTTCTTGTTGGAGCTATTTTAATGGGATTCTGACCAAAACTGCAACTAATTAAGAATCAATTCAGGACCATTAGTAAGTAGGACTAAGCTAGCCAATGCTGCATATTTCAAAAGAGTTCACTTTAATGAGAGGAGTTCTTGGACAGGGGAAGAAAACCGCCATGAGCAGATTAAAGATAGTGTAGGGACCTTCCCCAGTTAAACTAAACAACTAATGCTACACAGAAAGACGCTGAACTTGTACTCCTCTCTCATTGATCTACTTACAGTTCTTAAGGAAACCTCAAACAATAGTGAATGCAGGTATTAACTGTGTGTTAGTCATTCAATAGTTATTTATAAACATTAGCAATTGTTACATTCTGCAGTCTCTCTCTTCACCAGAGAAACTTGTTATCTTTTTTCAGACAGATTAACCTTAGAACTGTCAAATCATTTTCTCTTCTTTTGGCTTTGTACTTCTGAGACATCTGTTTATCTGCACTGCATTGCCTGCAGATGGTATTTTTAGAAATTGTTAAGGGGTTAGGATGCCATATTTTTGACAGCTGTAGTTTTGTTTCACCACAGGACAAAACTTTGCTAAAAATGCAGTGCTTGGAGGGAATGATTTAATTTTCATTATTTCATTAGCAGTATCAATTTCTTCCCTTAATCTTTTTCTATTGTGAGTTCTGTTGATGAAGAGGTAGCATATAAACATAATAATTTTAGGAGAAATAGAAAAAAAATACATGGCTGATTGTTTTCAATTATTAGAATACAGAATTGAATGCATACACTTGTATTGAGAGAGTATGGTATTTGAGCACTAAAATCACAACACAGTAAATTCAAAGCACAAACTCAAACATATTATATTGTAAGTCTGAAACCTCACAATGACCTCAGCTCAAGAGAAACTGCTTGGACAAGGTTTCTTGGTTTGAAACAAACTGAACAGAGTGACATACCTACTGTGACTGTGTTTAAGAAAAAAGTATGCAAAGCTGTTTATATTCCCAGCATGTGAGTGTCAATTGAGACCTCAGTGCAACATCTTTATAGCTAATACACTTGTTAGATGTTTTGTAGAAGAAGTTAAGAATTTACACAGGAATTACCAGGAACCTTCATTATTTCAAGCCACCAATTAATTTGGCTGCAGAGGACAGAATGTGCCAGAACATCTTTCCAGTATGCTTTTTCTGAAAGATCAGCATCTTGGCTGTTTAATTGTTTTCTATTTTGCAGTCTAAGTTTTATTGCCAAGCAAACAGTGTGCACTCAGTACAACATTGTCTTGCAATAAATACCAATCAGAAGAATCACAGGGAGGTAAATAAATTTTGGATTATTTATCTCTGTAGGAAAAGTGGGTCCTAGCTAGGGGCTGCAAGGTCTCCCTACCACTGCCATTCACATCAGTCCTTGCTTTGGATTCATGTACTCTTAATACAGAGACTGCGTACATCTTGGAAATGTTATTTTTGAAGCTATATCTTTTTAACCAAGCTCCTTTAGCTTCATTGAAAAAGGGTTTTGTGTTTGTAATGACAGATGGGAGTGAGAACAACAGTGGAGGAAAATGATCTGAGTAGAGAGGAAAAAGACTACTTTAAGGAGGCTGGAAATAAATCAGGACTGTCCATTAAACATGCACAGTGTTAGATTTTTTTAAAAAATTTTGAATCTTACTTGTATATTGCATTTTTTAGCAACCTTAGATGTATGTTGACATTTAACAGAGAAAATGACTGACAGGTCAACAACTGTGAACTTTTTTGTTTTTAATAAAAGAAGCAAACAAGTAATTTCAGCTGAGAAGGATAAAAGTACAAAGTCCTCCCACATCCTGGTCAAAGCTTTTTGCTTTAACAAAACAAATGGAGTGGAACAAAGTGTCACTTGACTGTATAGGAGGATGCTTGAAATGAGGGCAGGCCAGGAGATACCTGGGAATAGAATTCTACTGGCCTCGCCTACCTGTGCCAAAAGACACAAGGACACAAAGAGTATTCTTTAATATCCTTTTCTTTTCTTTTTTTTTGGTCTTAAGATGTGACCTGAATGTTTTCCCATTTTTATTCTACATCAGTTAGAAAAGCAGAGAATTTTTGCTTGAGCTGAAAGAGGTGGAGCTCTCTCATCAACTTCCATCTTCTGGGCCTTATTTTTGCTCATCTATAATAAGCTCAGTTCTGGTCAGCCTGTTCAGCATAACAATATATCTGCAGAAATATCAGTGCCATGAAGGTCAAGAATCCTTCCCTGTATGTATGTGGGTTTGTGGTGTTTTGTTTTGTATGGTTTTTTGGAGAGAAGGGGTGTGTCCTTCCCTTTTTTAATTTTCTCTAGATGTAGGTAATTTATGGTAATATCTGATAGGGGCTTAGTAAAAAGGCTGTTATGCTATTGGACATCCCTAAGTAATGGTAAGTAATGATGTCTTGTTGGCTACAATTTCTGATACTGTGGAAACTGAGAAGTCTGAATTGTCATTATTTTTAGTTTTACTTCTTGGCATGTATTTCCTGCTTGCTTTCCCATGCAGTTTGCCAGCAACTTTTCTTCATGACTGTCAGCAACATGGAGGCTGCAAGAGTCTACAACTGCTTTTGCCTTCCTTTTAGAAATCCATGAAACACATTTCATGTACTTGCAGGGAAGATCTTTGTCTCTAAGCAGGGATTGGAGGAGGTGAAATAGAGTGGGAAACACAGTTCTTTTCCTTCCTCTTCCCATAAATGTAGTAATCCTTTGTTGGTTCTCTTCCAGGATGCATTCTCAAAGAATAACTCCTCTTTCTCTTCTGCAGCAAGGACCAGCTTCTCCCTCAGGGAGGAGGAAGCCAAGGGTGGTCAGAAGAGAGGGTAGACAATGGCTTCACTGACAGGGCAAAATTGTACAGCCCCTGAGCCAGGAAAGCACAGCAGGATGGTGACAGTAGCAGATCCTATTGATAGATCACTGATGACCAAGTGTCTCAGTGAGGGGGTGCCCAGGCCTGAGCATAAGTGAGGCTCTTGAGCCCATGCACAGTGACGTGTGGAGGCTCCACGTAGGTCAGTTAAGGTCTGTAGTTTACAGTTCAATCTACATTTCTGCTGCTTTGTCCAGCCATTGAAATATATTTCTCTGCCACCAAAACCGAACTTACACAGCGTCTCTGCACTCCCCTAGTTGTCCTCTGCTCCTCAGCTCTGCCTTTCTTCACTTTTCTAAGACTTTTAATGCAAAGTGACAGCAAGAACAGCAAAACCTGCTTATAATGTGAATTGAGGTTTGGATAGAAAGCAATATTTATTTTAACAAATCCCTGACTTCATAGCAGTTTCGCTGTTGGCACTGGGCTTCATACTGCAGCTACTTGGAGCTTCTTAGCCTCAGCAAAGACATTTCTACTTCCCAGCCAAGACTGGTTCCTTGAGAAAGACTAGAGTATTTCTTGTACATGCTGAGGGAATGAAGTTTATGACACACAGTTGAACCCATCTGATACTCTGCAGTAGAAGGCAGAGGTCTACATGCACTCAATCAAAATAATTTTGATAAATCATAGCCAAAGAGAGGGGGAGAAGTGGACAGGACAGACAGGAAATAAGTATCTTAACATTCATGTGAAATTATTGTCGGTGATAAAGCATCCTTCTGGCTCCCCTACTTGCTGGATAGTAAAGCTAAGTCACAGAGTTCTAGGGAGAAGAGAAAATCAGTGACAGGAGAATTGTGGGCATTGTAAGCAAGGAACAATATTATTAGGAATTAAACTGAACAATGGCAGAGACTGCATATTAGCCCATGTTTTGGTAATGTTGACATTGGTGTTCAAAACAAGACTGTGCAGTCTTTTATACAAACACCTCTAATAAAGTGATTTTTCCATATATGTAATTAAGTAGATTAAATTATGACATAGGCATACAACTTGACTTTCAAATACATTTTTACATCTGTAGTGCTACAGAAGAGAAAAATCTTAGAATTAAAATAAAAATAGGAATAGAATTGTGTCATCTCACTCTCCCCTCCAACTCAGCAACAGCTTCCTGAGGAAACAATGATCACAGAATCACAAGAATCAGAGAGCATCCTGAGTTGGAATGGAGCCACAAGGATCATTGAGTCCAACTCCTATTTAGGCACAGGACAACCCCAAAGTCACACCATGTGTCTAAGAGCATTGTCCAAGTGATTATTGAATTCCAAGAGAAAGCCATGACTGCATCACTGGGGAGCCTGTTCCAATGTTCCACCACTCTCTGGGTAAAAACCCTCTTCCTAACATCCAACCTGAACTTCCCCTGGCACAGCTTCATGCCACTCCCCTGGGTTCTGGTGCTGGTCGCCAGAAAGAAGAGATCAGCACCCACCCCTCCCTCTATGGTGAGGAAGTTATAAACTGCAATGAGGTCTCCCCTCAGTCTCCTCTTCTCTAGGCTGATGTGATTTCAGCCTTTCCTCATAAAATAGGATAATCCAACTTAATTCTATAACTTCTCTTCCAATAGCAATGTAAACCTGTCACTTGTATGAAGCTGTTTAGCCATATTTGGCTTTTCC
The DNA here is from genome assembly GCA_013399015.1 of Galbula dea. Lineage (NCBI taxonomy): Eukaryota > Metazoa > Chordata > Aves > Piciformes > Galbulidae > Galbula > Galbula dea. Next base: position 196,860 of record VWZX01010265.1, read on the forward strand.
AGGTTATTGTCTTATAAAAGAAAATTGTATTTTTTATTAATGCTACATACTAGTATTATAGCATCTGATCAGCTTTTTTTTTCCTCCACATATGGTAAGTTTGCCTTATTTACAGCTACTGAGCCAGTCAGCTCCCAGCTCTACCAAAAAGTAGTCAAAAAGTACATGTATGCCTATTAGGCACAATGAGCTAGGAGGCATAAAAACATACATCCTCATGACAAGTTTCTCAAGTGTCTTTGGTATAATAGCTTCCAAGTTTAGATGTACTTGAATAAACTTTAATGATGAGGATTAGTTGTGTAACCAGAGAGCCTGTGGGCCTTTCTCATTAATTGAAGGCTTTGAAAGTGTGGAGAGTATGCACTAGACTAAACCATAAAGTTTTCCATCACCTCTCAATAATCATTGAAAGCTATTAAATTAAGGTGGAATAGAACAGGATATATATAAAGGCAAAATATTAATGGCAGGTGCAGACCTGAGCTTATTGGAGGCAGAGGGCTGATGTGCACCTTAAGACAAACTATGCCATGTGACAGCATGTCCAACTGATCACTACTAGTACGAAGAGCACAAGGTAAACTGGTGCTTGAGTTAGGCAAAGACATTATAATTAGTCACTTTTTCTGACCTTAGAAATTGTGGCTATCTGTAAATCTTATATATTTTGTTTTCATAACATATTTCTGGTACTAAACCATGGTTTTATCAAACTCTGTGATTGCTCTGCCTGTTCAGAGGAAAAGGAATGTGTGCAGAAATCTGCTTGTGCAGATCAGAATACACAACTAGGGCCTAAAAAATGAATGTGGTGTCCATCTAAACTCCATATGCCTTTCAATGAGAGTGAGGTCTATTTGTATGGTTGATGGCTTATGTTTGTTGTCCTCTCTCAGGTAAAACATTTGCTGCAGGCAGGATTTCTGTGAAAACTTTAGGACTGAGCCTTAAAAAGGAATTTGCTATTTGAATAAGTTCTTTCTCTCTTTGTTTCTTTGAGTGAACATGAAAGGGTCTGCAGAGCAATGGTGTATAAAGACAAAGCCAGACTGAGTATTACATCTTACCAGTGATACACAAGTGTTAGTCAAATGGGGAGATGACAGTGGAATAAGGAAACAATTAAACTTCAATAAAATAAAATAAGGAATAACATTCCAGTCAGATCTAATCACATTATGTATAGCATAACTTTCAAATTGGAAGTCCATAAAAACCAACCACACCTCAGCCAGTTTGTCTGGCATCCATCCTGTATAATAAGCCAGAGGTTCCTCATGGCACAACTCCAAGGCAGTTTGAAACCGTGTCTGCAGTGAGGATGGCACTCTGCCATGTTTCCAAAGAAACAAAACTATTTTTCTGGTGGGAAAGGTCAACCAGTACAAAGCCATGAGGGATGAGATTCCCTTTTTGGGTTTTTTCTCCGTTCTTATTCCTGCAAATATGTTTCCTTTAATAGTTAAATTAATTAACAGGCAGAAAATCTGCCTTTAAAGCAATGTTAAAGATCCATTTAAACTGACAGGCAGCAGGAAATCCAGAACCCAGGCAAACCTGGTTTATATCATTATAAAACTTAGCAAAGAATTTGGTAGACTGCTGTTTTCCTTTCCCCTGTCCTGTAAGTCTCTTCCTCAACAAACTTTTCAAACTCTTACTTAATACAGAGAAAAAGAATAGAGTACAATGGATTCTTATTCCCATGTTCTGTATTTGATATGTGCAAAGCGTGTGTGAATATATTAGTTAACTGGCATTTATCTGCCATTTAAATAATAATCTTATTCATAATGCAAAAATGGATTCCATATGCTACCAGGAAAATAATTCCTAATTTTCATTATGGAAGCACATATGGGAACTGTGTTCACCGAGGACAAAATCCTGCTTCATTGAAATTAATGACAAACTTCCCACTAATTGTGCAAGGGCCAAGGTTTTACCCATGATGTTCAGCCACCCTGGTAATACAAAGAACCAATGCTGAGAAACAGCATCCTGTCCTCTTGCCCTCTCTTCTCATATTTCAGATAAGTTTGAGCCAGTACTGAGTTTTTGCTGAATTGATGTAATCCATTCCTCTGAGTTTTCTTGCTTGCATCAAGTTCTTTGCTTGGGGTGAGTGGGATGCAGATTTAGACTTATAGCAGCCAGGCAGTTGTCTGTAAATGCTTTCAGTGCCCGCTATTTCAGAGGCTTTGCAGAGAGAAAAGAGAAAATGGAGGAGATCTCTGGGAATTGGCTTAAAAATTAGCATGCACTGGAGGGGAAAGGCAATCACAGTATCACAGTATGTTAGGAGTTGGAAGGGACCTTGAAAGATCATCTAGTCCAACCCCCCTGCCAGAGCAGGATTCCCTAAGACTAGGACACAACAAAGCTTCCCTGACTGAGAATTGAACCCTGGTCCCAGCAGTGAGAGCGCCAAATCCTAATCACTAGACCACCAGTCTGTTAAACAGTATGGAACTTTCCAGTGGTAAGAAGCATGTCTTAGGGAAATTGGGTCCATGGCATCTTTTGTCACAGTTCATGGGTCATGACTGGATCATGTCCAATAGATCCAACAGAAAATTATGTTGTGTTCTGCGTGGCCCTTCAGATGTGTAGGAAGTGGATTACAAGCGCTGAATTTCTCTCACAGTCTGATTTCTTTCCCAGGATCCATAACACAGTTCTCTAAAATGTGACAGGAAATGCCCTTCTCATGTGGCTAAAATGTGGCCCACTGTGGGACGGGTACATGTCTAGTCACTTGTAATCTGTGCAAATGTTTGGGTCACATGATGGACATTGTGCAAACAGCTCATGCTATTTGAAAGAAGCTATTTCTTGTGGCCCAAGTGGAGCAGAGCTAGAATCCTTGTACTTTGCACTCAGCAAGAATCAAAATAAAGCTCAAATTCTTCTGAATTTGTGTGTAGGATTTACAGTACTCCAACATTCCATGTCACACACAGACAAGGGATGCACATAGAGAGGAACTTGGTGAAAATGGCTGGATCACATTATGTTATCTTGAGTTAGATGGAGCTTAATATCAGACATTTCAGAAGTGAGTGAATGATTTCCAAGCCTGACCTTGATTCAAATTCAAGCATCTATAAAATTCACACAAGTTGACCCTCTAGAAGCTTTTTATATATTGAGTGTTTTAAACATGTATGAGCAAAGCCTCCATTTTCTTGCCAGAGCTAGGAAACAACTGACATTCTGGCTCACAAAACAAATAAAATATTTCATTTAACATGTACACAATTTAAAAAGTGTTCACAAATTAAAAATAAATATCAGTTTGAAATAAAATCCAGTTAGAAATTGTAAAGTTGGTCTGAGTTTTCTGTTCTTTTTGCTTCCTTTTTTGACTAATTTGAATATTAATCTAGTTCAGCTAAGATTCTTGAAGCATTCTGGTTAAATCGTAGTTTTGACAAATTAATTTATGATTTGGATTTATGAAAACATGTCACGCAGCCTAATTACTTGTTAAGATCCATTGTTTTGTAGTCCTTTCACTAAGAAAGAATTGCTCATTAAGCTAATCAACCAAGTTTTTGGCTGATGTAAATCTGAGCATCTCTACTAGTGTTTCTGGCAAGATCTCTGAAGTCATCACCATCACATCACTGTCTGCTGAAGCAGATAGTTTCCATGTCTAAGAACTACAAGATTAGGCATCATGTAATATGTGAGAAGCTGCTTAATAAAGAGCTGGAAAAATAATTTATATCAATAATTTGAAATTTAGCTAATTTGTCTCTGCAAGGTATTATGACATTTTATTTTGTCTGTATTTTTATTTTCAGCACTATGACAATGACAAGTGTTGAGTTATGATCTGTTCATTCATACCCAGTTTCAACACAACTGGGTGTGAATTAATACTCCATCATTCATTGAATTTAGCGTCTTATTACAATTATAAAATTTTATTAGAAAATGTTTTTTAATATTTATATTGCTAATTAAATGATGATGAGCCTCATAAATTCTGAACAATGAATTAGACTCTATTAGGTACAATTCAGATTTCATCTGTTAGCCAATCAAGGTACACAGATTTCTCTATTACTGAATATGCTATACAGTAATATTGGGCTATGAGAATTTTCTTTAGAATGTGGAATTTCTTATTCAGATAGACTTTATCAGAAATTTTTTGGCACTGATTTATAAACATAAAGGTTAGTATGGAAATATAATTTCCTTTTACAGATGTTAATTTACTGGATGTAGGAAAGAGCATTTAACTCATCATTTAAAAATTAAGAAAATGTCAGGTCACATAAACCTTGGGCAATTAAGCAGTATTGTTTTTGAGGGCAACAGCAGTGTGTCATCTGCTAACTTTCCTAATCTTCTGTATCTTGGATCTAGCTCTGCATTTTATCTCATTGTGAAATTCTCATTCCAGGTCTGTTTGTGAAAGCTTTCAAGCACGTACTTAACAGCCAAATGTGTGCTTCAGTGCATCCTAACTTAAAATGAGATCTGCAGTGCTCTCAGGTGTATAGAAATTGAAAATAAGATGCATAGTGGGAATTGTAATTCAATAGTGGTGTGGATCATATGACATTACTAGGATAAAGCTATCCCAATTCTGATCATTACTCATAAAATAAACCCCATCCATCTGCATAAATGATATGGAAAGATGCATTAGCCATAGTGAATTAGATAAAAAAGTGACTTGTTCAGGAAAAAAAAGTGATCATCTTTGCATGATATAAACAATAGGAAATAATTCAGACCCATTCTGTATCTGTGTAAACATTGTTTAAAATATTCTCCTACAATCTTCTAATTGGTTTCTATAAGAATTTCTATTTGAATTTAATGTACAATGTTGTGGATTAATTTAATGCCCATAGAAGTTAAATTACTTTGAGTCAGGTAAAGACCTGCAGAGATGTACCAATAACTCACCTCCTCCCCAGCCTTTGACATTCTTTTGATTACAGATGGCATTAAGGACCTAGTCCCAGGTAAGATCTTCTCTGTGCAAGGAATGCAGGGATGAGTCCTTTAACTCAAGTATTATGTGTGGCAGCATTCTTCCCTGTCAGGTGTTGCTGTTGTGAGAGTGTAGGCAGGGTTGCCTACTGCTGCTTTGTTAATAGTGGAATGCTCACAGAAATCCCATGCAAAATTGATTTTTGAACAGTCTATAAGAATCTAATGTGGAGTCTTAAAATGTCATTGAAAAATATGTTTGCAATGCACTTTGCCTGTAAGAAATTACTGCCCAACTGCAGACAATTTTACTGTATTTCTCCCCATTAAACAACAATTTCTGCGTATTCGTTCAGCCTTCTTGCTGTGACATGCCACTGGGAGCTGACAGATAGATATTTAAAAGCATACATGGGCTCTGTTTCTTATGTTGCCTTATTGCAATGGAAAGTGGAGATACCATTTTCATCTCAGTGCAGGTGAAGGGTGTTAATGGTTCATTATCTAGTGCAGAATGTTAACTGATTAATTGCAAGTATACTATTTGGAGAAGAGTGAACAAGGTTCTGTGGCTGCAAGCAAAATTTATTCTTGTTCTTTTTTAATCTCTGAATAAAAGACTGCCAAGCACAGAGCAAAGAGTCTTGGGGATGAGGGCCAGGACAGTGTTATGGGAGAACTTAATTTTCATTGCTTGTTTTCAAAGCTTTCCTTGTGACTTATTTTCCTAAGCACCTGATTTAACCTCCCAATCACTGACACAAGACTTTGCCAATATAGTTGCTAGTGTAACTTTTCCTGCAACTCTTAATGAGACCACTGATTAATAATATGCATGTAAAAATAAGTGCTAAGAGCTTTTAGCAGTTTTAAAAGGCTGAAGATATTTTTCTGCCTCATTCATTTATCTCAAAAATAGACTCGAAAGTACTGTTGGGGAAAAAAAGGTCTATTTGCTGATGTTTGCATAGATTCCACAATGTGTGTCATTTTACTTTTGGTATGGGTCATCAAAGTTTTTTAGATGACAGAACCCCAAAAGTATGTCCTCCTTGCTTAATACAAAGTTCTCAGCACTGAAGTACTGAGGAGCAGCATTGCTTGAGTTTGTATAGCTGTTCATTCCTCTGCAGCAGGGCTGCGGTCTTTGACTTCATTGTATCTGACAAACCTGTCAGGATTATGAAATTACAGAACCAGTCCACATTGAAAGCTCCAAGGTATGGTTCTGCCAATTAAACCTACAGGTTTTATAAGAGTATGAAAGATGTTTTGACAACTCTGTCCACCATTTGCTACAGTTTGTGTGACTTGGAGATTCCACTAAGCTTAGTAATTTCTTATTTTCCAAAGTGTTTCCAATAGAAGGGTTGAAACTGAATAACTTGGGAAAATATAAGAATTGCAGGAAAAACTCTCTGGCTTTATTTACTGCTTAATCGTGGATTCTTGATCATCTGGAGAAAGATATTTGTACTTTTGAATAGCAGAACTTGAACTATGCATGGATTTCCAGTTCTTCAGTGAGGGGCAGGTTTAACACTTGATCTGAAAAGAATAGTTCAGAATGATACATTCTGAGGCTCCACTTCAAAATCCGCTTATTCTGGGTAAAAGCAAAAAAATCAGCAAGACCCTCCCTAAACAATTAAAATATATCTCTAAAACTAGTGGCTTATAACCTAAAGAGCAAGGCTTATCTTCCAGAAAATGTTTACTACTGGAAACATTTCCTAACAGGTTTGGTAACTTTTACTATAATCATTTTGCAACTTACATATAAACTTCTGTATAAAGGCTAGGCAACCATCCAGCCTCTTTGATTGCTCCCATACCTGAGCAGCCTTTCCTATCAAGGACATACATTCAAACACTGCTAAAAGCAATAAAGAGAAGACTTGCTTTTCCTCATTGGGGGTTGCTGCTAAGGTATATAACTGGTGATGAGGAGCGACAGTTACTTTTAAGCAGGAGGCTGGGTTGTTGGATACCAACTAACTAGTTAGTAACGAGCTTAGGAAAATTATGACAGAACACATGTCTGGCAGAATAGTTTGCTGACTAACATTTTCCTAGGGAGAGGTAGTCAAGTAGATGTGAGCCATATGAATGTGACAGGGCTTGAGAGGGAAATATGGGAAATATGAGAGCTGGTAGCTGGAAGTCAAAACTACTAGGTAGCTCAGAAGTAGAAAACTACAGCTAGTATATATTCCATAAAGTAATATATATTGCATGATGACATGAAGATTGCTAAAATTTGCAGACACTGCCTTGGTAAGCAAAGGCTACATTGAAGCTGAATATGAAAATGCAGCTGTATATAAGGAGTTCTCTCTGAAATGACCTCTATTAACCTGTAGTCTGTGCTGCAATATAACCCTTTCTGTGACACGTAGGCCAGGACATTGAGCATGGTTTTTAGTTCTTCATCAGCATTTAGTGCTTGTTAATAAAATAGGAGTGGGAATGCTACAACCTGGAGATAAATGTCATTTCACACTTTTAACAAAACTCAGGAGACTTGGTAATCAGAGATTATGGCTCAGTATTTTCTACAAACAACTATGCCATGAAGATCTGTTTCTTGAGTATCTGTAGTATAACAGGATTTATTTGTGGAACACAAAACTTGGCATTCAGAAAATATTGTTTCCTCTACATTTTTACTGAATGTATTCCTGTCTATCAGAGAAAGCTCTTAACATTTCACACTTCTCATCATTCCCTTGATAGTATAATGTAAGAAAAACAGTAAATTGCATCGGACTGGAAGTCAGGAGACTTGAAGTCCATTTGAGTGTTTTCCACAGTCTTTTTTTGACTTGGACAAATCACTGTCCTGTGCCCACTTCTTACCTGTGTGTTGGGGATGGTGACTATTTGCCTCAATTGTCTAACTAGGCTATGTGCCTTGGGTGTCCAATCTGTTTTAGACAGTAGCCAGTACAATGGTATCCTTATTATAGTAGACACTTTTAACATCTTCTGTACTTAAAAATATGTAACAAAAATGCAAAGCTCTTGTAGAAATGATGGATCCTTTTCTGTCCTTTGTGAAAAGGCTCATAAGAAATGTATGGAAGATACAAGGGGAAAATATGGTGACACTATAGAGTTCCACTACAAAAGCTTGATAACACTGCTTGGAGTTGAGACTTTTTTTTTTACCCTTTTATTCTGTCCATGAAACCAGTAGCTGTTTCTGAAGAAAAGGAATAATAAATGTCATGAAGTGCTTAGAAGGAATGAATGAATTTGTCTTGTTGTATGAACACTGTTTCCAGAGTAAGAACAAAATTCTGAAACTTGACAGGAAAAATATGGGCTATGGCTAGCTTCATGCATGTCTTGGCTTTCTGCACTAAAAGAAATTATTTGGTAAAACTCAGAAGATCTGTTTTGTTTCCTATAATATTTAATGAGCAAGAAAACCTCTAGTGTTTGGCTAGTCTTTCAAAAACTTTTATTGTGCTTTCACTATTGAGGGAGATTTTTAAGTTAACATTAGCATGAAAACCTACAGATGTTAGTTCTTTATCCTTTGTCTGAGATCTGATTTATCTGACTAACCAACACTAAAAATGTGTAAATTTGTAGCAAACACAATGAATCTTGAATATATTAAAGAAACAAACACATGAACCATCTGGAAACAAGACATAGATCTGAAATAACTATGCCAGTAGCACAATCCAAGCAAAATCTTGGCATAATTTACACAGAGCAACTGTATTGAGAGCCAGAAACTATTCTTTTAGAAGGCTGAGTTTAATAATCACTGCATATTATCATTCCGCTTGCTGGGTAAATATTGACAAAGAAGTGGCACATGCTGTAGAAGTGTATCTACATCCTGCATTGCTTTCAGGGAAATTTCTGTATTCTGAATAATCTACTGTTTGTTTGGTGGTTTGTTTTTCTTTTGTCTTTCCTACCCCTCTCTCATCTAAAACGATTTCTGTAGGTGTAGCTTTGTAACTGCAAGAATCAGTTTAAATTTGAAGTTATTTCTGATAACTGATACTTGCACTTTATAGTGAATAATTGATTATGCACATAAATGCTTAATACTATGTAAAAGAGGATGATTTGTTAAGTGGAGAAAATTTGCACATCACCTTTATGTAGACCTTAATTTTGCCATACACCATTAAAGATTTGCATATATTTCACCAGGTTTTCTCTTCCTGCTATCACCTGAAAATATTTCACGTTGTCACACAATCCCAGTGCAAACTACTCATGATGGAAATTAGTAGATTGTACTATTGTATGTCTAACTAATGTGTTTCAGCTGGGTGCATTTTCCCATGGCACGGGAATGTTTTGGCAGCTTGCAGTTTCATTGGAGATGATCATGGAGCAATACAAATTGTATCTTGTGTTGCTTACATCTTTACATTGCTGGTAAAGCTGAGATACCTCGACAAACAATGCATTTTGAAGAATGTTTTCAGGGTATTTTGAATGGTGAATATATTGCAAACCTGGATAGAAACTAGGTTGCAATATATCTTAAAAAGTGACTGATTTAAACCCTTACCTAATGTATCTTGTAGGTTAGCATTAATTTGACTTGCTGAATGGATGGAATTTATGGGTATAATACATTGCACTAGCAAATAAAAACATCCTCCCTCAATAATAAAGGTGAAGGCAGGCTCCATACTGTTAAGCCAAGCACTGTCTTCAAAGCTTTAGCTATGTATTATCCATCTTACTACTGTGACACAGTGGTACAATGCATTGCAAATGACCCCTGTCAAGAAATCCCATTCTAGGATTTGACTTTGAGCTTTGATTTTATTTTATTTTTTTAGTTTTTAGAAGTCTTCATTCAACATTTGTCTCTTCAACACCATTCGCACTTTTTTCCTTCTTTTTCTCCTTCCCACTCTTCTATTCTTCTTAGCATCTTAGCTTTCTACTCTCTCAGGTATTTCAAATTACCTTATTTCAGAAGGTTTATCACTTTCCTCCTCACTTTTGTTCTTGTATGACTTGGCTTTGTACCACAACAGCAAACAACATTAAAATACTTACACTAGTACTTACTAGTGTCATGCAAGCACTGTCATAGCAAGTACAGGCTTTCCTCTGGAAAGCTTACAGCTTTATTTAGGCTTGTAATTTTAATTAGATTTTCAGAACAAACCTTGGAAATGGACGTGGAGAAAAGGAAGATATTTTCCACATTGGTAGCAGGACTGGAAATAGAACCTATCTATATCTTTTGACTTATTGCAGTACTTTGTCATTTTAGTAGTACTTCTTTTGCTTCTACTCTTTCCATAAAGAAATTGGCCTCATTTTGCCTTTCAGGAAAAAATGACAAGCTTATTGTAAAACCTCTTCTACAAAAGCAAGGGCTTGATTTACTGAAATGAAGTTCCATTACACTCAGAGCTGAGCCTAATACCAAAGGCTTAGTTGGGACTATACTCAAATTATGAAGTGTTTATCTGAAATGTAACCTATTTTGTAGCTTGATCCTTCCTCTTCGGCAGGAGTTTGAGAACAGAGTTAAATAATCAGAATAAAATAAGGTGGTTTCAGTCTGTGCAAATGAGTTGGCTGATGATTTAAACAGGTAGATGAGATTTCCCTACGTTTGTGGGGAAACTGTATGTGTGTATTAAAAATAAAAGATGTGTTGAGTATTCTTCTCCCCACCCACCTTCCTGCCTGCCCTGCACTTTCAGGATTATTTTGTAGAAGCTGGAAAGTGTTTGCTCTTTGAAAATCTGTGGAAATTATGATCTGTGTGCATGCCTTTGCCTGTGAGGTCAGCCAAGGGATTTTGTCATTGCTGAGATCAATTTTTTTAAGCTCTAAATATTCCACATCCTATCGAATTCAAGAAAATGTATCTTGCATGAATGACCCAGAGCTTTGCAAATCCAAACAATGCCTTTGCTCACTAATAATGGAAAAAATTGGGGGTTTTGGCAGTTTTTGGCAGTTTGACTTTGACACTCTTAAGCCTAAACAATTAGATCTACTCAAGGGAGCTAAGCAAACATAGTCAAGCGAATGAAGTTCCACAAATCCTTAAGAGCTTGCTGACTAACTTTTCGAAAGATAACACTTTACTTCAGCCACAAATGACTTGGTTAGGCACTGTAATTGCTGGGTGAAATTCTATGGTCTGTGTTTTGCAGCACTTCAGACTACATGATCACAGTGGCCCCTTCAGACCTTGAAATATGTTGCTTGCGTGTTAACCTATGTTTGCAAAGCCACAGTGAGGAACATTGGAATATGGGACTTTAGCATGTGAAAGATTGTTCAGTTTATAATTTTACTTATAGCAAATCCCCTAATCAAAAGAAACCAGCTTTCTAGAAGCTCTGAAAAAACTATTTGACAGCACTTAATCATTTGCCCAGTTCAGTGTTAACAAAAAAACAAGTCAGTTAATCAAGGGAATTTTTCTAAATGCCTTTCCGAGATTTTCTCAGTCTTCATATTGCCAAGATTTTAGGGGCTGCAATATTACATAACCTGTATGTCCTTAGATGTAGTGTTTTCTTCTGAAGGTCTTGTAACAAACATAGTATGTTTGAAATCAAACACATAGAATGTCTCTGAGGTTTTCCATCTTTTTTTTTTCCCCTGTTTTCCTCAGAGGTGCCTGAGGTCTGGAGGAAAGTCTACGTCACTTCAGTCTTCAAAAAGGGCAAGAAGGAGGGCCCAGGAAATTACAGACCAGTTAGCCCTACCTTCAACCCTGGAAAGATCACACAATAGCAGAATGTCAGGGGTTAGAAGGGACCTCAAAAGATCATCTAGTCCAACCCCCTGTCAGAGCAGGATTCCCTACAGTAGCTCACACAAGAAGGTGTCCAAGGTGGGTTTTGAATACCTCCAGAGAAGGAGACTCCACAGCCTTTCTGGGCAGTCTGTTCCAGTGCTCTGGCACCCTCACTATGAAAAATTTTTTTCTCATGTTTACACGGAACTTCCTATGCTTCAGCTTGCAGCCATTGCCCCTTGTCTTGTCACTAGGCATCACTGAGTAGAGCCTGACCCCATCCTCCTGACACTTGCCCTTTGTATATTTATAAACATTAATGAGGTCCCCCCTTAGTCTCCTCCAAGCTAAAGAGACCCAACTCCCTCAGCCTTTCCTCAGAAGGAAGATGTTCCAGCCCCTTCATCATCTTTGTGGCTCTGTGCTGGACTCTTTCAAGCAGTTCCCTATCCTTGTTAAACTGAGGGGCCCAGAACTGGACACAATATTCAAGATGCGACCTCACCAGGGTAGAGTAAAGGGGGAGAAGAACCTCTCCTGACCTACTTACCACACCCCTGCTAATACACCCCAGAATCCCATTGGCAGAAGGCTACAAAGGTGGTGAGGGGACTGGAGCATCTCTCTTATGAGGAAACGCTGAGAGCCCTGGGGATGTTTATCCTAGAGAAGAAAAGACTGATAAGGGATCTTATCAATACTTATAAGTATCTAAAGGGCAGGTGTCAAAAGGACGAGACCAGCGTCTTTTCAGTGGTGCCCAGTAATAGAACAGGGGGTAGTGGGCACAAACTAGAACACAGGAAGTTCCACCAAAACACAGGAAAAACTTCTTTCCTTTGCCGGTGCCAGAGCACTGGAACAGGGTGCCCGGAGAGGTTGTGGAGTCTCCTTCTCTGGAGAATTTCACAACCCACCTGGATACATTCCTGTGCAACCTGATCTAGGTGAACTTTCTTTAGCATAGAGATTGGACTAGATGATCTCCAGAGGTCCCTTCCAATCCCTAAAAAATCCCTTAAAATAAAAAAAATATTACTATTTCTACTTATACATGGAGAAACTGAGCTTTCCCCTCCTTCCCTCCTTATTGCTTTGGCCATGAAAAGGGTTATCCTGGAGTGCTTACTGGGCAGGCTTCAGCAGACTTATCTTCTTTCTCCTAACATGCAATAGCAAAATGTGGGGTTTGATTTTTACTTTTGATCCACAAGCATTTTGAAGCACAATGCTTAAAAATAAATGTCTGCCACAGCAGTTTCTTTTACTCCCTTTTATTGTGATAAGCATTTAACTGCAAGGGAATTGACATCTTTTGAACTTCCAGTAGAAATTCAAGATGTATCTATATATCGTCTGATATTGACACTATGTATGTAAGATCCCATTTCATGTTTCCTGATAGTTGTGTGTGAAAGCTCCCTAGTTATGTCACTTAGTTATTCACCTAAGCTGTAGTTTAGGACTGTATTTCAAAGGTAATTTCTGATTTTGTTGGCTGTTCCAATTTAGTGGTTTGGAGGATTTTGCTTTTCTGATACCTCCTCAAGCAAAGGTATAAGAGACCTGTTCACATCCTTGTTTCTCTCTCAGGCTTTTAGCTACTGTTTCTCTAAACTACTCAGAAGTGAGAAGAATAGCACTGATTTTGTGCAGGCTGAAATAATTAAAGTTCACCTCTGTTGCACTGGTTTGAAATGCAGAGTACAGTAATCTTTGCTGTAAATCAGAGAGGATCGACAGCTATTGCATGGCTGTTCAAGTGGAAAGTGTATCCTTACTCAACTGTTAACTACTGTGAGTTAGGGTTTTTCTCTAGTTTGAATTCTAAATTAATATTCAGTGTAAAACAGTTTATTTCCAGTTGGTGAACAGGACATAATACTGCAAATATAAAACTGCTAGCACATGGGTAGTTTAATTGTGCACTCTTGGTGCACATCTGATGCTAGCTTCTCATGCTGCTACTGGTGGCTATTGTGTAATGACAACTCACAATGAAATTCAAAGCCTTTGAAAAGCAGTCTGTCCACAGAACCTCTGACAGCTCACATCTTCCAGTTGGATGGTTGGTTCACTTAAAGGCTGGGATTGATGTGAATTGTATGTCTGCAACATGGAAGACTTACTGCTTTTTCACATTTTACAATTTTTGTCAAGTATATTTTCGTAGAAAGACAGTACTGCTGATTGTACAGTGATATACAGAAAGATAAAAAGGATGAGGTGTTATATTTTTACCTGCAGACAGTGGTCAGAAATGATAGATAGATGAGTTCATGGTCTCCATGTTGTTTCACTGTAGCTCATCCCAATACAGGAATACTATGTCTTAGGCTACAAGAGGGCTCTCTAAATCAAGATGCTGTAGTCAAGAACATAAACCATGTACTTATTGATTAGAACCACACAGAACTGCTTTAAAAGTGTGTTTCTGCATTCACTGAAGTCAATTTCTTCCTTGATCCTTTCAAGGTCCAATTTAGAATGGACTGTGCATAAATGGAACTATAATCTAAAACCCCAGCCTAGATAGAGTTGTAAGTTCCACTAAGGAACATCTGGCATTAACCCTAAAGTAGTGTTAAAATATGTGATTCTTTTTTGTTGAGTTTTTCATGCCATCCTATTTTCCACTTAAAGTATGGAACCATCGTAATTTTAGCCAGTTTAACACAATGTATTGAATGGCACAGCATACATTTGAAGTGTATACACTTCAAATCTGCAGTAGAAAATGGTGCATCAAGCAAAACCCCACAGAATTCTGCAAGAATGATAATTGAAGTTGTCCTGGGTTGATGTTTTTGCTTAATACACTTTGTTTCTATCACGTACTGCTCAACATACTTGAACACAGCAGCAGTTTTTAGCTGCCGTAGCCCATTCATACACCAAAAATAATCCCAAAGTGTAGGAGAGCAACCTGTTTTACAAATCAAACACAAAGTTTAGTTCTACACTGCTTTTTTATAAAACAGAGGGGCAGTCATTGCTCTGTGCTTCCTGCATGGTCAGTAACAAACTATTTGTGCATTTTATTAATCTCATTTGTTTGAGAGTGCCCCCAGATGCTTTCATACAACTCACATGACAATTTCCCATCAAACAGGAACCTGAATGACTTCTGCAGCTGCAGTGGAAAGTTCCCATTACCCTTGATCAATACTAGACTTGAAAGACCCATGACTTCTTTTTTAATTCTCTTTGATAAGCAAAAAGAGAGGATTCCCTGAAAACTTTTTGCTTGCTGCAGCTGATCCTCCACTGACAAGGTAGTTAAATGTGTTCCACCTCCTTTCAGTTTGCCAGTTCCAATATAACACCTTCCAGCTCTGGGTTGCGTTATCAGCCAACCAGTTTCATCCAGGCCTCAATCTTGGCTAGACATTGAGAGAGACAGGAAATCACACAGCCTGAATGTAATAAAAAAGACATGGGGAAGCTGCCAGGAGTATTCTGGTGACCACACTGCCTGATCTTTTTGACCTTCTTTTGGGGAAACAATGACAAATAAATTAACTGAGAATGATGACAAACTGAGAATCTTACTACTAAATGATCTATTCATTTTCTTTTCATTCTCTCCAGCGTTTTCATTTAGGTCTTACTGAGCTTGGAAGTTTCTCCTCTTTTTGGAGGTGAGAAAAGGAATTTTCACAATTCCTGGTGAATTTGTCTATTTAACATCCCTTGGATCCTCTTTCACCACTGATGTACTAGAAGAGGAATGTAATTAACAGCATTATCTCTGTGTAGGAGTTACATAAATCTACTTAGGAGAAGAAGAGTCAATAAGGGGATAATTTCCTCCTTTGATATGTCTGACTCCTATTGATTTGAATGAAAATGTATGTGTATCTGAGGCACAATTTACATAGAGAAGGGCCTGAACTAAAATCTCTTGGTTGACCTACTAAATTAGTTAGAAGAACAGGAGACAAACTTTGCTTCCCATGAAGATCCTGTTTTGCATATAGCTGGAAGGACAGGAAAGTAAGTGCATCATGTTAATGGATAGGCTAATTCTGCAAATACCCCTGAATTGATATGGTTAGACAAATCACATTTAGTAAATTCTTTGTTACTGTCAACAACACAAAGAATTGTTTTTCATTTCTCTGTTTCAAGCATAAAGGAAAACTACACTACTTTTAGGAGGAAAAGGAGTGACAAATCATAGGCTATTGTATGGGATTGAGAAGCAAGTGATCTCTTCAATCTACAACCCATCACAAGAAACAAAGAAGAAATATTCTTGAAGTAACATCATTCTCTGGACATCCTCAGCATTATTAATCATCACAATTTCTTAATCCTGAGATTAGACATTTTTGCTACTTAACACACACAAAAAATCATGTCTTACCTGTTTTCTGAAAGGAAAGCAGGGTGACATGAAAACTTTCCTCATCCTTTCTGGAATGTGAGAGTGCCCTGGTGCAAGGATTGTGTGTAAGGGGTATAAAATAGCTCTTAGTGTCATTTCTGGAACACGTGTTTTATGGACACTTTTCCATTTCTCTGCTGATAGAAGTGGGAGAGAAGCCCATCATGCTGCTGCACAGAACAGTAGTGTGTCTTACCCCACACTGCCAGGAATGACCTCGTGCAGTTTGCTACTTCTACGCTGCCTTCTCTCCTGCAAGAATCACCGTATCTGCTAGACCAGTGAGACCATTAATGGAAACCCTGTAGTATGCCATCAGAGCTCCACTTCTTGATCAATAGTTATTTACTTCTGAGAGGTCAGAGCTTGGCTAATATAGCTGAATAATTCTATTGATAGATAACATAACAATGAAAAATAAAGTTTAAAATAGAAGATGAATGAATTCAGCACTTTCTTCAGGGATGAATATTATTATTTGAAAATTTTAATAGCTAGTGGAATGCTGAAAGGGCAGACAACAAAAGCATTGAATAATTGTCCTAGGACTATAATCAGACTTCCATTATTGACCTCTGCTAATATTCTACTGTAACTGTCTGCTAAATTGGTTCCTTGGGGCTTGAAATATACAGTGATGTTATGAGTTCCTATTGTAAATTGCCACACAGAAAAGTAGCAAGTCTCTGAAATAGTGCTGGCCCTAGTTTGATCAATACTCAATTCTAAGCAGTGCAAGAGGCAACTGTTGCCATAGAAACATTGATGTCACCGAGGTTGAACAGTGGCTCTTACAACAAATCATTTCCTTTGAGCAGCTGTAATTGACTATATGTACAGTTTGCTGTCACCTGAGACTATTTACATCAAGCCAGTAACAGAGCTGCATTAGTTATTCTGGGAGTAAGAGGGTTAGCTCTTCCTTTTGTGACCTTACAAATACCTAGGAGGATATTGCCATGGCAACCAGGGATATAACAGGATGAACATTAAGGTAGCTACATAATGCAATGGCATTCTTTTGGAGCAGGAGAGGTAGTTTTAATAAACTTTATCTGGCCACTGCATAATATAAACATTACATTAGATATGTCTGTCAAAACTTTTGACTTTCACCTTTGGCATAGGTAAAAGCACGAATCTTTGAAAGCGGCTGCAGAACTTAAACATTGCTCATTTTATGCTGAGATGTTACAGGATTAGAGAATGGATACAGAGCCTTTATCAGCTTTCAGATGTAAGGGTGCATGTTGATCTGCAAGTAGAGCTCATTTCAGAGTTGATCTGAATTGTTAAGGTCCATTTTCTCAGGTATTATTCACATGGTTTTTTTTAAACATGAAGTCAGCCAGGTGCTTAAATACCTTTGAGTCCTCATGTCACAATCTTTTACTTCAATGATAAGATCCTTTAGTGCTTCCTCTATTGCATCTGCCTTTGTTCTCTGAATGATTCCCCTGGAGGCCAGTGCAACGTCACCATGCCCTGCAATGCTTGGTGCTTCCATGTAAGGATGAGATTGTGTTGTAATAGAATCTCACACCCACCACTTTGTTCACAAAATGCCATGTGTGCCATGAGTATGTTTATGATAATGCATAACTGACGTGAAAATTCATAGCCACAAAAGATCAAAGCCTCCAAGACCTTTCTGAAAAACAGCAGAAACAATGCAATGGGCAAGAGCTGGTTTTAAAAGTAACATTTCTATAAATAGGATAGATCCAAAAAATGTTTTTTTCTTATTCTAGGACATATCTGTCTGATGAGAAGAAAGAAGCTCTTTGTAGTCTACTCAGAAAGAATTTCAATTTCCCGGATCTTTTTTCTGAAATTTCTGTTGTTGCTTGCTGTTACGGACAAAAGCCAGGGGAATTACACCAAAGGTACAGCAATTTGTATACTAGAATGGTTCAGAAAGATATTAGGCCACCTGTATCTTCAGGTAAATAGTTGTGCTATTTAGGAATACACTTTGTGGGAATGTATTTTTTGAAATGCAGCATGAAATCACAGCTATATAATATACAAGAAATATAAAAGAAACTGAAAATAAAGTGTGCTGACATTTTGATTTAGATGCAATAAAATTAATTTACAAGGAAGAACAGAGAATGCTGCATACTTCCCTTCCTTCAGTTACAAACACAGTCTTCTTTCCCTATCCACCCACCCTCTTTTCATAAGGAAGGGTGTATAACTTTCTGGGGTAAAGAGAACAATCCCTAATCTTATATCATTTTTGTGATCCTGTCACATGGTGCAAAAGAACATAACCATGTTGATACATTTTAAGAATCCTCCACTAGAACTCACATGCAAACATTTTTAGCGTTCAGAGACTGTGCAGATGGAGGACTGGTCAGGACTCTGTTCTCTGTTTCTGGGTGGCTATGTGAGCTATTATTCAGTTCTGGCGTAGTTCACATTTTGGGTTGAGCAGAGTGTACTGTGATTTTGGTTTACTTCCACTTTGTCTGTTGCTGTTAGCCTGAAGATGACCTGCTGCTCACTTAGATGAGACAGCCCTTTCTGAAGTGCTTATAATCTGTTTTGAATAGTTTTGAGGAAAACTTGAATAAAAATAGACAAGATTGAGGGAGTTTATTTAGACATTCTAATACTGTGGAATTACTTGAATTCTGGAAAACATTGTCTAAGTGTGAACTATAAACACTGTAGCAATAGTATCAGACACAAAGGAGATCAGAGGACTATTTATGTAGCAGGCATACTTAATAAGATTGTCATTGTTTTGGTAACTGTGAATAACAGCCAGTCCTTTGTGTAGTCAGAGAAACGTAGCAAGACAAGTTAAAAATACAGGGTGCTGAGAGGTAGGCAGAGTGGTGGACATACAGAAGTAACAGCAGCACGAGTATAAAGAGGTTGAGATTCTGCTGTTATTACAGATATCCTTCTGTACCCTTCATGGACAAATGTAGACACAGTACTGATAGACTTTCTGCCGACGTGCATGGTTTGGGACAGGAAGAAGCATTTTTTAGATTAGATGTGCTAATAAGGCCAGTACTGTGAGCCATAAGCACAGTGTAGCCAAGGGACGGTTCTTGAAGCTTGATGAGCTCTACAAATGTGTATGTAATACTCAGCAGAAAGTCTTAGGTTGCCAGTAGTCTTTGGCCAGCACCATATATAAACTTTCCATGACCCACAGAGACAGCTATGCTCAGTGAGAATGTCAAAGAGGTTGAAACTGAGGGTAGGATTCTCAGGAGATGGAGGCCTAGAGGAGGAGAGCTAAATTCTTAAAGCTGGATTTTACAGTGTAATGAATTCCCACAGGTCATTTAAAATGAACCCAAACCAAACTTTGCTCAGCACTGTGTTCTCCATTTTGGAACAGGAATGTGGCAGATCAGTTTTGTTCTCTCCTGATTGTTGCCCTTTTGCAGTGGATATGCTTCATTGCAGCAACTATTTCTTAGAGGCTGCTCTGTTAAATACTGCAAATGTAAAACACACAACCAATATTTTATCTTTTAGAAGCTTCAGAAATACAAAGGTCTTATGAAAAATGATTATTTTTTTCCCCAAATATAAATGCAATAGAAAGTCAGTAAGGAATTCTTTTTTGGCTCTGGATATTCTTTATGGCCTGAAATTCTGAAAGCTGATGTTCTTTCTCTTTCTCTATTCCCTTCCCTCCCCTTGAGTAAATTCTCTGAATTCTGTGGCAATTGCTCTTGATCGACACTGCTATTAAGTCAAATCAGAATTGGCTCTATTGTCTTCAGTGGAATTTTCTTTTCCAGCCAAAGTTCCTTGGCTTTTCTAGTACTGCTGCTACATTTTAATTTTGATGTGTCTGTCAGAAATGCAGCCAGTCAGACCTCTAGTATTATGATATTTATGTCCTTAGTTACAATACAAAGTACTACACATTTTGTTTGAGAGAAAAAAAGACAAGTTACAGAGATCCACTTCTGCTAAAGATCTTGTATAAATGTCCATATCCTGTAGAACCAGCACTAAATGCCTTTCCTAATGTTGGTCAAAAGCATACAGATTTCTTGATTGCCATGAATATTTTTTTTTCTTATTTTTCAGAAAGTTTTTCCTAATCTGGCAAAATCTGGCCTCAAAAATAATTGGGTTTGAGAAATCTGGAAAACCTTCCATATTACATGTTCAATATTTGATAAATCTGTTACCCCCCAGAGGGCTACAGAAAACTAATTATATCCAACATCTTTAGCTACATTGTTGTGTTTTATGTAAAAGACTTGTCTTTGAATGACTGCCAGTATGAATACATTTTATTTCTAAATCATATAACTGTGGTAGTAGTAATCCTTTATCTGCAAAACTCTTACTGGAATAGTTTATTTTGCCTATATGGGGTAGGCTTTTTTACCAGTAAGAAGTAGAGTTTTGTCAGTATACTTTGGGATCAGACTTCCAGGACACACAGTGACATAGTTTTCTTGTGGTGCTAGGATGATAAAACCATACTGTGAGAGATTCATCTACCCTCCCATCTAGGAGGTTAGAGGTTAGGAATTCTTGATTTATTATGTCATTTGACATTAGTTATTCTGGGGTTGCAGTATCTCTGGTTTGAGGGGACACTTTTACCAACTTGCTCTTGATCAATTGCCTGCCATGGCAGGCTGGGTGTGGTATTGCTTGAACTCATGTGAGCATTGCAGAGCCCTGCCCCACCCTTTAATCCTGGTATTTCCAGTAGGTGCTTTGTTTATGCCAGGGACTTTAAGTGGCTGAGTTCCTTTTGAACATCTAGTTTTTTCCCCCTCAGAATGAGTCTCTGGGTCTTGCCTGAGATGTGTCCTCCATGTTCTGCCAACTGGCTTTTACTTCCTCTCTTCACTCTCTTTATTAGGTATATGACTGCAAAATGCCCTTTTCTGGGGCTTCAGCTGACATTAAAAAAAAAAAATGAAGGGCTTTCCCCTATGACTGTGCCTCAGACTTAACAGAAAAAAAGGAATGGAAGAATGCAAAAGATTTTTTTCACAATATAAACAGTACTGAAAGTTGTAGACAGAGCTGTGAGACTGCTCTTTGCATGGGTTATGAGTAGAAATCTTTTGACAAATCAGATAGTCACCTTTTTGGGATAAGAAAAAAACAAACAAATTTCTGCAGAATCATTCTTTCTCTTTCACCACTCATTCTTAAGAATTAGTTTGACAGAGATTTAGGATTTGCAAGCATCACAGATGCATTTTTAGAAGGACAGATCTGCAGTAGTATGCAAGACTGCCGTCCAGCTGGCTGTCACTGGTGGATGGGTGCTCACAGCCATCAGTGACTTGAGAATGTCTGTGTAGGAAGAGTGAGAGAGGGAAGGAAGTGAGACTGGGAGAGGGTGTTCTGTCTGAGAAAGCTCTGGCAGCATAGCAATCTGTTCTCATACTGTCTTAAGACCACTTAGTGTGTGCTAAGATGCCGACATGTTTTTCCATGATTGATTCTTTCGTTACTGTGACCCTGACAGTCAAGGCTGCTGCATGTCTTCCCTTGCACCTCAGTTTATCACTCCTTTTGGTTCAGGGCTACAGTCTTCTGGAAAACGGCTGTGTTTCTTTGCCCCTGACCAGACAGTCGACATGGAAGGAAGAGAAATCTTTTGTGGCCTGGATATTGCTGAGAAAAGATTATGCTGGGATTCTTGTGTCTGTGCCATTTGCTTGGGCTGTACCTTTAAAGAGTAGGTAAGAAGTGTGTCCTCTGTGTCTAGGATGCAGAGCCCTGACTCTTCTAGGTGCTCTCACCCATTTTTATGAGGGAAGTTATGACTGTCTCATCCATTTCTGCTGTGCTGAGACCAGTAAGGTGGGGGCAAGAAAGGCAGAGGTCATGTCTTGGGCCTCAGAGCCTCAGTCAGACATTCAGGTCCACTCTGGTTCCCATCACTGCTGGGCATAGCTCTGTATTTATGTCCTAGTGCCTCTCCTCAGTACTGTTTCCTGAGACCTTGAGTCATGCTGCCTGAGCAGAGGCAGAGAGTATGGATGTTCATTCAATGCCTCTTACAGAAGGAAGATGTGACAGCTATGACGAATGAGTAAGAAGTTGTGAAGAAGCAAGAATCAGGTGGGGAGGTGAAGATCAATGATGGAAATACCTGCAGACTGTCTTGCAGGCCTGGGGCTGCCTAGCTGTTTAGGGTGTTTAGGGCAATGTGAAAGGCAGGCATGTTTTCAGAGCCTTTTTCTTTGTTTTTTGGTGTAGGTATGTCCTATACCAAACTCAGACAGAAATCCAGTGGTAAAAAAACCCCAATGCAGCCATTTTTTTGTTGAGGGTTTGGTTTTTTTTTAATTAGGAAGCTCTTTATCACAGCATTTGCTTTATTAAGGCATTATAGGAGTCCTAGTCCTTTTTCTCTTCTGTAGTGCTTTTTTTTCCCCAAAGGATTTCCCTGGCATTGTAGTTTTAGGTAGATTTCAGTCAATCTTCTCTGGTGATGGCAGATATAAGTACTTTTTATATAAAGCTGTATTAAGCATTCTTATTGGGACTGACCATTTAATGAGTTAACTTTCTTCTCCAATATAAATTGTTGTTTGGCAATAGATGATAAATTCATCTTAGTATTCAAATTCTTTCTTGCAGTTAATATTAACATTCATAATACTTTTTTGGTTCGAGTATGTAGATCTCTGACTATGTTTCCTTTTACCAGGAATATATAGCAACCTCTATATCTATACTTAAGTCAACCTTTCAATTCTTAAAATAGGAAATGCTGACCTCAAAACAGTATGAGTTATGGATCTATTTTCATGGCAATACATGATTGACTTTATCCAGAATGTAGGAAGAAAACATAACAGAAACTATAATGAAAAAAAGTGCACTCTATTTGTACTTCATGCAGAAAAGTGTGGAGTTTCTATAGTATTATATATTGCATCTACCTTGGTATCAATATAAGATTATTAGTGGATAATATTAATGTTCATAATGATTAATGTAATTAACAAGCATACAGAAAGCAATAAAGATTTTTCTGTGTTACTGGAATTGCTTTTAGATGTTATTGTGTTCTCCATCATTGTGTATCTCATACTTAAGATTGTTCTTTCCTTCAGCTGGAAGCTAAGAAGCTGAAAGTAGAGTTGGGCTAGCCAATTCATCTGACATAAAGCACCTCTGGGGCAGAATACTTACGCAGAGGAAGGAAATTGTTCACTTAAGAAAGTGGTGGGCCATGCTGCCTCCTTTCCTGACCATGCTTATGCTGTTATTAAATAACATTAATAATAATAAATTATTAATAGTAAATTATACTTAGGACTTAACATATGCAATTTATTACCAAAAGGTGGAGTTGGGCCTTATTTGCTCAGTGCAGTATGTTGCATTCTCAGCATTTATTTTTGATTTCTGTCAAGAATCAGACTAGCCTATTAATGTAGTTTAAAAATCACCTCCAAAAGCCCCAAACAAGGAAGCTAATATAGGTTCTGTGCTTGTCTTTTCACCCAGTGATGTCTAGAGTGGCACCATAGACATCACATGGAAAAAATGTACTGTGCTATTGCCACTGTCAGAAAAGAGTAGACATGTGAAGATCTGTGTTAGAAGGCAGAGTGCATCTGGATTAAATTCAGATTTCTTTATCTGTGTTTTATTACAAAGATATTTTGAGCTTAGGAGACTGAATATGAAGTATCTCAAAAGAGAGCAACTAGCTAGGAGAATGATAGTTTTATGTTAGTGGTGGAAATAGCAAACCTGTCCTAAGGACAGTAGGGAAGAAGTAGTATAAGGAATGTTCTTGCAAAATGGAGGAAGCTCTGTGGATATGTTGAAGAATTTGCTCAGCTGGGCTATGTTCCTGTTGATCAGTGTCTACAGAGAACACGGTAGCCTCTTTTCTTGAGTACATTTACTTACTTCCACCACTTCTTCACTTCCACCAATTCAACATGCAAGTAGAACAAATCTCCTGTTTAATCATTTCTATGCAAACAGGGCAGCCATGCATTCCCAGTGTTAGAATATTTTTCTTACATTCTGTTTTCTTGTTATGAATGGCTTTAGAACAGCCACAGCACTAGTTTAGCTTTTGATGCCTTGAGAAAAGTTCTGTTTTAAGGAGTAGGGTTGCACCTGCTTCACAGGCTCAGTAATAAATGATGTTAATTAGACACAAGTATATTTGTACAAAACAAACCCTGTTCTTTCTGAGAAGTGGGGAGCCTGACTAATGTAGAGAAAAGCTTAACACATATCTAATTACAGAGCAGACTTCCCCTTTCCGAGTTTCAGAGGCATTAATTAAAGAAAGAAATTTATTGCAACCAGGTCCATTATCTCTAGTCACCTTTACACAGATGAAGACTAAATTTTTTTTCTAACAGAGTTCTGCATACAGAACTACAGAAGTTTGGCAGAGACTTTCTACATTATGTAGGCAAGAAAAACAGGATTTAGGAGAGACAGTCCACTTTGTAGATCTACTTTATAAATCATGTTTCTTCTCCATCTACTTTCTACTTCTGGAAGGTGTTTAAACCGTGAACCCATGAGTTAAGACATCTTTTGGGAAAATGTATTGGCTCCTGGTAAAGCATCCTGACAGAGACATTCAGGGCAGGTGCCATACTTGTGTAATGTGCACTGGCACCGGGCTCAGGTTGAATGCTTACTAACACATTGTATGCGTGGCACAGGTGTTGGAGCCTGATGACTTTGAACTCTGTTGTGTCACTCCAATCTGCCTTGCTTCCTGTGTCCCATTGGAGGGATTACTTTCTTCTTTAGATGAAGAGGGGACTGCCAGATGTGGACTCTAGTTTCATGGGTTTTTATGATGGACTGACAGTAGCTCCAGGGGAGAAACAACTGTCATTCTTGGGAAGATAACTGTATTGAACACCTCCCAGGTTGCAACTCATCAATTCAGTATGGGAAAAGCAGTGTAGGAACAAATGCAGCCATGCTGGGAGCCTTCCTTTGAAGCTGGTTACTAGGATCACAAAGTCAGTTCCATAGGACTACCTTAGAGCTGCTCATTATCCTCCTGCTTATGCTTCCAGCATGTTCCTAGGTGGCACAGACAATTCCTGATGTAGCAATCTGCCTTGGTGTCCAGCTGCTAGAGAAGCTATGCTCAGTGGTTGCTGGAAGTCCATCTGAGTTCTTTCTTGAGCTGTCACAAGCTTGCTTTTTGCATGCATTCTCTTTTAAAAAGAGTGAGAAATTTACAGGTCTGAGCTAGTCTCAGGCTTCACTTGATGTAATTTCATTGAGAAAAAATCATGTATTACTTTCTTTGTTTTCCAGAGCCTGGCAGGAGGTGAATGTCCGGCAGATGTCATTTGCCTGTGCTGCTTCATTGCTTGCATTAAGAGTTCAGTGTTGTGGGCCATTCAGGGAAGAGTGCTTCATGCCTGTACAGCAAGCATGACGTCATTCATGTCAGGTTGTCTCTGGAAAAGCAAATATCACTTCTGTTTTCCCTCTTTGCATAGCTGGTGCCCAAAGGCTACATGGTATAGTCTCCTCTAGGGATGAGTCCGTCTCCCTTCTCTTTGTTTAGGCAGAGATGTACAGAAACACCCTCCCTGGTTTTTGACTCGGACTCACTCTGTGTGCAGGAGGCAGCTGGGGGCAAAGAAAACCAGCTTCTCTAAGATGGGCTCTCTACCCCTGAATTCA
Source organism: Galbula dea (assembly GCA_013399015.1). Taxonomy (NCBI): domain Eukaryota; kingdom Metazoa; phylum Chordata; class Aves; order Piciformes; family Galbulidae; genus Galbula; species Galbula dea. Next base: position 222,623 of record VWZX01010265.1, read on the forward strand.
TATGCCATCCTCCTTCTCTGCAGCAGCTTACAGCTGTCATCCTCCTTACACCTTGTCGAGGGTCAAGGATGGGCCAACCATCAACCCAATGACAGATGCTCCCTATTACGCCTTCTTCCCCTCCACCATGGGAAGGGAAAGGGGGTAAAAGAGACATAGAGAGACTTGTGGATTAGAAAATAAAACTAAAACTACTTTAAAATAATAATAATGATAAATGAAATATATACAAATATGTGCAAAACCCAAACCAGGACACCCCTGATCTTAGGCTTCACTGTTGCAGGCCTTCTTTTACTATTTGACTGTCATCTGGTGCCAGTCCTAGTTCCACCTGTATATCTACTGGGACATCTGGGTATAGTAGGTCTTAGCAGTCATGGCTATGAAGCAGACTACTGAAAGAATGAACCCATATGTTGAGGCCTAAATAGAAAAAAGGTCTTTGCCTCATCCCTGGCCCTCTGGAGATATCTGGCTGTTGGCCATCTGTGTTTTCTCAGATGTAATGCCTTTGAAAGAGCACCGGAGACTGGAAGTAGCACTTCACAGAGCACGAGGACACAGTAGAATGATTATGCCCCAGAATTTTCTGGCATAGCTGTTGGGGTTGAAATCAACATTGTCCAGACCTTGTGAATCAGACATCTTGCAGTATGGATGCAGAGCTTGCAAACTCTTCATACAGTTGCCTCGTATTCCTGAAAACACAAGCAGTATTTATTCCCTAATGTAAGGGACTTCTGGCTGATTCTTTCTGTAGCAATATTTGCTGTGATGAATAGCAGATTGATTGTAGTCATACACATGTGCTCTGTCTATAAGAGAATGGGTTTTTCCCCTTAACTTATTAATGTTATGGGGAGCTTCCTTTATTATGGCTCATACCTGGTTCATCTCATGAATTTTCAGCTTTCAGAGTTGAGATATATTTCACACTGAAGGGCAAGGAGAATAGTTTTTAAAATTAGAGGAGAAGTATATAATTCTGAGCAGTGTTGAACTCTGCTGCCTAGCCCTGTGCTTTAGAGATAATTGCTCATTGATCCCTCTGGTGGAAGGGAACTTCTGCATCTGTTATATCAACATCACGTTGATTCTGGGAGTTTGGGTTATTTCCCTGCTTCTCCTCTTTCTCTTTCACTGTACATTTTTTTTAGATTTCTGTATTTGTAAGAATGCCAAATAACAGGCTGAATAGGTCCAAGACTGTGGATGGAAACTTAAAACAAACACAGGGCCAAGGTAAAGAGCCTTGAGGAAAAGAAAATGCATCTTGCAGTTTCCTATCAGCTACAGCATGTCTAGGATGGGTGGCTGATGGCATAATTAATTAGGGTTACTGTGCTTATGTTATGGCATCTTGTGCAAGTGTGCAGTCATACATTGGAGAGGGACTGTAAAGCACCTGAAATTGGGCAACCATATTAACCTCAGGCAAGTTTCTACTCCAGTCAGAGCTTTTCTCCTATTCCAAACCACAATGTTATCGTCTTGCTTTGTGCTCAGTAGAGTAATACTTTTACCATCCTTTATAAATGTGAGGATAAGTAGGATGCCCAAGAGCTTTGTCCAATCATTTCGCTAATGATCTTGCTTTGTAATTTCTGTTCCTGTGTTTAATTCAGTTTAGATTACTACTCGATACTCCTTTCTGTCTGTCAGTTTTGACTTGCTTCTACACTGCATCCCCTGAAAAAAGAAGGTCATAGTTAAGCTCCAAATATACTGATTGTTTTATTTTTGCTTGTGCCCCAGTGTTGGGCATTTAAACCAAATATTATCCTTTAGTTTATGTTAATGTATCTTTAATTGTGTCCCAGATTTCACATGTGTATTAAAAACCACACAGATTGTAACATTAAACTGTATCCAGTTATCTTACTTCTAGGGAGGGAGGAAGCACTCCATGTAGTAGTAATCACTACTAGTCTGTGTAACCGTTCTGTTCTGTAGGCAAAAAGCCCTCAAAGCCTCTCACCCTGAAGTGTTTAACTCCATGATATGCTGGAGACTTTATGGGTTAAAACTATTAGAAGAATTAGAAAAACCAGTGGGTAGAGGCAGGAACTACAATGCACTGTTATTCCTCCAAACCAGAGACAGAACCTCATGCTGTTGATCCTTCGCTGTCTTCTTAGGTATTTGAATATGAGGGGCCAGACCCTTAGCTAGAAACTTAAAGCACCTTTTGTGATGTGCAACACATTATATGTCTTGAGGCTTCAGTTTGAACTATTTTAAACTTCTTCTACCCCACCACCTGCTATATTTTTCTCCAGTATCTAAGCACATTAGTCGTGGCTTATTAACTGCTAGTTTTCTACTCAGAGTAAGATATTCTGAGGAAGAGCATTGTGATATATTCACATATTATGTTCTTTTGAAAGTTTTTAGCAAACAAACAAAACCAAATAGCTAGACCAGCATGAATGGGAGACTCCCAGGGTCCCTATTTCACCTCTCATTGAGAAGTCATTAAAATTGTGGCTAGTCAGCAAATCCAAAAATCTAGCACCTGTTTGCCAGATAAAAAACAGCTGCACTATAGAAATGTTATTTAACCCATCTGCAATTTGCCTACCATATGCAGTACCAATTGTTTAAGTTGCTTTCCCTAAGGTGCTTTAGGATATTACAGCTTTATCAAAGATGAAAGTTTGATGTAATAGAATGAAACTTGTAAAAAGATTTTGTGGTATCAGTATCTAGAAGTCATGAGATTACATGGGGGTTGAATTTTTGACTTTTGGATATTTTATTTTGTTGGGTTTTGTCATTTCAATGATCCAACCCACTTTTTTAATCTAAAAATATATTTCACCTCTTTACTTATTTCTTCAATGGCTTTGATTAGGTCATAACTTGTTGAAGTGAAATGAATTCTTGGTTTTCTTCCAAAATAATTATAAAACACAAGTTCCCTGGGCAGGCTAGTCTTTCAGAATCCTCCACATTTAATGCATTTGGGACAATCCTGTGATATGAGTTCATTTTAAATTTTTTTCTCTTCTTTTAAAACAGATGTCCTCGTTTGGGCTCCAGCAGAACTGATTCTGTTCAGTGGCCTTACATGTTGATGGCATGGAAACCCACTTCCTCTTTTTCTGAAAATTATTGTCCTCTGAAGTGTCTAGAATTCTGAAACTGAAGTTAGAAAAAATCTTTCTTTTTTTCTTTCAACCTACTGGCATTTTCTGCTATTCTCCTTTTTGTTGTCATACATTGGTGAAGGTCCTATAAAGATTTTTACAGCCAGTGATGTAAGATCAGATTAACACAATGTTCTAAGATCAGATCTATTGCAGTGACAATCTGAAATGGCATGAAAATATGAACAGTGCAAGAGAACTTAGACCTTAAGCATCTGTAGAAAAACAGCAGAAACTAATCTTGGAGATTCTGAGTGTTTCTGAACAGCTTCAATTCCATATCACTTCTGTGGAAATCAGTGGTATCTCACAAGATGAGAACATAAGTGATAAAATTTTGGGAGATCCACAGAAATTATACCACTAGTGCAGTAATTATGATCTGATGATTCCTAGAAACTTCATATTGTGCTGTTTTTTCCTCGTCTCTCCTGGTGCTAATTTATGTTGAACCACCATAAATCCTTTCCTGGAATCCACCTTGCATATGAGGAATTTCTAAGTGATTATTAAAGAGCCGTTTTTCAAGAAGGGAGTAAGCAGGTGATATGTATAGTAGTAAGTTTGTTCATGTGACAATTCTGACATTAAAAATGGGCTTGGTGATTCAGCACCATAAAAGGTATTCCAGTTCTTAAGAGGTATTGAGCAATTGCTAGAAGAGTGTCTCAGTCAGTAACTTTTCGTAGTAGCATAAACTTACATAAATTCTTCTCTGAAGTTGCTCAGCTTAGACAAAAATAAACTCCATTTAAACATTTTGTTTCGAAAACCTCATGCTATTGTAAATTACAGAAAATCCTTCTAAAACCTGCATTAGAAGTAACAATCATCAGTCAATGACTATAGTAATTTTATTTTCACAAGCAAAGCTTTGAAAAAACCTTTTATTAAAAGCTAGTTTCTATTTCATACAGTTTATTCTTGGTCTACCTGTATGAGCACAGAATAGCAGCTTCTGCTATGACACTGGTACTTTCTTAGAAAAGACATTTGAGCTAAACAGAAGGGCAAAACAAGGTCACTGGCATTATATATCTACAGTGAGCTTTAAGAAATGACTCAGACTTGCAGATGGAATGATAGTTTGCCTTGTCATGAGAACACACATCTTCAAAAGATTCGTGCTTTGGAAAAATAAAGTAAAAACCATAAGGAACCACTTAAGGCGGCTGCATAAATAATTTGCCATTTGTGAGCAATATATGCAAAACGATAGGACTGCAAGGACTGTATTTGATGGAAAAGCTTCTAACCATTTAAACTGCCATCCTGGTGTTTATTACCTGAATCACCTCTGGGAGTCTGATAAACACCTGTGATCTGCTGGTAATTCAGGAAAGGAAGTGGCACTCTGCATGACCTGCTTTTTTTCTCTTAAGCAGTCATAGTGTAATAAACAGTGTACAGTGATTTTGAACACGCAAAGAATATATTTAGATAAGTTAAGGCTACTGCTCTTGGTTTAATGCTTAACAAAGCTGACAGCAGAAAGTAAGTGGTTTAGCACTTCAATATAGTGTAGATAGAAATGGAAGGAGAGTGCAAAAGACAACAGCAGCTAGTGGTGCTTGGAAGGCTATTGTAGTTTTTGTTTTTAAAATGAGTTTAAATGGTAAACACCTTAAAGAGAAACAGGGAAAAAGCAGAGTTTTCTTTTAACCTGTACATATTTAAAGTTACTACATGACCAGTAAAGTAATAATTTCCTGGAAAGCAATATTTAAATATATCCATCATCATTTAGCACTTAGACACATACCTAAATATTATTGATTATTTGCAATTGTGTGCATCCATGTGTAGGTGTATTAAACAAAAAAGTAATGGTAGCATGTCAGGGATTGGAATAAAGTGCAAAAATGAAACTGAAGTCTCTAATTACTAGTTGTTTGGTGTTTGGTTTTTTTATTTGCATTTTTTGTTCTTGTTGTCATTTTTTTTTAATTACAAAAGCCACAAGCAAATTATAGACATCCAGTTTATAGCATTGCAATCTTACAGGCTTGCTCTCATGAATATGGTAATTTTTTATTTTATGTCCTCTTGAGATGTCTTGTTAAAAACATTTTATTGGTGAACCTAGAATTCAGTAAATTTGAAGCTCTTGGCACCCTGAAGATAGGTAAAGTTCTTCAAAAAATGTCAGCAATAAATACTTGGCAAATATAAAGAATATGCACGTTTTTCCCAAGTGGGTGATACATTTTTTTTCCCAGTTCTTATAGTCAAGTGATGACACTGCAGTTCAGAATATGAGTGCATATTGATATTTTCTTTCAGAAACTGCATGTGTTGCTTAGAGAGTGCTTCTCCCACAGAGTTTTATTTTGTGCAGACACCTGGAAGTGGTTAAATACTTGCTCTGGCTTGCATTCTAGTTTTGGACAGTCAGGTGTATGTATGAGCAAGTGGTCTTTATTTGGAGCAATTAAAATTCTAACATTCTCCTCTCTTGACATGCAATTACTAGGGCTCTGCTGTTCCCACTAATTGCTCTTGCTGGGGACATTGGTGAGGAGCCAGTGATTTTGATGGGTAGTGGATTATCATTTTTACTCTGCTACCTGAGAAAAAAAATCATTTGCAAAATCCCTTGTGTAATTAGCAAGACTCATGATTAATTATCCTGCAAAATTAGCTTCACTGTTGCTTTTATTTTACTGCTTCAAATATTAATTAATGTTAACTCCTTTCCTTCAGTCCTAGCTTTTGAATATTCAACGTGGCTTTGAAAAATTAGTCAAGGCTTCTACTTGCATTAACATGCTGGAGCTTTGATTTCTGAATAAGTATTCTGATTTAAAAGATCACACTTGGGTCATAAATAATTTTTATAGGAGGACAAACAAAGCATCAAAGCATCATGGGAAGGCATTCATGCACTAACTGAAAATAAATTGTTTCAGTAATGATTCATTCCCCCAGTGCTTTGGGGGAAACATCAGCAAAAATGCAAACCACTGCATTGTGTGGGGCAAAACAATTATTTAATAACAGCACTCAATGTATATATCTTCCAATAAGTAGAAGAGTGAAGAAGGTAAAAATAATGGTGGACTAATACCATTTTAGCACCAAATTGTCTTTTAAACTTTGAGCATTTGCAGTATCTACTTTCTATGAATTGCAGGTTCTTATGTTTGGTGTTATAAGGCAGAAAATGCCAAGTGTCTACACTTCAATGCTTTCCATCTTAGTGCTCTTGGAACTCTTTATGTGAAGCCTGTTCTTGGTGCACTGGGCTGCTGATGGACTGAATTCACATGCTAGCTCATTACAACCAATACTAATATGTCCTGAGACCCCAAAGAGTCTTGTCTTCTGTTTTAGCCGTGTTTTCATTGTGTTAGGTTAGCTCACACAACTCTTCACAACAGAGCCCTTTTCGAAGAACAAGTGGCTCCTCCCAGTACAGCTGTAGCACTGCCTGTAGTGCACTCCTTCACAACAGTTATCAGCTTAGTTTTGGTCCTGCATCAGTTCTTGCTTTATTTCCTCTCTCTGTTTTCAGCATGCAGCTAGATGAGTTTCTCTATAATTCATGAGAAGACCCCTTGCCCTAGGTATTCTTCTTATTATGCAATAATGTCACTGTAATCTTGTCATAAAATACAAAGTTGAGCACTTGAGAGAGCAGTAGAGGTGAAGGGGACAGCATGGTATACTGGGCAACATACTTGGCTTCATTATCAAATATAACAGAAGAATCAAATTTGGGAAATTCTGTCTCAGTCACTCTTCTTATTAAAGTGTACAGCTCTACTGACAGCTTATGTCAGACTTTTGTAACTCAGTAAAAGATCAAGAAAGCTGTAACTATCTTTTATCATAGAATTGTTATACTGGAAAAGAATTCTAAGACCACCAAGTCCAACTGTTATCCTAACACTACCATGCCCACCACTAAACCATGTCCCCAAGTACTGCATCTGCATGTTTTTTGAACACTTCCAGGGATGGTGATTCCACCACTTCCCTTTGCAGCCTGTTCCAAAGTTTGATAAGCCTCTGGGGTAGGAAGTTTTTTCCAAAATCTAACCTGAACCCCTCCTGGCAAAACCTGAAGCAATTTCCTCTTGTCTTGTCACTTGTTACCTGGGAGAAAAGACCAACTCCCACCTCAGTACAACCTCCTTTCAGGTTATTGTAGAGAGTGATGAGTTCCCCCCTGAGCCTCCCTTTTTCCACGCTAAATGGCTCTGGTTCTCTCAGATGCTCCTCATAACACTTATGCTCTAAACCCTTCAAGAGCTTTGTTGTCCTTCTTTGGACATGCTCCAGCAAGTCAATGTCCTTCTTCTAGTGAGGGGCCCAAAACTGAACACAGTATTTGAGGTGTGGCCTCATCAGTGCTGAGTACAGGAGCACAATCACTCCCTTAGTCCTGCTAGTCACACTATTTTTTATACAAGCCAGGATGCTGTTGGCCTTCTTGGTCACCAGGGCACACTACTGACTCATAAGTCCTTTCCCATTGAGCACCTTTCCAGTCACTCTGCCCCAAGCCTATAGCGTTGCATGGGGTTGTTGTGAGCAAAGTGCAGGACCCAACACTTGGACTTGTTGGACCTCAGTCAGTTGCCCTTGGACTGTCTATCCATCCAGTCCAGATCCCTCTATAGAGTCTTCCTATCCTCATAACAGCACCTCCCAATTTTGTATCATCGGCAGAATTACTTAGTAAACCTTTGAGTCCTGCATTCAATTCATTTATGAAGATATAGAAAAGCATTGGCCCTAAAATTAATCCCTGCAGAACCCCACTAGTGACCAGTTGCCAGCTCAATGTAACCCCATTTACTACAACCCTTTGACCTCAACATATCAGCCAATTGTTCAACCTAGCCCTATGCTGCACATTTTTTCCAGAAGGATATTGTGAGAAACAGTATTGAAAGGTTTACTAAAATCCCAAAAGATTTCTTCAGCTGGCTTCCATTGGTCAGCTAGGTGGCTAACCTTGTCATAAAAAGAAATTAAGTTTGTCAAGCAGGACTTTCCCCTCAACAACCTGTGCTGGCTGTGACCAATGACTGCATTGTATTTCAGATGTTTTTCAATAACTTCTCCATAATCTTCATGATCTTCTCCATAATTTTACCAGGCACAACAGTGAGACCCAGAGGCCTGCTACCACAGAATCACAGAATGTTAAGAGTTGGAAGGCATCTTGAAAGATCATTTAATCCAAACCCCCTGCCACAGCAGGATTCCCAAGACCAGGTCACACGGAAATGTGTCCAGATGGGTTTTGAATATCTCCAGAGAAGGAGACTCCACAGCCTCTCTGGGCACTCTGTTCCAGTGCTCTGGCACCCTCACTGGGAAAAACAATTTTCTTGTATTCACACACGAACTCCTATGCTTCAGCTTACAGCCATTGCCCCTTGTCAGTGGACTTCACTGAGAAGAGCCTGAACCCATCCCACTGACACACACCCTTCACATATTTTAAAGCATAAATGACCAGGGTCATCCCTGTTGCCCTTCCAGAAAAATGGGATATTTCCTAGCTTCTAGTTGACTGTGACCTCTCTAGATTCCCAAAAGCACTGAAAAATCAAGAGAGGTCAGGTCTAGGTTCTGGACTGTATGTGATGCCCTATTCAACTTCCAGTGATGCCTGCGGACTTGCACATAAAATGAGACAGGAGCAAATGGCTTCAAGTTTAGAATCACAAGCATGGTGGCTATTATCAGAGTTTCTCTATTGGTAGACGAATATTTTGAGAGACAACATAACTCATCTTTCAAGGATCTGTGTAACCACAGCTGCTTAGGGAATTTTAAGGGCTTGCAGAATCTAACTTAAAAGTTAAAGCCCTCCATATTATTTTACTGTGTTTTTTTTATAATCCATGTTCACATGTAACATCCATGTCACAGAGTGGGAATTAGGTTTTGGTAATTATTCCATTGTTTGAAGGCCAGATTCTTTAGTTAGGTTTTGTTTTTGTTGTTGTTGGGGGTTTTTTTTGTTGGTTTGTTGTTTAGGTTTTTGCGTTTTCTTTTTTTTTTTTTTTTGACATGTGAATGTAGCTTTAATAGCAGTGGATTTTGCTATGCTGCTTAGATACATGTTTTTGAGAAAGGCAAGGATAACCCTATGTCATGGAGGATACGCAGCGTTCCAGATGGCACAACGCTGTCTGAGCTGCCTGCTGCATTACAAATACACTGAGTAGCCTTTGGGGAGACTTGTTTTCTCTTTTTCACTTTTCTCTATTTTTATTTTTTTAAAGAAAGATCCCCACAACCTATAGAAAGAGAATAGCCTTGGCTTTCTTTTCTGAGCAAGTATCCCTTTAGCTTTTTCCACTGTTACTTGTTAAATATTAGCAAACAATGCAAGTGTTCCAAGGTTTTTTACAAATAAAATAAAAGACTGTTTGATGTGTGTGGAAGGGCAGAGAGGAAAGAAAATTTTCACATGTCTACCTCTTATGTATCACACACAGCTTCTTCCTTCCAATTGGCCTCTATCAGGAGGCTAAAAGACCCTGAAGGTTAGCTACAACACGATCTGTTGCTGAGATTGTATTTACTGGATGATCAATATATTAGTTCAAATTTAAATTGATTCTATGGAGGAGTAATGTTGATACCATATTTAATGCTGTTTCAGTAGTGTAGGCCAATCATTAGTGTGGAGAGAGGGGGAAGCAAATAACTTAAAGGTGACACTGTCAGAAATGCAGGAAATAAACAGGGCTTTATAAATAATATATTTCTCCTGTTATTTTAATTTTTCAAAATAAGCTTAGAGTTAAGTGTAGTGTTCGATCACTAGGTGCATCTACACCAGCACATTATTTGTCTGTTTAGTCACATCTAGAAATATGTTCTTCATATTTGTGGTTGCCAAACTAAATAGAGATCAATGAAAGCAGCAAAAGTGCTGAAGTCATTTCAATAAATAAAGCACTCATTAATTTAAATTTCACACCTGACATTGTTACAGACTAATCATAGGCAATAAGACTTTGACTTCTAAATACGCTCCAAGACATGGAGGAATCCTTCAACTTTATTTTCAAAGTGGCATTGACATTAGAAGAAAAGACCTCTGACTGCAGCAGTTTAGGCAGATGTTAATGATATGGTAAACTTTCTCAAAAGCCTGAAGCCCATTCATATGGATAACATAAGCTTGAGGAGTGAGCAAGCAAACAATATTGGGACACTGGAAATGAACATGTTCTGAAACATCAAAAAGATCTTCCTGCCGTTTTCAAACATCTAAAAATATGTGTGAAGCCTGTTCACAATTTAATGGAAGATATACAGAGAGCTGGGGGTGGTTATACAGGAAATTAGAAAAGCCTCATCACATCAGAGTGAAATAAATATGCCATCGTATAAGAAAAGTAATTGGAGGGGTGTGTCAGTACTGTTGATGTCAAGCAGGTGTTCATAAATCAGAATAAACATTAATAATTGATACTAGTGATAATAAAGTATTTTAAATTAACTGAAGAAATATACCTAACTTGTCTATCTCCCCTCCTTTTTCAATTTAAAAAACAGAGGATTGGAAACTGCCATTTCCTTCAGGTATCTTTTCCAGTGTAGACTGCTCCTCTACTCACCTGTTTTTCTGTGATCTATACCAAATCACACTGCGTAACACAGGATGCACTGGGAGTAACTTAGAAGGAAGACTGCATTCAGTTACAGTAGGTAGCTTTACTTGTAGGTAATGGGAGACAGGCAGGTGACATTGACTTGGTGATTTCTGATTGATAGATGGAAGGGTGCTGTCTTGTTTCTGTTTGTTGTCTAATCAGTTCTTTAGTCATGGAGAACTCCCATTCATGGAGAATGGATGTACAACATTTTTCCTCCCTAAGAACATCCTCTGTATTGCTTAAAATATTCAAGAGAATTCAGAATTCTTTAGCACCCTTGACATAGATGTTATGAGGATCATGGTGCACAGATCCCTTATGGTCAAGCCTTTTAAAAGAGTTAAGTCAATTAGCTTTTCTCAGACTTGCTTAGAATGCAAGCCTCTGCTTAGTGTTCATTTAGTCCATTGGAAATAAAGTGACACTAACTGTTGTGAATATCTTTTCTGATCTAGTATATGAATCATGAATAGGAGATTAAATATTGCTTTTGTGGTATGTCCACAATATATTTTAAAGCACAGGTATTTTTTCTGTTATCATCTCTTGCTTAACACAGGAAGAAATCAATAGTAGTTGTAAGAATGGCCTTAGCATGAGAGCATGATGTGCTCTGAATGCACTGCTAGGATACTTTAATTCTGATATTTTTCTCAGATCTTTAGTAATGGATACAGTATTTCCTGTTCAAGAAGCAGAGGATTATAAGAATGAACATGTGTTTAAGTGCCTTACCATATTATAGCTCTATGTGGCCTATTTTTTCACCAGATTCCAGTGTAAATTTGAATAAACTATAATGTTATCAATATCAGTTGATCAAATCTAGCTTGAAAATTGTCCATCAAACTAATTTTATATATCTGGTTCATGTTACTATTGCTTTTTGGTTTGACCTTTTGAGTAAAAGAATACCTATTGCAATTTTAACTTTGGATTTCCTTACTTTTTGAGCTTAAATTTGTGGATAAAACTGTCAGACCCATTAAGCAAGTAAATTTTTAAACTTTGCTAAGTAGAACTGGAAGTTACTAGGTGGAAACTATACATTTTACAAACTTGTCTGGTTCCATTCTACATGAAATTGTAGTAAAAAAAGTTCCTCTTGGAATTTGTTCAGAGAATATTATCATACAGAATTACATTCAGAATGTAAGCTGTTACTGAGAACTCACCTACTGAATGGGACAGTTGGGAAGATGTTAAGGGAGCTTAAATGAATGCAAAGAAGTGGCTTGCCTTTCTTTTTGACCAATGTGTCTTTGGGAAATAAATCACAGAATCACACAGAATCACAGAATGTTAGGAGTTGGAAGGGACCTCGAAAGATCATCTAGTCCAACCCCTCTGCCACAGCAGGATTCCCTAGACCAGGTCACACAGAAGCGCATCCAGACGGGTTTTGAATATCTCCACAGAAGGACACTCCACAACCCCTCTGGGCAGTCTGTGCCAGTGCTCTGGCACCTGAACTGGGAAAAAAATTTCTACATGTATTCACACAGAACCTCCTATGCTTCAGCTTACAGCCATTGCCTCTTGACACAGAGATTCACTGAGTAGAGCCTGACTCCATCCGCCTGACGCCTGCCCTTCACATATTTAAAAGCATAAATGAGGTCCCCCCTTAGTCTCCTCTTCTCCAAGCTAAAGAGACCCAGCTCCCTCAGCCATTCCTCATAAGGAAAATGTTCTGTCCCCTTCATCATCTTTGTGGCTCTGTGCTGGACTCTTTCAAGCCGTTCCCTATCCTTGTCAAACTGAGGGGCCCAGAACTGGACACAATATTCCAGATGCAACCTCACTAGGGTGGAGTAAAGGGGCAGAAGAACCTCTCTTGACCTACTAACCACACCGCTTCTAATATACCCCAGAATCCCATTGGCCCTCCTGGCCACAAAAGCACACTGCTGGCTCATGGTCATCTTTCTGTCTACCAAGACTCCCATGTCCCCTTTCCCCTTCACTTCTCTCCAACAGATCAGTCCTCAGCCTACACTGATCCATGGGGGTTGGTCTTTCCCAGGTGTAAAAGTCAACACTTGACCTTATTGAATTTCATTCAATTNTAAAAGTCAACACTTGACTTTATTGAATTTCATTCAATTTCTCCCTGCCCAACTTTCCAGCCTCTCCAAGTCTTGCCGAATGGCAGCACAACCCTCCACTGTGTCAGCCACTCCGCACAGTTTAGTGTCAGCAACAAACTTGCTGACAGTGCATTTTGTTCCCTCATCCAGGTTGTCAATGAATAGATTGAAAAGTACTGGTCCCAGTATCGACCCTGGAGGGACTCCACTAGACACAAGCCTCCAACTACACTCCATCCCATTGACCACGACTCTCTGACTTCTGTCCTTCAACAAGTTCACAATCCACCTCACTACCCAATCAGCCAGACCACACTTGCTCTGTTTAACTGCAAGAATGCTGTGGGAGACAGTGTCAAATGCGTTACTGAAATCAAGATAAACCACATCCACTGCTCTTTCATCATCTATCCACACAGTTATGTCTTCATAAAAAGCTATCAGGTTGGTCAAACATGACTTCCCCTTGGTAAACACATGCTGACTGCTCCCAATGACTCCCTTAACCTAGATATGCCTAGAGACAGAGTCAATGAAAAATTGTGCCATCACCTTTCCAGGGATGGAGGTGAGGCTGACTGGTCTATTGTTACCCAGCTCCTCCTTCTTGCCCTTTTTGAAGACTGGAGTGACATTTGCCTTCCTCCAATCCCCAGGCACCTCTCCTGT
>VWZX01010265.1:237388-263721 GCA_013399015.1 Galbula dea
CTTCTAATATACCCCAGAATCTCATTGGCCCTCCTGGCCACAAAAGCACACTGCTGGTTCATGGTCATCTTTCTGTCTACCAAGACTCCCATGTCCCCTTTCCCCTTCACTTCTCTCCAACAGATCAGTCCTCAGCCTACACTGATCCATGGGGGTTGGTCTTTCCCAGGTGTAAAAGTCAACACTTGACCTTATTGAATTTCATTCAATTTCTCCCTGCCCAACTTTCCAGCCTCTCCAAGTCTTGCCGAATGGCAGCACAACCCTCCACTGTGTCAGCCACTCCGCACAGTTTAGTGTCAGCAACAAACTTGCTGACAGTGCATTTTGTTCCCTCATCCAGGTTGTCAATGAATAGATTGAAAAGTACTGGTCCCAGTATCGACCCTGGAGGGACTCCACTAGACACAAGCCTCCAACTACACTCCATCCCATTGACCACGACTCTCTGACTTCTGTCCTTCAACAAGTTCACAATCCACCTCACTACCCAATCAGCCAGAACACACTTGCTCTGTTTAACTGCAAGAATGCTGTGGGAGACAGTGTCAAATGCGTTACTGAAATCAAGATAAACCACATCCACTGCTCTTTCATCATCTATCCACACAGTTATGTCTTCATAAAAAGCTATCAGGTTGGTCAAACATGACTTCCCCTTGGTAAACACATGCTGACTGCTCCCAATGACTCCCTTAACCTAGATATGCCTAGAGACAGAGTCAATGAAAAATTGTGCCATCACCTTTCCAGGGATGGAGGTGAGGCTGACTGGTCTATTGTTACCCAGCTCCTCCTTCTTGCCCTTTTTGAAGACTGGAGTGACATTTGCCTTCCTCCAATCCCCAGGCACCTCTCCTGTCCCCCGGGACTTACTAAAGATGACGAGAGTGGCCTGGCAGTGACTTCTGCCAGCTCCCTCAACACCTGCAGGTGCATCTCATCAGGTCCCATGGATTTATGGATGTCCAGATGGTTTAACTGCTCCCTAACCCAGTCCTCATCCAGCAAGGAAAACTCCTCCATTATCCTAACATCATGTAGGGGCTGAGGGGTCTGAGGCTCCTGAGGGCAGTCTGTAAGAGTATAGACAGAGACAAAGAAGGCATTCAGTAACTCCACCTTCTTCATATCATCTGTCACCAAGGCACCCACCTCATTCAGCAGTGGGCCTACATTGCCTCTACTGTTAGTTTTTCCTGTAACGTATTTGAAGAAGCCCTTCCTATTGTCCTTGACCTCCCTTGCAAGGTTTAATTCCAGAGAGGCCTTAGCTTTTCTAGTTGCTTCCCTACAACCTCTGACAACAGTCTTGTACTCTTCCCATGTGGCCAGCCCCTCCTTCCATGATCTGTAGACTCTCTTCTTCCACTTGAGTTTGCCCAGCTGTTCCCTACTTAACGGTGTGGGTCTCCTGGCTCCCTTCCTCGACTTTACTGTATTTACTCTAAACCTTTCATCAGATAAACTGTCTCTATGGGGAAAAATCAGAAGAGTCCTTTTCTACTCATCGACCTTTTCTGTCTTTCCTGTGCAGTTACACATGAAACATTCACTGACTCTGTCCACATTTCACAAGTGTATGAATTTGGGGATTCTGCCCTGTGCACCCCTGAATAAATGTTCTGATATGTGACAGCACTGGACTTGATGAGGAGAAAGAAGGTTGCAATAAGTGTGCTTAGGTCCTCAAGACCTAGAATTACACTATTCCTCTTGTCATATAGCTATTGGACTTCAGTGTGAGGTATTACTTCTATCCCAAAGTCTGGCTCATGCAAACTCATTTTTTTACCATGTTTCAGCTTTGAGCTTTGACAATGCATTCTGTTTGTATAAAGAGTGTGCAATAACTTCAGTATCCTTTAAATAAGATTCTGGAATGAAAAGGGGTGATGTAAAGTGGATATGAGCAGGAGAGGCTTGAAGGAGACAATGTGATCTGAACCATCTGCAAACAGCTGCAGTGGGCGAGGAGCACTATGACACACAAGCAGGCAATTAGATTCTGCTTCACACAGAGGGAATATCATTTCATTTTATGGCTTCGTTAACAATCTTCTCATTTCTTTTTTATTGTGAATGACATCATCAATACTATCAGATGGGAAAACAGTTTACTAACAAATGGCTTTGTACATTTCCTGTATGGTACCCAGCATACCACATTATATTTACCTGCTTTCTCTACTCTATTTTGCCTGGAGGAACTCATGTAAGAACACATTTAACTGGATATCCTGTGTAGCTATCAGTGGGCCATATGACAATAAACAAAACTTGGATAAGATTTTGTTAACTAGTTAATGAAGAAAGTAAATGAACATGTTTAGAATTTACTTGTTTGTTTACTTGCTCAATTTCCTAGAAAGGAAGTCATGTCTCTTGACTGGAATGCAGTTCCAATTGAAATGGGGAAAAGGAAGGTTATGCCAGTAAACTGCACTAAAAAGTGAGATAATGCCCTTCTAAGTCCTTTCTTTCTCCCTTCTAAATCTGCCAGTCCACTAATGGTGAAGCAGTTAAGGAGGGTGTGATTTCAGGGCATGGAGCTTTGCCAGGATATTGGTAGAACTCAGACAGAATGGTGAAGCTCTTGTGTTTCAAGTACAGTTATGGAGAGTCTTCTAGTCATCTAAACTGGTGAATGAATGAAGTCTGTATACATACAAACAGCCTACATACAAGTTCATCAACCTAGTTAGAAAGATCTGTAGGTTATAGCTCTAAATGGAACACTTGTACAGTGAACAGTACTGTGCTATCCTCTTGGCCAAGGAATTATTGTTAATAAGTGGGATGCTGGAAATAATCTCAGAATTCATAATCCAGCAGCAGTGGACATAAAGGAGGCAGAAACCCAGATTGGGGATTAACATTTGAATGCTTAAAGGGAATTTTATGTATCGAGTTGCTGAGAATGTCCAGAATCCCTAAATTATAAAATTGTGAACTCAGATTAAGAATACTGCATTATTTTCTTTACTAAAATATCCAGTAAAATGTGGTATATTTTTGCTGACAACAAGCAAAAGCTAAACAAATATCTTAGAGAGAACTTATTGACAAGTTGCTGGATTTAATGGCATACTCTCCTCCTAAGTAAGAAAATATCTAGAGTTAACAGAGCAAGATTTTTTCAGTATTCAGATGACTGCATTTCCCTTGTAAAATTTAATTAAATTGGTTGAGAGGAATACATGTTAATTAGTTTTGGAAAAAACTCACTTTAATAGAAGCCAAAGAACCTTGAATGCCAGCCCTGAGGATCTGTACAGAGAAGAGCAGATTGATGTCATTTGTATTAGAATTCTAAGTAGTGTCCGTAGAGCTTCTGATTTTTTTGGCTTTGTTTCAGTCTGAAAGGTTTTCTCTTTTCCTTGATTTAAATTTTGTTTTCCCTGCCAGATGTTTAGACCTGCAGTAAATGATGTAACATGCCGGACTCCCAAGCTGTGTTAGTGTCCTACTTCAGCTCGTCCTGATTATTATCCAACTGAAGGGTTAAAAGTTTGCTGAACCTCTTGAAAAAGGTAGACATATAGTCATCACCCACTCCACTTTCCAAAAAACATACCTAAGAATGTGATTTTTCTTAAAATAAAAGTTTATGGCAATCTATGTCTTTTTAATATTCAAAAAGGGGATCTGAAAATAAGACCACTTAGGCACTTAATGGACATTTAGGATCCTAACTTTAATCATCTCACAAAGCAGACTCCTACACCTATTATTTTGTTACTATTTGATTCATCCTCCTGTTAGTGACTTTACAAAGTAACGAATAACAGTTTATAAATTAATCATTATGACTGTGCCTAGTACTGTGCTATCGTTTCTATTCTTGCAGTGTACTTGCTGATTTCCCTCATTTCCACTCTTTACAACTAGGATGACTGGGATGGGCAGGTATTTTGTTTTCTGTTTTTTTGCCAATTTAATGTCCAAATAACTTTTAAGTTATATTTTAAATTTTAGGTAGTTTTGACACTTAGAGAACACCCTGCTACCTATATGAACCTCCTGCCCGTGGGCAGGAGGAAGAGATTCTATAAAATTAATATAATTTACAACTATAATGATTGTATAATAATAATTATTATAAATTCTCTATTGATAATCTTTGCATATACTTCCAGAGTGTCACATATTTGTATGTGTAAATTAATGTACTATCCTTATAGATTGTCTTTTCTACTGTATCTAGATCTGTCACATGGGTTTCAGTGTTCTGTTTAAAACCTAACAGTGCACCTAACTCTAAGTAAAGGCTCATCAGTTGATGGCAAAACTAAATCTGTAGCGGCAGTGGTTTCTGGTCATTCTGTTCAACCCAATAATATATTTTACACTAACAGCTCCATATACTTGATCTTCTGCACAAAAAACTTCTCAGAGAAGTAGATTTGTTTAGTGACAAATTTCGGGTTAACCACTCAGGTCCCAAACCTCCAATACTTGGAGTCAGTGAAAATGATGTTTGAAGGAGGACTGCACACTAAGAAAACTAAGAAAACTATGATAAAATTAGTAGAATTATGGATTACTAATAGTACGCTGTAGTGGAAACCAAGAAGGGGGTTCCCTTATGCCATAGATATAAAATCTTTGCAAATTGTTGCCAGAGTATCTTGTAGATACTTACAGTTTATGGTGGCTTAAAAATAAAGGGGGTAGAGAAGTTCATGGGAGAGTCATTCATTGGTTTTTAGTAAATGTGTAAGAACCATGTCTTCTTCAGAATGTCCCCAAACGGAAAATAGGAGGAGGCTGGAGAATAAAAGCGGGAAGTATGTTTGCTCTCTTTTTATTCTTCTGCAGGCATCTGCTTATGACTTTGGAGGCAGAGTAAAATAGTATTTGGACCTGTTGAGCTGAAGAAGTATGGCTGCTCTAAAACACAATGGAGCTCTAATAATTAAACATTTAAATAGCAACATGGTAATGGGTTTTCTGGTGTACAAAGTGAGAATAAAATCTCTGCCCTGCTGTAAGCTGGATTTGGTATATTAAGTCATTTTCTCACTGATTTTTACAAGATGATAAACTTACAGATGGGAATTCTTTGAAGCCATAAATACCGTGCATGCTGTCATGCCTGGAAGTAGAGATAAAGCCAATGGGATGTTAAAAACTGTTGAAGTGCATTCCTTCTCTACCTGGTTTGCTCAGATGAAACTGTCTGCTATCAGTTTGGGCTTACAGTGTTTGACCCTTGCTTGTAGATAGAAATGAAATAGAGCTCCCATCACTTAGTTACAATGCACTGAATGACAAATTTGTCCACAGCATTTGACCTGAAAAGTGCAGGCTTAACCTTACATGGAAGCCTCTGAAGTTTCTTGCATCTGTTTTATCTCTATAAACATTCCTCAGTCTTTCCCCACCTTACTCATTACAAACAAGGCTCCTGGGACTCTATGGTTGCAGATCTGTTCTTTGAATTTTATATTTTGTTACACTCTTCTTGGTTTTGTGTTTTTTCCATTATGTGGCTTAGAGAAAAAAGGTGGAGTAACATCCACCATACTTTGCTTAGCTTTGTGCTACTCTTATCTTGAGTCAAACAAACTAATTTTTAAAAAAATATTATTTAATGTATTTCAGGGTATGCATTCTGTGCACTTTTTTTATCATGCATATTTCATTGTTGCAGTTCTCTAGGGCATTCCCATCACAAATCTGAGTAATATAGGTAGCAAATTGTATTAACAAACTAGTGCCTGATTGAGATACAAAGTTGTGAGAATAATACTTAGAAGTGATATGTGCACACATGATCTTTTACTAATCTTGAGATCCACAGAGGTACAACAAATCACCTTCACAGTGTGAATCCAAGTACAGAAAAACAATTAGCGGGCATTCTATCAGATTTCCTGCACATGGAATTTGCAGGTTGTCAACTCTAGTCTTTGCACCATACTGACCAGAATGAGAACAGAAAGTTAACTTCTGCAGTAAGTGTCTTAAACCTCTAATATTAAACATTTGCAAAAAGAGATGTTATTTCTCCTTATGCTTTCTAAAGCTCCCCTTTGTGTATAGAAATGACAAGGGTAACACCATGTGCCAAGAGAGTGGAAATCCAGGGACAATACACAGATAATTCTTTTAAATTAGGATTGCTGAGTGAGCTCATGATAGGAGAAAATTGGTATTTTACATCTTGAACGTTATTTATCCAAATATTTTCTGTTCACCTGGGCAAATGAGAGAGGAAGAGTGTGATGTACCATTGTAATTCAGTTGTACTGTAGAATTTCATTGTTGTCTATGCCTGGGAAGGACCTAAACGACAAATCAAGTATGCAGTGAATATTCCCAGAATTTTCTTGCTGTATTGCCTGAGCTGTGGCTCAGCATCTTCCATGAGTGAATCTGTCCTTTCTGAACACAGGTAAACATTCTGCAACCATGATGTCACTGGGAATAATTGCATGTAAAAGACCAGAATGTTGTTTTTACTAGAGAGATTATGTAGTTATTGCATAAAGTCTGGGCTTTCAGAGCAATACTGTTCTGATTTATGATCCTGATTAGAAAGTTCTGATTTGTCTTGTTGAAGGCTCTAAATTTAAGGTTCAAAGTCCCTGTGGAAGTTAGAATTTATATATTTGTGTCACAGACGCACAGGCCTTCCTGTTGTCTTTTCAACTTGACAAGGCACTTCTATGACTTTCAACAACGTAACGCAGAATAAAGAAGATACATTAGAAATCCTCCTCATCTATCCTTCCTTGCAGGCACAAGCCCTTGCCTGAGAAAAATTGTCAACTTCATCTAAGAGGATCAAACACCTTCTGCTGTTGTTCCCAGACATTTTTAATTGTTGTTAATTTCCAACACCTCATTAATTATTTGCTACTAAAGATGAGAGTGTGGCAAGTGCCCTTCACCCATGGATAGTCACAAGAATGAAGTCTTAATAACCACAGAAATGTTTTATTTCTGAAGTTGAAAGGGAGCTTCTATGAAAGTCACTTTGTTTGTAAGATAAGCCTGGTGCGGCTGCGTGTCATTTCATACAGGGGTGGGTTTGGACGATGTCATGATGTGAAAAGATACAAAACAGGTAACAGTGATAAAATTGAAGCTGTAATCAACAGAATATTGTGGTTAGAAGTAGCCCCCTTCCCTCTGCACTACTTCTGATCTAAATTGTTTCAAAAAGTGATAACTCTGATTCAGTACATGTGGATGATACTTCCCATATATGTTTTCAATCCTATAAAAAACTCACAGTAAGCTTTATTCTTTAGCATGCAAAGCAGTACATTAGGCTAGTATTCTTATTATGTTAAGTCTGAGAAGCATCAGTCAATATTGAGACTATTAACAAAAGCAGTAGTAAGACACAGCCTCCAGTCAAGGAATTCACAGCATAGATAAACAAATGGATGAAGGAAGCTTGAACATTCTTCAGAAGTATGAATGTGATTCCTAAGGTGATTCTTAGGAATTCTCCTGTATCCTAGGAACTGAGAAAGGATGCTCATTATTTTCATGGCAGTTGCATAATAGAAAAGGAATTTCTTCTGCTCCTTCCCAGCTTGTTTTCAAAGCTGAGCCTGTCAGAATGGTTTCCATAACAGCCAGGTTTGACCTTAGACAAATTTTTTACTCAAATCTACAGGTAGCGTCCAATAACCTCTTCACTGTTGGCTTTAACTTGTTAGTCTGCTTTACTGTAGCCATACAGCTGTTGTCAGAATGCCACCACATGTCATTTCTGTGACTTGCTTGTCTTTGGCTGTTGGTGCTTGATATTCAGGTGAGGAAGGAAGCTTTAAGGGTATTATTTCCCTCATTTCGTTGTTCTGGAAAAGGTGCCATCAAGTTAGTCTTAGAATATATCCATTCCATGGCTTCTCTTTCTCTTTTGACCTCTGTTAGCTTTCACT
Organism: Galbula dea; assembly: GCA_013399015.1. Lineage (NCBI taxonomy): Eukaryota > Metazoa > Chordata > Aves > Piciformes > Galbulidae > Galbula > Galbula dea. The sequence goes on from VWZX01010265.1 coordinate 245,293, forward strand.
TTCATCTGGAATGTTCCTTCACTCACTGCACAAACATTTGGTAATGACAGCTCTATGGCTGGCTGAAAATCAGTATTAGATTATAGCCTGAAAACCAGAATTAGATTATAGGCTGGTCTTCTTTCACTGCTTTAGCTGCAGGGGCTGAGTAACTGCCAAAGAGGGTCAGGTCTTCCACTGCTGCTGGCAAGTCCAAGTAAGGTTGTGAATCAAAGCCTTCATTTTTCATTATTCACAACCTCATATTTTTGCTTCAATTAACTTTAAAAAAAGTAATTGATATTAATATGTAAGGCAATGAATTGCAGCAGCTGGGAAGTTTACACACCACCCCTCTGTGCCTCTGTTATGGGCTTCACACGTTCTTCAGGGAGTGGGTGAGTTGTAGTTTCAATAATTTCTATATAGTTCTTTCTTTAGCTGCTGCAGCTTATTCCAAAAGGGACTGTGAAGCAGAGCCAACAGGTCATCTGGGCAAAGGCTGAACAATCCTGTTCTCTTAAGCCAAGTTACTTATAGAAATAGTTCAATATGCTATCCATTGCACAGGAAATCTGAAGCAGAGCCAAGAAATGTATCCTTGTCTTCTGAGCTATGTTACACCTTTTTAATACCAGAGCTGTTTTCCAAAGGCAGACTTGAATTCAGTGAGTTGAGCCAAAATTTAAAGTTTTCTGACAGCCAGCTTGCAAATTAGTCAGTGTAAGGGAGTCCAAACTGCTCCATAGCTGTTATGCTGTCCCCCTGATGCTGCAGAAGCTCCTATTCTCTCCTCTGAGAGGAGGATGAGGATTCATAATGTTGTTGGATCTCAGCTAGTTAGGATAGAACCTAAGAAGCTCTACTTTTGTCTTTTTTTACCTTGCTCCATGATGTGAAATAAGGAAGGATGCTTCATTAAATCAAATCTTTTATTCTCTAAAACTTTCTGTGCATACCATATATCTAAATGGCGCTGGCCTTGAAGGCTGAAAAGGGCCATTAGATTATTTGTTTATTTCTGTAGATTGAAAAATTTCAGCTATCCTGACATTGTCTCACATCTACAACTAGACCATGGGATCTTCTCCATAGGCCTCCAGCCTTGCTTTGAAGAATTTGGAAAGCAAGAGATCCACCAATGTCCTGATAATTTTGCCCCTATAGCTGATAAGCCTCATTGATTAACCACTCAGTAGTCAAAAATAAATGTTTTGAGTAAGAAAAATACACTGACTTTGAAAACACTTAAATCTTATCCTCAAAAATATGCAATGCATATTGCAAACTCAGAGCTAGATTAAAATGCTGAGCTATATCCTATAGCCTTGTCTTGAGTTTCACTTTAGAACAGATAAAGCCTTCCCTGGAAGTATTTTTTTACCACATGCCAGATCTGTATTTGTTTTAGAAGAGCTGAAGTATAATGAAGTACCTGACTCAAGACTTTACAAGATAAGAAGTGCCTGGTTGGTGCTAAAGCTTCACTTTTAATTCACCCTTTATTATGAAAGTTGTTCTCTCTGGTATTTTGAGCTGTGATCAGGAGCATAGCCAGGACAGACAAGGCACCTGAACTCTGCCCTGAAAGCTGACAAACTAGCGTAGCTGAGCAGTCAGTTATACTGGAGACAAATTTCTTTCAGGCATTAGTTCAAGCTGAATTTATTCCCCAGCGCCTCTGAGAAAGGCTCACTAAAAATAGAATGCACCACAATTATATATGACTTTTTAAAGCTTATATTCCATATGCCTACATGTTACTCTCAGGAGGTAATAAAAAAACAACAACCTTTTTCTTTATATGTGTATACCAACATGTACACATGCTAATACAGACATAAAAGCTCATATATGTTTTAAAATGATAACTACATATTATAGTATTTATTACAGTAAATTTTAGAATTGACCAAACAAAATACCAGATCACCAGGGTTTAATGAATTAGAGGAAATGAAACCCAGCAAAGCCATGAAACCCTATGAGCATTCACTTTAATGTTTTGATGGGAAAACTTCATATTTGGTTTGAAAATTAATTTTGTGATCCCAGTTTGTGTTTTTGTATGCTCTTCTATAATAATTTTTTTCTTGGATTTTGTAATGACCAAAGGGTACTCCTTAGTGCTTTTTGTTTACTTTGCTTGCTTTGAAGTGCAGTTTCATTGTGCAGTCATGTAATTGTCCACTACCTAGCACAGTGGTCCCAAATGCTCCTACATATTCAGTATAATTAATGTATGGTCACAACGTTTCAATTTCTCTATTTCTATTTGTGCTGGAAACTGAACTGATCCATGACTCCTGTAAAGCTGATGAAAATTTAATATTAGGCACTCTTCAGCCTGAAATTTACATTTATTTGACTTCCTGGGCTTGGAACACATCTCTTTTATCAGAGACAATAGAAAATCTAGGAAGCAAATTTCCTGGAGATGAAGCACAGCAATCAAAAGCTTAGATGCAAGTTCCTTACCATGAGGGTGGTGGAACATTGGAACAGGTTGCCCAGGCAGGTGGTTGAGGCCCCGTCCCTGGAGGTGTTCAAGGCAAGGCTGGACAGGGTGCTTAGCAACCTGGTTTAGTTGGAGATTGCCTACTCACTGTAGGGGGTTGGACTAGATGACCTCTAAAGTCCCTGCCAATCCTGATAATTCTATGATTCTATGATTTGCATACACAAATACCATAGCTGTGTCTCCGGAAAGTATGCACAAAAATGTGCACCTGTACATGAGAAGTTTTGTTGTGATGAACCAGAAATTTTGTTCTTCATGTTCTATGGTTATATTCCTTTTTATATTGAGGGTGTGTTTAGCTTTAATCTGACCAGAGAGTGTGAAGTCTTCTTTAATTATCAACATAACATTTTACATTTCTTTAGTTGGAAGCAAAATCGTTTTTCCATTGCAAAATAAAAGCAGCAATATTGCAATCTATTTATCTCTCTTCAAAGTCTTGGGGTTAACTCATACCATCTTTATTATAATACATTTATGATGATTTACCAGGATGATTCTGTAGCTAAGCATCTAATGTCAAAGACTAGATTTGGCATGGTGGAAAATATTGTATCATTGGGTAGCTCTAGGGAAAATAAGATCTCTGCCAGTGCTTTCTGTGTATTCTACTAACTGTAATAAGGATGGGGTAATTTCATTAATGTCAATTAAGTTATTAATAATGCCCATCTTATTATTCTAAATATAGCGGTCACATACATATTACTGTCACCTGTAAAGACTGTATGTAAATGAGATCATGGCTTACTTATGCTTTGAAATCTGTCTGACAGTCAGTCTTGTATGTCTTATATACAACCAAATAACTATTATTTTGGAGAGAAACAACATTCTTCTTCTAAATGAAGAAGGCATGTCTTGTAACTGTGATGTTGATCACCTGATGCTAAATACACAGCTCTTGCGTATTATTTATTTATCATGCCAGCAGGGCAATATATGTCACTTCCTTTCATGCTATAGGAAGTTTTGTCGTGACTGATGAAGATCTTTAGAATAATGTTTGCAAGATCTCTGTGCACTTGAAGAAATGTCATCTCTGTTATGACTGCAGGTTTCCTGTATAACTAGTGGTGTGACTGCCCTTGCTGGTTATCTATTGTGGACTTCAGTATTTTGGATGCTTTTGTGAAGCAAAATTCTGCTTCTAATACCACTTAGAGATTGTTATATGTCTTAAGTAGGATTATCTCTACAGAGTATAGAGTCCTGGAATAATGCAAATGGGCATGCAAGATGTATATTTAATAAAACAGTTGCTGGAAATGGATGCAATAGTTTCACAAAATGAAAGGCTATTTGGTGTGTTGTGCAGTGCTTCAAAAATGGTGGTTAAATGTTCGACACCATCAGGGGCAGTGCACAGACAACTGTCATTAGCAAACGTCAGGGGTCATTCTCAGAACCAGACTGTCCTTCAGGCAAGAGGAGAGAAAAATATGAGAAAAATATCCAGTCAGAGCTTGTGATGAATGAAAGGCCTTGACAAGGTCCCACAGGAAGACAGACAGAAGTGCCATGGTTTGCCTACATCAAGGAGCAGGAAAGGAGGCAAAAATTATATGTATGCATTGAGGGTGAGAGGAAAAAGGGAAGTAAGAATGAGACAGGAACTGTTTGTGAACACCTCTGATATTCTAATGATGCCCAGCTCCCTACCATCTCCAGAGAGTCCTGGGTAAGGTTATAATAGGTGAAGCAATTTTTGTAATAAAGTTGGCTGTAGCTCTAGGCCATAAATCACAGGTTCAGGTGCTCAGACTTACACATTTCTCTCTTGCCTCGCAATCTCTTTCTACTGATACTTTGATCTAGATATAAATTTTTACCGAATTCAAAGGCAGGAAGAGTGAACAATTACTTCTTCCCCATAGAGAAGAATATGTTTACATATTACTTCTTAGGTTTATTTTCTGAAGAGTGACATTCTGTTTTCTTCTATAAAAGGAAAATATAATTTCAATGAACCTGCTACTATTTCCATCTTATTTTGACTGCCTTCCTAATGAGTCTGCAGCTGCTGTGAGTAGTAGCTGTTAGGTGGGCTGTCCCCTGCAAGTTTGTATCCTGTCTAGCTGAATCTTACTCCTGACTCAGCTTTCATTTATTCCTTTATTACTTGTTTATTCCTTGTTTTAGTGTAGTTAAAATATCCCCAGTAATGCACTTTGCCTCAAAGCCATGTAGTATAAAAGAAAATAAGCTGGCATCTTTAAGATGATTAGCATTTTAAGAACAGCTCAGTGCATTGCTACCTCCTTGTCCATTTGTCTCCCTTTTGAGTCAAAACTTTGTCACCTTTGTTAACTAGGCATATTTGAAACAGCTGTTTAAACCCTCTTACCTCATTTTAATTTCTTGCATAACTTCCCATTAAGTACAGGTCCAGTAAAAAATGGCTTCTCCCTTTAAATAAGGGTCCAATGCAGAATAAGAATGAGTGTTGTCATATGAAGTGCATTTCAAATGTAATAAAGCAGAAAGAAGTTCCTGGCCCCAGTGTCAGTTGTAAGAGGGTGCACAGTGTGATCGCTATAGCTCAGTGGCTGCAAAGCAGAAAATGAAGATTGTAAAAACGTCACATAAAGAAAAAATGCACAGTGGATTCGTTTTGCGATGCTCATAATTCAGTAATGCCTTTAAGTAGCTGGAAGAAATATAATAAATGTTTTTCCACAACATTGATCATACTGTATCAGAGGAAATATTAGTGTGCAGGGAGCAATGATTATGCTGGTAGTATTTCTCAGCACAGAAAACTCCTAGAAGATGGGACCCTTTATAGGCTGAACTTTTATTGGCGGCAGTTATTTACCTTTAAGAATACTCCTAATACACTATCCTATAGCTAAATATTTTTGTGAAAACTTAAACCAGCAACTGTTAGTAAATCAGAAACCCTGGGGATTGGAACTAGATGATCTTTAAGGTGCCTTCCAACCCAAACTATGCTATGATTCTACCGTTTTATAAAATGTATATTTTTCCTGTGGACACTCTGATATGTTCTGAGACACAAAAAATGATGAAATGACCATGTAAACCAAAATTTTCTGCTACATTCTAAAATCTGGATTTGGTCAGGCAGGTTTATTGTGCATAATCCCATTGAAATATTGCCAGCATCCTTAAGACATGTAGTGCAATGTTAGATCATGCAATAAAGTAAACCATTATTTGAAGGTTATAATGAAGCATACGTGGACCACCATGGTTTTCTTTACAGTCCTGAAACACTCATCATAAGTAATCAAAACATGTCCGGCCTTTGGGATGTCACCAGGAGGACAGCACCGATTCCTAGTGCCGGTCTCTTGCTCCTCAAGGTGGCAGGACCTGGTAGTGCTGGTGAGAGGCGTGGTTGAGACCTGCGGGAAACCACCTCCTGCCTAGGGACAGAGGGGACCTGGGGAGGCCAGCCCAACCGTGTCCAGCTCAGGATTGGCACACAGACACCTGAGCTCAAGCAAGGTGGCAGAGGTTGAGGTGAGGAAGGTGAGGGTACCAAAAGCCTCTTCCATGGAGCTGAGATGGCCCTTCCCCTGCACTGGAGGGGAGGGAGAGGCTGAACATGGTGTGTGGAGGGCTTGCGTGCCAAAGCGCATTACTGGTTTCTGCCCTCTGAAATATCCTGTTCTCTCTAGAAAAGGCACTAAAATATTTGTGTTTGTGTATCATTAGGCTGCTTTCCAAAATAATAGTTGAACGTGGTTATAACTTTAAGCAAGGAACCATGCTTATGTACTTCCTAAGTATTGCTCACAAGCTTAAAGCAGGACTCCTGCAATGTGGTTTCCTGGGCCAGGGCCTAAATGAGCAACTTTTCTCTGCCTATCATTGGCTCAAGCCCTGCAGAGCATCTGGTCTCTGGTTTTCTTGAAAGATGTTTTAGGCAAGAGTTTAATGTGTTTGTTCCCTTGAACAGATGCTCCCTCAGGCTTGAAACTATAACTGGTTTAGGGTTCATTTCTGAAACACACTCTATGATTTTTTCTTTTGCTTAAAATAACAGATTTTTTTCTCTTGTTTTGAATAAAAAAGACAACCACCCCCACTTTATCTATCATGGGCTAGTAGCTTGGGTTAGAGACTAAAGGTCAATCCTGCATGATCTGCCCTTGGCTGTATCAGTGCTTTGCAACATGATCTTGGGCAAGTAATTGAACCTTTTGTGTTTTAATCTTAAAGTGAGTAAAATAATAAGCACATCTTCCATAAGTTATCACAGGAGACTTAAATAGTTAAAGGCCTTTGACAGGTGATGCCAAAACACAGGAATTGTGCAAGGCTGTGAATTATCAAGTGCACAGATTCTGTTGTGCAGCTTCATATATCTTTTTTAAAGCAAGGGGGGGAATTTAATGTTCTCTGTAAATGAATTACTATGGCAATACTTTATTCTGGATAGTTCTATATGTGATGCATACTTGTGTATTGGTCTGGGGGTGTTTATTGGCACATGAATATTAGACAGAAAAGTTTTAAGTGCAGCAACCAGAAGTGTTTCTTCAATACAAAGTTCCTATCACTTGAAAGAAACTCAGTGCCATACAAAAGAAGGAGGGATGGGATTTTAGGGTCCTAAACACTTCAGGTAAGTCAAGATCTAGTACCAGCCCTATGCAATTCCACATACTCTAAAAGCCTCCTACCCTGGAGCTCAGTGCTCTCCTCCACACTGGGAACTGCCCCAACCCGTGCCTACGTGCCACTGGGTACTGTAAAGCACACTCTGATGTGTACAGTAAAAATCTGCTTCTGGATACAATGAGAGTTTTATAGCAGCTCAAGATGTGTTGCTTTGATGCTCTGTAGTTAGCATTTAACCTGAATGCAGCTTGATATCTTTCAGGGGAAAACCACCACCACCAACAAAAATGTTTATGTATTTTATTTTAAATAGTAATCCTAGGGACTATACAAATGTGAGGAGGCTTAGCTGCCACTGGATGGCACTGTTGCATATAGCTGGCAGGAACAAAATTGCCTCTTCAGGCCCACAGTTTGAAAATGAGGTTTGGGGCAGTTACACATACCTGTGTGTATGGGCCAAGCAAACTGTACCAATGCCACACTCACATAGCAAGACAGGAGATGCCAAAACCTGTGTCTTAAAAAATTAGTCTAATATTGTAATACCCCTGGGTGCTGTCCTAGCACTTGCATATTTCCTTGGTACAAACCAGATTTTTTTATTTCGTAAGAGATTTTGGGTTATTTAATTTAATTTAATGGAAAAAGAAATACCAGAAAACCCACATATTTTCATTCCTCTATACACCTTTAGCTGCCCACATGAATAGCAAGGATGTTGACTTTACATTTACTCATCGTTGCTGAACACCTAATTTAAAACCAACTACATCAACCATTTTAATTTTCACTACAAATATAAATGGCACTACAAGTTTTGAAAATAGTTTGATTTTAAAAATCTTTTTACTTCTTTTGTTTTAAATAATAGGTGAAATTTTGTATTTAGCTTGACTGGCAGCTATATTGTATGAAACTATAGAAAATGTGAAGGCTGAAGTTTTCCTCAATTTTAGAAAAAGTATTAAGCAAATATTGTCAGTCAATGTTCAATTCAGTTCTTAACCTCTGAATTTTTATGCTTCTATGAGAGTGTACATTTGATATTGGAAAAATAGTTTTAATTAAGAAATTGCACATTGTTGTGAATTCAACTGGTCTACAATGTTCTTTGTTCCTTTTTTCCTTTGCTTCTTTTTTTTTCTTCTCCTTTTTCTTTTTTCCTTCTCCTTTTTCTATTTTCCTTCATTTTTCTTTTTCCCTTTCTTTTTCCTTTTCTTGTATGTTAGAGTATATAAATTGTAGAACATTTACAGACTTAGATTCTAGCTATGGACTTTCTGTTCATGTAAATTATCACAAAATTATGTTGCCTGCCATCTATGAGATGCTTTGATCCAAAATTTCAGTCATTGTTTCCACATTTAGGGGTTGGAATGAACATCAAAGAAATGGGTGTACTGAATTCACTGAATGCCAAAGCAGTACAATAACATGCAAAGGATATAAGCAAATCCCAAAGGTAAAATGTGCTGCCAAATCTTGCACATAATAGAAGCTCTAAAGTGACAGTCTATCTTTGACAAATGCATAATGATATCAATGCCAAGGGAAGGAACTAGCATGCTGAAAGGTGAATAAAAGAGTTGGGAACAATTCACTGCATTTGCACATTTCCTCAGTGTGTTTTCACACAACAAGGAAAACAGAAGAGACAAATGTATTTGGTAATCATCAGAGAAGACCATAAACCTGCTAAGGTTTTTTACTAACCTGGATATTTCCCTGTTTGTTATGAGTATTTAAAAACAAAACATTGTTAGAAACAATTCATATTCAGAAAGAAAAAAATACAGGCTATAAGGAACATAAAAATGGTTTATTCTTTCTTTCTTTGACAAGTTCACATTTAATGCCCATATGGTACTTGCAGTATGCTGCTCTCTTTCCTGTTTGATGGATTCTGAAATGCCTCAAACAGTTGCAAAGGCAAGTTAAGGATTCCATGTGTACTCACCATGTTGTCCACCACTGTGGACTAACAGGGTAATTGAAATCATAGAATCATAGAATGGCTGATGCTGGAAGGGACCTTAAAGATCATCTAGTTCCATCCCCCCTGCCATGGGCAGGGACGCCACATGCACTAGACCAGGTCATCCAGGGCCACATCCAGCCTGGCCTTAAACACTGCCAGGGATGGGGCCTCCACAACCTCTCTGGGCAACCTGTTCCAGTGCCTCACCATCCTTTGGGTAAAGAACCTCCTTCTAATTTCCAGCCTAAATTTCTCCTGCTTCAGAAATGGGTGCTAAAATATTAAAAGATGAGAATCACTGCAAAGAAACTATGTTTATCTTGTAAAAATCTGAAACCTGCTTGCTTATTTCGTTTTCCTTTCTTTGAAAGCAAACCAAAACCCAAAGCAAATAATAGCTGTAAAACCTGTAACAAAAGGCTTCCTTTTCCAGTATGTACTTAGCAGAGGCAAGTCTTGGATTATTTAGATCCTAGTGTGTTCTGGAGTATAGAGGTTTTCCCCAAGCCTACAAGTTCTTCAGAGGAAGTTTGACAGAAGCCTGCTGAAGAGTAGTCAGTTAAATATTCAGAAGAAAGTTCTGTAGTAATAGAAGGTCACAGAGAAAGCAATTGTGGATACGCTCTTCCACCATTAGTTTTCCAAGCTGTCTCTAGCAGCTGAATAGTCACTTCCAGTTTTCATACGACAAGAAAACTGCCCCCCAGTAGGTGACTGAAAACATAGCTGCCACATGTTGAGAATACTGCCCAGGTGGTAGGTACACATCCATCCATCTAGTATTTTGGCCAGTTGATATCCATATTCTGGTCATGTGATAAAAAAGACTGTTCCATCTTTGATGAAGAGAGTGTTGGCATTCTGCAGGAAAAAGTGACATATTCTTACCTGGGCTGTGGTTCCTGTACTCCAGCTAAGGTCTAAAGAGCTGTTTACATTCCTCTTGCTCAGTAGCTGAGGGAAAAGCTTCTGACTAGCATGGCACTGTGTTGAGACTGGAGGAAGTGTTTCCATTGCCTAATTATGTGGATTTTCAGTTGCTGTTGGCTTTAGGGCACCCCTTTAACACCTTAGGGTGCACCATAACTTAGTTGCTTGGGCTCTTGAAGCATCCTTCGGAGGTATGTGTATGGTTTAAAGCTGCCTCTGTCTTGCTCTTCCTCTCCCTTTTCACTTCCACCCTGAAACTACAGGTCTTTTTACTATGCTTTGGTGAAGTGCAGCAAATAATGTAATTCTTTATACATATAACATCCTGGTTTGTGCAAGCAATTAGGAAAATGAATGCTGTGCCCAGATGGGGACCTGATCCTGTGTGCCTTGGCTCCGGTCCTGCATTAGATTTGTAGGGAGTGTGACCTACATTCTCTTCCAAAGAAGGCTGGATAAGAAAGAACATCTGGTTTGGATTGTGGTTGCTAGTAAAATCTCTTATGAAGCAGGGAAGAGAGCTGCAAGTGGTCAGGCAGAGATGCATCTGTTATGATAAAACAGGATGCATACAATCACCACTGAAGAAAACAGACAAACAGATAAAGTAGACTAGATTAGGTGATGTTCAGGTATGAAGGAGAGAGTGTCTAGGCTATTGCACATTGTGGTCAAAGTGTCTGACTCCATGCCAGCCACCTGCTAACATTGACACAGGACAGGTTCTGGCCACAAGAAAGTTGAGTGCCTCAGTGATAATGAGGGAAAAGCCAAAACCATCCAGCACTGGGATGTTCATGGACAGACAGCCACTTCCCCAAAAGTGGAAAAAAGCATTGACAGCTCCTGACTGTCCCTTTAGACATACTTCTTTGCAGAAATCTGGATGAAAGTGTTACTATTTCTGCAAGTCATCTGCCTCATTGATCTCTATTACATCCTCCTCTCCTGTCACAAGGATACTACTGGGGCAATGTTGGGCAGATCAAAAGATCTGCAGAAAGGGGGTAGAGAAACTCAGAAACTCAGGTGGGATTCCTGTGAAACCTCCTATTTGACAGTCAAGCTGCAGCCTGAAGGTGAATGTGTTAGCTATGCCTATGGCACTGTCATAGTTTGCCTTGATTATTAGTGTAGTAGCAGATGTTAGTTTACCTTGATTATTAGTGATATTTGTTAAATGCCTGGGCAGACATTGAGCCCACAGTAAAAGAAGAAAAACATCTTTGAACAGTCGTTTGCAAACCTGGAAAGAATGGCTTTAATCTGAGAGCTAAAGGAAGAGCTGGCCAAACCCCATATACTAAAATAAATGCCACCAACTGCACAAAAATCAAAAAACTACAAGTAATAGATGTTTATTCATAATAAAATCATAAGGACAAGAAGCAAAACTGCAAGTCAGTTGTGTGTCTTAACAATCTTACTAAGTCACGTGTCTTACTAATGGAAAAATTATAAAGAATAAACAAGAAAACCTAAAAATCTTAATAATTAAAACCTGAAAATATTAATAATTGATCATAATTACAGGTGAACTGGCATAACAGAGACTTAGTGGGAAGATTTGTATAGCTGGAATATTCATATAAAGGGTGTAGATAGTTCAGGGAGGAGAAGCAGGTTAAAAGCAAGAAAGGATATCGTGCTAAGTGGAGCTCAAAGCACATGCATGATACTAAAGAAGAAACAGATACAGGCAATCTCACAGTTGCGGTCTACTACTAACCATTAAATCTGGAAGATTAAGTGAAACATATTTTTTATAATTAATTAGCAGAATCATGTAAGGGCCTGTACCCTATGTGCTTTACCAACTGTTGAGCTCTTGGTAAATGTGTGCTGTAGAAGACATTGGTCAACAAATTCTTGGTTGATGCTAGTTAAAAGGGAGGAACTGAAGGTAAATCAGTCTTCCAAAAGAGCTGAGGGTTTGGGTTTGGGTTTGGTTTGGTTTGGTTGGTTTGGTTTTGTGTGGTTTGTGGGGGTTTTGGTTTTTTTTGTTTGGTTGGGTTTTTTTTGTGTGTGGTTTGCTTTTTTGTTTTGTTTGTTGTTTTGTTTGGGGTTTTTTGGTGTTTTGTTTTGTTTTGGTTTTGGTTTTTTCCTAGAGGTTGTTTTGCAGGTTTTAAGAGATTTCCTCAGATATCCACTTACTGTCCTTTCCTTGTCAAATGGTAAACTTCAGGATCTTTTGGATTTGCTGAACAGGTTCCAGGCATCCTCTCAGGTTAGATGATATCTGTGCTTTTCTCAAAGCAAGGACAGCAAAGAGAGTGGGGAATTTGCATTCCCTATCACTGTTGTACTGAATAATCAAAATGTAGGAACCATGTTTAAAGCTCAGTGAAGATCAGGCTTTTTTCAATCCAGCTTCAGCTTAGCTGCATAGTCCTTTAGTTTGAGATTTGAATTCAGAGCCAGACTTCTTTTAGCCTTTGCCTTCGTCAGAGAAATTATTCTTGTTGGACATCTTAGGAAGAATTTCTTTACTGAAAGAGTGGTGAGATATTGGAATAGGCTGCCCAGGGAGGTGGTAGAGTCACCATCCCTGGAGGTTTTTAAGAAGAGGATAGATGTGTTTCTTCAGGGGATGATTTAGGGGTAAGAGTAGTGTAGGGCTATCGGTTGGACTAGATGATCTTTAGGGTCCTTTCCAACTGTAATGATTCTGTGATTCTGTGATCTTTTCATCCCCATGACTGAACTAGACTCCTCCACCAGGACTAGATAAGTCATACCTTATCTTCTCTAATTTTCTGGTTGGGGGCCTATTCCACATCACTTCCTTTTTTTTCTGCTCGTGTTTTCAGGCTGCCTTCATAAGTGCTGTACAGCGTGATGGGAGGTGCACATTGTGACTGTGCCTTGACTCTTTAAAATCCTAAAAAGGTGTAGAGTCTCACAGAGGCAAAGAATGCACTTCATTGTCTGGTAGTTAACTCTGAGTGCTTGTAAGTTCCTGTTTCACTCAATTAAGTAGTGTTTGTTTCCATTGAAGGACATGAGCAAATGGTCAATACTTTCCTCTGTGTGAGCAGTAGGAAACTGAGATTTGAGAAAAGTGCATAAAATATGACAGTATTCCATTGCAGAACATCAAGGGAAACATCACTTGGGTGAAATGATTGTGACAGACAGAACTCATAATGCATCAGAAGAGACAAAGGTAAAGGAGCAAAAGTAAAACAGTAGTCTTCAGGAAGATAAACTCTTCTGAAGTTAGACAATTGGGAAGTAAGATCAAAAGAAAAGGATATATAGTGCTGTGACAGCTGAAATATTTTGTACCTTTTATTGGATCAGATCCTACTAAATGCATCACCTGTAGCAGCTGGCTAGTGTAACTAACACCAGTTGAAAGGGGCAAAACCTCTGCCTAGAATAAAATAATGGCAAGGCAGATATTTTTAATTATTTTTTGTACACTTCTTAATTATCCCAGAATTAAGTTCTCCATGGCCACTTCAGATTTGCTAGCAGCTATTTGGAGGACACAGGGAAGACCAATGAGAAAAAACACAAGGCAAATGTAATACCATTTCTTTCAGAAAGGGAGGGGAAGAGCAAAGGAATTCTGGCTAGCTGCATGCATATTTATCCAAAGATATTTTTCGTAATTCATACTGAATTCTTAAACCCCAAAAGATGAGGAGGAAATAAGTAGCTGCCAGTATGAAATTCATCCACTTGATGAACAGGAATTTGACTATAACTAATCACGTCAAATAAATTTTACTTCCTCTTACAAGAGGGTAACTGGCCACAAGTAAAGTGGAAAAGTTATAGCTCACACGTATTCTGACTGACACTGTATTGCATGACATTGTCTTGAACAACCATCTCAGCACTGTTTAAGGCCTGAGCTGGTTTATTATGTCAGGTTTTAGGGCATCAAACTCTTAGAAAGACACAAAGTAGTTAGAGACCAAGGAAGAATAACCAGGTCACAACAACATGACATATATGAAAAATTGGAAGAGAGATATTGTATTTCTTTCCTTAGAATAAAGAAGACTGATGGGCCATGAGAACAGCCTTTGATTTTATTTACAGCAGCCTTTTACAGGAATTATTTGTTCTTTCTGGTGGATAGAACAAATCTGCTCTGGCAAATTCAAACCAGGTCTTAGAAAAAAGCTTTCTGACTCTAAAGGTATAAAACCAGTTTTTTTGAGAGGGCTGTGGAGTCTTCACCACTGAAAATGTTTAAGAATGGTTTTAGGAGGAACATCTCATAAATTAAACCTGCCTGGAGAGAGGGCAGAGACTTCCCATGGGAGTCTTATTTTCCAGTGATTTCCAGACACAAAGTCAAATGTCTGTATGCTGTGTTTCTATGCCATCCAAAGTAGCAGATGTGGTTACAGTGCAAGAGGATCTGTGCTTTACCTACCATGGGTAGCAGCAGCAGCTAAGGTGATACACCATTGAGTTAGAAGGTGAAGTGTCTAGCCAGGATTTCTGGAATACTCTGCTTTTACTCATGCTAACTAACATTATGCTTTGTCACCTCTGCTGCAGTCAGTCTTCTCCTGTGGAAATGCAGATTGGTGTTCAACAATGTTTTGTTTTACCAAGTCACAGAATCACAGAATCACAAAATGTCCTAAGCTGGAAGGGACCCACAAAGATCATCGAGTCCAACTCCTATCTAGGTACAGGACAACCCCTGAAGTCACGCTGTGTCTAAGAACACTGTCCAAGTGCTTCTTGAATTCCAAGAGAGTTGATGCCATGACTGCCTCCCTGGGGAGCCTGTTCCAATGCTCCACCACTCTGTGGGTGAAGAACCTCTTCATTACATTGACCTCTTCATGAAGGATACCTTGGCTGCCTTTTTAAAGAACTGATAAGCTTTCTGGAGCGGAGCTTAAGACCAGCTCAAGTTGTTCTCTGTCCCTGCCAGTGGTAAGAAGAGATTTCACTTTTTAAAAGGAAACATGTTCTCAACATGGTTCTTATAAATTAAAGTCCATCACTATTCTTGTATTTTCTCCATTCCTATGGAGCTTTCTACCATTGTATAGTGAGTAGTGATGAAATTTAGCTTAGCAGAAAGTTTTACCTGAATGCACAAACCTTTGGAATTGTGATTAGCATTTCCAGATTCCCAGGTAAATTAGAACATTTAGCTTTTCCATTGTTTCGAAACCTATCATTGGAGTATCTAAATGTTCAAGGACATAAAAATGTACAAATGGGTGTTAGTTAAATGGATGTAGTAAGATTTTTCTGGCATAAAAAGCACAGTATTTATGAGCTAATTTAATTGCAGAAGAAAAATATTGAGTAGGTGATGAAGTAAAAATGATGACTGTGTATTATGCATTTGCCATGCAGCTGAACAAACACATTCAATGTCAGACTCTGGCAGGAGCTGCAAAGATGTTCTTGACAATAGCATGAATAAATATTAGGTGCTGTCCACAATTCACTGCATTCCAGGCCTTGAGCAAAACCAGGTGAGTTTTGCCTAAAAAATGTGGAAGAAACAATGTAAGCATGTTGGGAAAATGTAAACATCTACAGAATTCTTCCCAGCTGCTTTACCGTATCATTTTCATTTGCATCAGCAACAACTCTGTCATTTTTTATCTGCTCTACTTCCATGGCACTTCTAGGAATCAATTAACTCCCAGCTGCTTTAAAGTTCATAGTAGGCACTTCAGTAATATTGCCTAGATTAAGGACTTCATACCTACTAAGTACAATATACTGATTAGGCTTCGTGTCCATTGCTGCAACTAGTTCACAAAAGAATAAAAGAAAACAAATACTTTGAGATTCTTCGTGGTCAATACAGATGCAGAAAGGATGTCTCCTAATAATTAAAGATGGAAACTAGAGAGAGGCTATACATTATGGATATAGACTATGATAAATAACTAATTGTAAGACAAAGGCCTGTCAACATATCTATTAAAAGAATGAGTATGACAATATGGAGGAGAATTTCCTTTTACAGATTGCTTTTTCTTCAAAGCTGGTTTGCAGCTGTAGTCCTTTTCTAGAACCTACAGTAGTATTGGTAGGTCAAGCATAGATGACTGCTGAGAAAAGAGAGATGGGAACATTCTGCTGACATTCTCTGCTGTCTATTCTGACTCCACTAAGTAAAACTTAATTTAAGGTTGGTCTTCACATCTCCAGTGTTCAGAGGAATAGTATCAACAGTACTGCTTTTTTCATCTTCATTTTTGTAATTTGAGAATATTCTCATTTAGTGTTAAAACAACAGTTTCCATTGACAAATAAAAATCTGACTAAATGTTGAATTTTATCACATTACTTCTATTTTCTACTGATCATACTTGCAAGTGTGCAATGTTCATTTTGGAAGTGGTGTTCTTACAGGTACTCCTCCTTCTATGTCACTCCACAAAACAATGGGAACAGTCCGCTTGGAATCTTAAAGACTAAGTTGTTGTGGTCTGATGCTTCTAGAAGGGATAACAATGTCTCTCCTTCTTTATAACATGATGTTTGTATGCCTGGGATTTTTCCAGGAGTCCCAATAAGAATGAGTCTACAGCAGAGAAATCATTAGCATAGCTGGGAAGGAGAGAGAAAGTTTGTGTCAATTCTGTAATTCCTTTTCTGGAATGGTCCTAAGCATAAATCAGAGCTGCTTCAGACTCCTTGACCATCAATAGCCTCATGGGGATGTTTTAGCAGCTTGGGACAGATGCGGTATTAAGCTGCCTAGTCCATAGCTCCCCTTATTCACTTGTTCTCCCTGTTTTGTGAGGAATGTGAGAGTTTGTGAGGATGTATATCAGCTTTCTGTAAGAACTTCAAAAGGACTGGGCCTGGCACATTTTATTTCTGCCATATTTTTTTTACTAGAAATAAACAGAACAAAGTGAAAATCTGCCTTGTGAGTTTGGCTTTCTCTCCTCTGTTCCTTTCAGAAGTTAAACCAATGGACTCAAACCCTTAAAACACACACTGTGAGAAGAGCAGCAAACAGCCTGCAGTGACACACTGTTAAAAAATCTAAAGACTTTTTTTTTATATATAATTTTCTGATGTCAAGATGATAGATGTTAAAGAAGTAAAAACAGGTCTCTTCAGTCTAGAACAGTTAGGGTAGCTGAGGATTTATACTGTATTGCTATCTGCAATTATAATTTCATGTTTGAATATGTGCCATTTGGCTTTCTCCTCTAAGATTCTAGAGGTGGTTGATTTGCTCAAAATGATCAATAAATCTCCAGTACAATATCTATTCCTTAGCTGTTGTCTGTTGTTACAAAACAAATTGAACAGTAATTTTCTGGCTCAAAAGGCTCCCAGAAAGGCAGATCAGGAGACATCCAAACATGTTTGCATTTGCATATTGCATGAGGAAAGCGGGGAATTTATTCTGAGCCTTAGTTGAGAGATGACTTACTCAGGCCATTGTTGCACCTATTAGAAACAGTTCTAAATATCTACTACTAGGGTGAGTTTTTCTGGACTAATCATGTCTCACCTACAGACGTATATGTAGACATACATTCAGGTATGGTTGGAAAGCTAAGAACTTAGCTTTTTAGAAAAAAAGGCATATAGTTTGGGAAATCTAGTCTTAATTATAATTTTTGTGAAAAGTTTGAAAATTTGGGCCCCAGAAACTTAATCAGATATCATAGAATCATAGAATTATAGAATCATAAAGAATGACTGAGTTTGGAAAGGACCTTAAAGATCATCTAGCTCCAACCCCCCTGCCATGGGCAGGGATGCCACATGCACTAGACCAGGTCATCCAGGGCCACATCCCACCTGGCCTTAAACACTGCCAGGGATGGGGCCTCCACAACCTCTCTGGGCAACCTGTTCCAGTGCCTCACCATCCTTTGGGTAAATCTAATCTTCTGATCTCCAGCCTAAATTTCTCCTCCTTCAGCTTGTAGCCAGTTGTCGCAGCACGACAATATGCCGTCCACGACAAGATTCAGAAGAGGGATTTTCGGATGGATCTGACTCACACACAGACAAAAGACGTACAGTGGTGGTCGCGTTTAATATACAAAGTATGAAGTATAGGCCAAGGAGAGTACAAGAGTCACAGATAGAAAAAGGTATAGATATGGAAAATGGCTAGCACTGCGCTATTGTTAGCAAGCATCTTTTATACCTTTACAGAAAGAATAATGACCAATTAGCAAGTGACACTTACATATACAAATTAAACCGACCAATTAAGAAGCAACAGTTACTAATAAAAACAACTACCATAAATGAGGATAAAGCAGTGTACTTCAAAGAAATGTGAATGTGATAAGACTGGTGCTGTGTGGTGTGGGAAGGATAAGATGTTAAGGCTATGTGGGGCCCCAAGGTCTCTGTGTGCAGCTGCAAAGGCTCCTGCTAGGTGACTCCCACCTTCTCTCCCAGGCTATCTAACTGCTTTCTTGTGAGAAACTGACTTTGGCCTTGT
>VWZX01010265.1:265285-494579 GCA_013399015.1 Galbula dea
AATAATTAAAGTATATTAGAGATTAATACATATATCTAAACAACACCATATACAAAGTGAAGAGAGCCCCCAAATAGCCCCCCCTGGGAGGGGAAGGGAAAGGGTAAGGGAGAAGGGAAGGAAAAAAGGGACAAGGGAAAAAGAAAGCAGAGAAGAGAGACCGAAACAGATATGCGAGTTAAAGAAAATAAATCTCACTACTACTATTGTTGAAGTACAGGAACCGCTGCTCCCAAGGCCTACCAGGCCTCACTCCCCCACACGGGCAGGACCGACAGCAGAGAAGCTGCGTCTCTGAATCCACCGGAGGGAAGAGAGCGAGCAGGCTTCTGCTCTCCTTATTTATACTGTTGGTCACGTGGAATTGCATGGAATACTGGGACCTTCTGACCACTTCCCTGGTTACAAGCTGGTTACAATCTGGCTACCAGGGAAGTGGCCTGGGCAAAACCACTACAGTATCTCACTAGGTTCATGACAACAGGGGTAGCAATCTGAGAACATCAGCCACATGTGCATGGCATCAGTGTGTGTTGGACACAGAAAAAGTGTTACTTTGACCTTCTTTTTCTGACATTTTTTCACATGCTTCACCTATCTGTTGTTATGCAGGAGGTCTGAGCATATCCAATCTGAAAGAACGCCTCACTAAGAGGGGACTCATGTGCTTCTGTGTGGGGTCACTATTGTGAATCAGCTACAGGAAAAACACTGAAATGTTCCCATTTATGAATCCTGAGCCAAAGATTACTATCCTATTTTACAAATTACAAATGCAGTAGATGAAACTTCATTTAATAAATAAATAAATAAAAATAGCAAGATACCACAAGTAGGTTTGCCATTTCCAAGTCTTGAATATTGACTTGCAGGTCTTTGCCTTTATCTTGTAGTTCTTTATTGCAGAACAGCATCCAGAGGTGAAAGCTTGAACAAATAAAGCAGTGATTCAGCATAAGAATGCTTTCAGGGGTACAAACTCTTCTCAGTGTAAAACCACTATTAATTTTTATTGATTTTAATGAAAGCTATGTTGGTAAGTTAAAGAAAGAGTAAGCAGACTGAGAGAACAGAGGCAGTTCTGAATCTTAGTTAGGCAGAATAATAGAGAACTTTGATTAGAGGAGATATGAATACTCTCAGAACATGAAGAGGGCAAGGGACAATTTCTCAATCATTTTGCCAAACTTACATGTAATAATGCAATCCACTTGCTCCTGGAAACATTGCTTAGGCATTGATATTTAAGTGGTTTTGTTTTTCTGGTTTTATATAATCTATTACAACAACTACATAAAGCCAGAAGGAGAATTAGATGTTTTTTAAAAGTCTTATGGTTTTGCTAGTAGGCTCAGTGGATTATGGAGAAAATAAGTTTTAGGCTTTTCTTCCAGATATTGCAAAATGTCTTCAGAAAGCCCTTAAATGCAGTAATTTAAATAGTTTCAACTATTGCATCTGCAATTACACAGCTTTTTCCAGTGAAAGAGCTTTGCTTTGAAATATTGTGAAAATTAACTTTTTATTTAATTGCAGGGTATTAAAAATTACAGTTAATACTTGTAATGAAGCCTACTCCTTTGATTAACTTTGGTACTGACTGGGATATATGTATAATTGAACTGACAGAAAGAACAGTACTTGACTCTGAATGCTTCTTCTTTATTTCTACAGAGTTAAAGAAATGGCTTAATTACCAAAAAAAACAGGACAACTTCTGACCTATATACAGACCTTTGATCTTCTAACCTGTACATTTTTGTGGTTAAGGATTTTTTTGAGTCGATTATTAGGTTGAGTTCAATAAACTGATTATAGTTTACAACTAATTTGGGCTCAAATTTACAAAACTCCTGTATAAACAATTGTTTTATAGATATTGCTCAGAAATATTATATACATAAACATCAGTAATTAATTTGTGGTTAGTTAATAATATACAACAGATCACAGTTATAGAAGGTCTATCTCTTGTACTCTAAGAGTTATGCAAGCCAATAAGAGCTTGTAGCTGGCAGTGAGCTATATGAACAGAGAAGGAATGTTAGATATATAGAAAATGTCCAGTCACATTATTACATTAATGCCTCTTTAAGGATTTTAGTTTGAAAAATTATTTAGTGTTACCTTTAGTATTAAATAAATTAAAACCAATTTTTTATTTCCAAGACAAAAATGTTACAAAACATGGGCCCACCGAGCTAAAAA
Source organism: Galbula dea (assembly GCA_013399015.1). Lineage (NCBI taxonomy): Eukaryota > Metazoa > Chordata > Aves > Piciformes > Galbulidae > Galbula > Galbula dea. Next base: position 267,494 of record VWZX01010265.1, read on the forward strand.
CAGTTCACCTTTATGTTCCCAGTCCAAGTCAATCTGGAACACTTTGGCAGCTTGATCTGCTTGGTGGTTGTGTTTATGTTCCTCAGTGGCCCGACTTTTAGGTACGTGGGCATCCACATGACGTACTTTCACAGCTCGCTTATCTAGCCGAGCGGCAATGTCTTGCCATAGTGTGGCAGACCAAATGGGTTTACCCTTTCGTTGCCAGTTATCATTCTTCCACTGCTTTAGCCAGCCCCATAAGGTATTTGCTATCATCCATGAGTCAGTGTANCCCGGAGAGAACCCAGCATTCCCCCGGCTTCCCCCCCACCCCCCCGGGGTGGGGGTTGCAGTGTCCTCGACTCAGGAATTTCAGGTTTCTTAAAGGGACAGTCCAGGCAACGTGTGTGTGTGGGGGAAACTAATAACAGTATTATGTATGCGGTGGTGGAATATCTTTTTAGAAAATACAGTTACTGAACAGAATTAATTCTGTTCTAATCCAAACCATAACACATTTCCATAGCTTCCCACATGGTCTTGACTCCCAAGCCATAGCAAAAAGCACTTGGTTTCTCTAAACTACTGTACCATTTATTTGCAACTGATGATAAAGAGGTATTGCTTGTTAGTTGAGAAATCTGTCTTCCTTTTTCTTGTTCTTATTTTAGATGTAATCTGGAATGAAAACCAATGCAGTTATCACACAGGCTCCAAAAATACCATACAGAATAATATATGTAATATAACTTGGGATGTAATATTAGATTAAGCCTTCAGGCTTAGTCATATTGCATCAAAAGGTGTAACAGAAATTTCCCAACTCAAAATGACAATGGCAAAAAAAAAAAATTCAGACTCCAGGATTGCCTCACTCCTGCCCTTTTGCTCCTGGATGAGAACAGAAGCAGCTTTCTAAACCCAGATACTTTGACGATACTGTGATATACGACAATATGAAACTCTAAGATGGCTTTGGATCTCCATCTCAGATCCTTGAATATCTAATAAGCAGAGAAGGGAAGTGTGATTTCTTACTTGTCTGAATAAAGACAGGGCTCTACCCTTTATGAGATCTGGACTAGCCGAATAGGAACTAAAAGTCAAAATGAAAAGTTTATGAACCTTCGCCATCCTTTTGTTAAGCTGGAAGACATTAACACCATCAGACCCAACCTACAGATACTGGCAGTCAGATTTTAAAAGAGAGAAAGCTGATTTCTGAGCTAAATGGCAATGCCCAATAAAAACTAAACCTTATATGCACCAATCATAAATGCAGATTCTAGGAAATAATTTCATAATCAGATATGTTAGCAAAGAAAAATCAGCAAATAAGAAAAGATGCAGACAGACACTAAGAAAGAGCTCAGAAGCAGAATGACTTAGGGCAGAAACTGAGTGGAAGGCCAGATTAAGAAAATGTGTGTAAAAAGAGTAATTGTTCTTATTCTGCTGATCTTGCATTAATTCTTCATAATTGTGGCTTTTTAGAACAATATATTCTGAATATTATCAGTTCCTTCCTTTGACAGGACTTACCCTGCAGGTTTCTAAATGTAATTTTAGCTAAACGATTTTAGCTTCTGGTTTTGTTATTGGAAGGATTTCAACCAGGTTGAGTGGCTGAACACCAATGATTTTAAAATTTCACTAGAATTTGATGTCAGCAACTTTATATTCCAATTAAAAGAATTTTATACAGGAATCAGTGATTCTCAAAAAGATTTTTTCTGTATTATGAAGTAATGAAAATATTCACCAAACCCATAAACCACCTCTTTGATGTTACCTTGGATTCCAACACTTTTGTGAAATTTCCTAGGAAGGCATTAGATATTTTAAAAGGTAGCAAAATATAGATCTAAGCTTTGAAAAATAAGGTTTAAACAGCTAAGTGATTATTGATGAATAGTACTGTTCTAGATGGAGCCAAACTATGAGAATTTGAGTAAATCATGATTTAACTGTGAAATAAAGAGTGTCAGCATTTGAACTGTATTTTCTTTCTGATAATTAATCAGAAGAATTATGGAAAACAGGAAGCAGCAAGAGATCTTAGGTGATTCTGCCACTCTGTTCTGCCCTCTTGAGGCCCCACCTGGAGTACTGTGTCCAGTTCTGGGGTCCTCAGCATAGCAAGGATGTGGGCCTGTTGGAGCAGGTCCAGATGAGGGCCACAAAGATGATCAGAGGACTGGAGCACCTCCCCTACGAGGACAGGCTGAAGGAATTGGGGTTGTTCAGCCTGGAGAAGAGAAGGCTTCGAGGGGATCTTATAGCAGCCTTTCAATACCTAAAGGGGGATTACAAGATAGAAGGGGAGAGACTTTTCAGCTGGTCAGATTGCAACAGGACACGGGGGAATGGTTACAAGCTGAAGGAGGGGAAATTTAGACTAGAGATTAGAAGGAGGTTCTTTACCCAGATGGTGGTGAGGCACAGGAACAGGTTGCCCAGAGAGGTTGTGGAGGCCCCATCCCTGACAGTGTTCAAGGCCAGGCTGGATGTGTCCCTGGGCAACCTGGTCTAGTGTGTGGCATCCCTGCCCATGGCACGGGGGTTGGAATTAGATGATCTTTAAGGTCCCTTCCAACCTGGGCCATTCTATGATTCTATGATCTCCTTAGTACGTCATGATTTTCTATGAAAATCTTTGTTCAAAAAGTTGCCAAAAGTTTCCCATACAACTTCTTTAAAGGGTAGATTGTGTTTTCATCTCAAATTTAGCACAAATTTTCTCTAAGAAAGTGAGTTAGTTATAGTTGGGTAATTCTGTCATGCATCAATTTTTTGGGGGTGGGAAAGAAACCTTCAAACAAACCAAAAAAAGCAATATTATTGCACAGTAGCAAGAACATACAATTAATAAAACAGTAGAGTGAAATAGTCAACTGCAGCACTTAAACCAAATAAATCCACCATAAGAATGAAAAAGACTGCAGGAAAATTACATTAAAATAGTAACTGTTTGAAATGTACTTACTGTTCCTGCAGTTCGTTTGCTTAATGAATGCATTTCATACATCAGTGGCACACATAAAGATTGACTTGAACTCTTTTTGTATTGCTTTGTAGTTAATGGCAAACAGGATTTTAACCTTACCTCCCAAGCTCTGTTACTACTTCATTAACTAGCTAACTAAATATCTGGTAAATTTAACAGTGCAGTTTCACATTCTTCTTTCTTAGCAATAATGTTTAAATAGCTTCTGTCCTCAGCTGTTTTCTCCTGGACAGCACCTGCCTCTCTTGTTGTTTTAATACAAACCTTTCTTTAAAAGGTGTAGGAAAATAGGTGAAGGAGTGTGTTAAGTTGAAAATATTCCTCTGCATTTGTGTAATTTTCAGTGCTAGTTTAAACTGAATTCCAGTTCCTTGAACCAGTTCCTGTGTGTCCCTGTAAACAGTTGTGTCAGTACAATAGAGAGGATGAGGCAGAGCAGGGATGAGGGTTAAGAGCATGGGGAGAGGGAGTTCCTTACGCTGGAATTGACACCGAAGATCATTAGAGATTTTAGCTGTAGAGCCGCCTAATGCAGAGACAAGCTTTGCAACAGAAACTTAGTTTATAAAGACAAGAAAAATAAGAGAGCAGTGATTAATTAGCTAGAAGTACAGTAAGATACAGACAGTTCTCATCAGTGCACCTGTTCTTTACTTTCATGGCCCAGCATATAGTACAAAATGAAATGTTTGTCTATATAATTATATATATATATGTATTATCTTGTGGTGTGTGTGTGTGTGGTGGGTTTAAAGGCTCTTCCTAGCCCCCACACACGGCAGGTAAAGGAGACACTGGATTGGAAGTTAAAAACTAAGAACTGCTTTAATAACAACAGCAAACATGAATGAAACGAATATAAACATATACAGGACCCAGATACCGAAACCCACTTCCCCTCTATACTGACAATTACGGCAACGTCCCGGGGCCGGCTCTCTCCCCATCTGCTTTCAGCTCCACGTAGCAGAGGCAGCAGCAGCACCCAAGTCACAGCAGAGAGAGAAGAGAAGAGAGGTTCCTCGTGGCCACGAGTTTAACAAAAGTCCCCAGAAAAACCCAGCATTCCCCTGGCTTCCCCCCCCCGGGGGGAGGGAGGGGTTTGCAGTGTCCTTGATTCAGGAATCTCAGGTTTCTTAATGGGACAGTCCAGGGAAGGTGTGTGTGTGGGGAGAAAGCTGATATGATATTATGTATGTGGTTGGAATACCTTTTTAGAAAATACAGTTACTGAACAGAATTCTGTTCTAACCCAAACCATAACAGTGTGTGAGAATACACATATGAAAGTAAGCACACACATGTGCAAGTCTCTTTTTCCCTTTCTGGGTATGGTGCTTGACATGGGAACTGAGCAGAGACGCTGGAAGCAAGAAGTGGAGGTGGTTACTAACATGTAAGATGCTGCTGGATCTGGCCCTGCCAACAACAATCTATGAGATTAGGAGAACAAGGCCTTGGGTGTGCTTTTGGTTTAAGATGTCTATCTGGATAGTTAAACTGAGAGAAATTATTCATTTTGAAGACTAGAACTGTGATAAGATCTGTCAGCTGTGAGTCTATCTGTATAATTGTTTGAGATAACATTTTTAACAGGGATGTAAACTTACAGGGTGGCCTAACCCCCTTTCCTTCTGTAGTCTTCATAATGCAAACAGCCACTCGGAAACACAAAGATGTCACTCTAGATTTCCCAAACTGGAATTGGAAATATTTGGATTATAGTTATTTTCTGTGGGTTCATATGAAAACCTTATATGATTTTTACATTAATGGTTTCTTGAAATTTTAATTATGTCATTTATTTAAGGTTATATTCATTTCTTTCTAAGTCTTGAAAGTAAGAAATTGTTTTAATTGGTTTTCAAGGAGCTGTTCAGTTCATTTGCTGTTGTTATGAGGCATGTATCATCTCCTATTTAATTATTTTTATTTGAGCACAAAATTTATTGTCTGTTTTCTGTGGTAGCTCCTATCCTTCTTTTATAGCTGCATGTGTGGCTACTGTAACCTTGTCTGCCAGTAGGTTTGTCTTTGAATTTCTATGTGGGTTTGTGTCAATACAGTAGGGAACAGAAATCTAACCTGTAATTTTTTTAAGTGCTGTTATTTATTTTAAAAATAATTTGACAAGTCGTAGGCTTGGCTAGGTGCTGAAAGAATGCTAATGTGAGAAACACCTCATCTTGGCTCCCAGCATCCCTGGATGCACTGGGTGTCCTTTGGAGGATGTGTCCCATGCTGGCCCAGGCAGCTACCCTGACTGGTGGAGACACGCAAGCAGCAGATCTTCCACAGCAACTCTCTCTCCAAAACATCTGGGTGCCCACTGTGATCCGAAAGCTTACTCAGGTTTTCTCTACCAGCTACTTACACCTCTGAATCTCCCAGCTCTGCTCTTTCTGTTCTGCACTTTGTCAACCTCTGCCAAGAACAACAGATATCTGAAGTAACTCGGTTCCTTTTGATACCGGCCAAGCAAGGGACTACCCCTGTGAGCTGCTGAGCTGGTTGGAACTGGAAAGGGTGGTTGGGCAAAAAAGCTGTGTGGCAATAAGCAGCTTTGGTGAAGTAAATTGCTGGTGAGGGGACAACTGCTCAAGGATATGTGAACCAGCCCTGGATCTGCTCTGTAGGGGATGGAGTTGTAGATTATTTGTCCTCAGATGTTCCTTTTCATGTGAGCTGAACAGGCAGGCAGCCTTATTTGGTTGATGTGGAACCTATCGGTGGATTCACAAAATAAGCTATTTCACAGATGCTTTCCACAATGCACCTATATTATTTCTGCCTCTCACCGGCCTTAGTAAAGAATTTTCTAATTCCTTTCCATCTCAACCAGCCCTACACTGCTCTAAAAATTTCCTCAGTGCTTTTGCTTAGAGGACTGGAGGACCTCCCCTACGAGGAAAGGTTGAAACAGTTGGGGTTGTTCAGCCTTAAAACGAGAAGGCTTCGAGGGGATCTCATAGCTGCCTTCCAGTACCTAAAGGGGGATTATAGGATAGAAGGGGAGAGACTTTTTAGGTTCTCAAACTGTGACAAGACAAGGAGAAATGGTTATAAGCTGCAAGAGGGGAAATTTAGGTTGGAGATTCGGAGGAATTTCTTTACCAGGAGGGTGGTTAGGCACTGGAACGGGTTGCCCAGAGAGGTTGTGGATGCCCCATCGCTGGCAGTGTTCAAGGCCAGGCTGGATGTGGCCCTGGGCGACCTGGTCTAATGATTGGCATCCCTGCCCATGGCAGGGGGGTTGGAACCAAATGATCTTTAAGGTCCCTTCCAACCTGAGCCATTCTACGATTCTATGATGCTGTAATTGTGTTTACACTACCTATGCACTCTTAGCAGCACTGTACTGTTGTATTATGTGAAGACTATTAGCTACATTTCAATTCTGTTTGTTTATTATGTTAATTATTTTTTTCCAAAATACATTTTCAATTATACACTAGATTTTTCATGTGTCAGCTCTTTAGACAAAGAACTCTATTTGATTAGCTCTTAGTCTTTTCTTTATTCATCAGCCACTCTTTTTTTTTGCTAATGTCCTAACTGTCAAAATATAAATGGGTTCAGAAATATTACACTACAGTCCATCAGTGCTGGATTCAGAGTTGAACGAGTGAAGACAGCCTTTACAATTCTTAGATAGAGGGACAAGGTAAAAAGTAGCTGATAGATGGTGTTATTGTGCTCTTTTTAGTCACAGAAGACAAAAATAATTTTCTCTAAATGTATTGCTATTATTATTAAGCTATTTAAGAAAGAGAATCTTTTCTCCCAAGTTTGAGGTGATACCTTCTTTTGGGTTATCATTTTATGTGCTTATGTATGAATGAACTCAGGTGACCATTCAATAAATCCATTTTTCTTGTCATTAATATTAGAAGATTTCCACTTCCACTTGCATGCTTTATTTATGATGAAGTTCTTGCAATCAGAAATGTGATTTTTAATAAAATGAAATGTATGTCTGATGAAGAGAAGCATTAATCATGCAGAAAACAACCAATATACGTTTATTTTTTTTTGCCATGCTGTCACTCTGTATTTCTATAAGTTAATCATGGTTTGTAATATGTAAATATATTTTCAAAGAAGTACTTTCCTTTAATTCACAGTGGATTCAAATAAACAAGAATATTTTCAGTTCCCTTTCCCATTCAGACAGTAGGGCAATAGCAATATCCACTTACCTCTGCTTTGCTTCGAATATTTCTGTTCTCTTGCATGTTGTGGAAACCCAACTGACAGACCCGCAGTTCCTTAGAGGATACATTTTAAACATCAGTACCACAGTGAAACGATTCCATTTTTCTACAACTTTACTGAAAGTTAGCCCATTATTTGTAATAATCCTTAGTGCTCTCTTAAATGCATATAAATTATTGGTATTGGTATTTCATTTATTTACACTATTCCATAATGATTAAAACCTACCTGCTGCAAAACAACTAATCTGTTTGTTAATATTATGCTTATAGCAACTTGGGATGTTTATTTAACAGTAAATTAATTTTAGAGCTTTTTCTATTGGCAAAGAACATTTTGAGAACATGAACCTTTCCACTGAGTGAACTGTACTGTATTTAAATCATACAAATATGAATCACATAAATGAAAAAAAAGTGCATTCATGGCAGAGCTGTTACAGAGAGGAAGGTGTGAATGAAAAATGACTGAAAAAATGCTTTTAATAGTTGCATTCATTTCTACAGGAATTAATTGTGGTTACCATTATACCCTCTTTGTGCTTGCTGTCATCAACAGCCACTAATCAGCTGAATCTCCCAGGCTCATGCATAAATGTAAAATGACCTGCTCAGACTTCTGTCCTAGGCTCAGTTTAGCTTTGCTATGCACAGCGGTTGGCCATTTAAAAAGCAGAAAAAAGTATAAGGGGGCTCAGTCACATCTTGACAGCGTACCTCAGCCCTCAGATGCTGAGCAGGTTGTGCTACCTAAACAGATGAAAGAAACGAAAATCAGACAAAGAACTGCTGTGTGTCACTGATGGAGTGTTGTCAGGCAAGCACAAAGGCTTTCAGTGCTGGAAGTTTACAATAGCCACTGGATGGGTAAAACAGAGATACTCCCATCACCTCTTCTTCCTGCTTATCTAGTGTCTGTTACTTCCACTGTTACATCACTTGTTGGATAAAGCTGCAGAAGCAGAGGGTAATCCTGGCACTGGAGACCCTGCTGGGCTTTGGTACAAGAACGTCAAAACAAGGTCAGCACTAAAGTCTTCTTGAGAATGGCTAGAACTTCAGGCAGAGATAAGCCTGAAAGCTGAGGTGCTGTGAGGTTTTGGTGGCTGGGAGACTGGGGAGGTGTGTGGAGGTCTCCTGGTCTGGGTTAGAACAGGACTAATTGTGTTCAATAATTTTATTTTTTAGCTGAAGCTCCTGTAAGTAACTGCACTTTCAGAAACTAACAACACTTTTTTGCAGACACTGCCTGCTTCTAGCAGTGATAAGACCTAATGTTTAGATTTACTATCAGGGATTGGTATGCAAACCAAGATCACTGCTAAATCTTGTGTCTCACACTGGGGGCTGAAGAATACAAGCTGCACCTATAGGGAGGAGTGGCCAGGACAGGTAACCCTAAACTGATAAACTAAGTATTCCATTCCCTATATGTCATATTCAATATAAAACTGAGGGTCAGTTCCTTTTTCTACTCTCTTCTCTTGCTCTTCAGTGGCTGTTGGAGATCTCTGTCTGTTCTGTCCTCAACCCTGATCCGTAAAGTTCCTGCATCCAGTACCAGGATCCAGCCCCAGAGCCTGGTTCCCATCTGCTGCTGAGGCCTTCTGCTGCAGTATCAGTGGGGACAGTGATGTAGTTACCATCAAAGGGGTTTTGGGTTCGGTATTGGTTTTGTACGTATTTGTATATATTTCATTTTATCATTATTTTCACCATTAAAGTAGTTTTAGTTTTCTTTTCCAATCCACAAGACTCTCTCTCTCTTATTCCCTTTCCCTTCCTGGATGGCGGGAAAGGGAGTAATAGGCAGTGTCTGTCACTGTGTTGGTGGTCAGCCCAGCCCTGATTCTCAATAGCTGGGGTGTAATTGAGGACCTCAATTTTGAACTGGGATGCCTGCAATAGCAGCTGGATCCTATATCCACCTGAATCCCACCCTTAGCCCTCCGTGTGTTGGAACATTGTTTCTATGGGAAAAGCCCCCAGGATAAGATCTTTAATAGTTGTAAATTGGCACAATACCACTGAGTGTACTGAATCTCACAGAATTTACACTACAAGAGAATTTGGCCCTCTGTCTTTAGCTGGAGTCACAGAATCACAGAATATTAGGGGTTGGAAGGGACCTCTGGAGATTATCTAGTCCAACCCCCTTGTCAGAGCAGGTTCACCTGGAGCATGTTGCACAGGATGTTGTCCAGGTGGGTTTGAAACGTCTCCAGAGATGGAGACTCCACCATCTCCCTGGTCTGCCTGTTCCAGTGCTCCACCACTCTCAAAGTAAAGAAGTTCCTCCTAAAGTTTAGGCAGAAATTCCTGTGTTCCAGTTGGTGCCCATTACCTCTTGTCCTGTCAGTGGGCATCATTGAAAAAAGACTAGCCTCACACTCATGACACCCACCTCTTAAGTGTTTATAAGTATAAATAAGATCCCCCCCACTCCACCTTCTCCTCTCTAAATTAAACAGACCCAGCTCTCATTCTTTCCCCATATGAAAGATGTCCAAGCCCCCTAACAATTTTTGTAGCCCTTTTCTCTACCATCCCCAGAAGTTTCTTGTCCTTCTTGAACAGGGGATACCAGAACTGGACACAGTATTCCAGATGTGGCCTCACTAGGGCATAGTAGAGTGGAAGGATAACCTCCCTTGACCTGCTTACCATACTATTCTTGATGCACCTCAGGATGCCAGCGGCCTTCTTGGCCACAAGGGCACACTGATAGCTCACGGTCACCCTGTTGTCCACCAGGACTCCCAGGTCTTTTCCTGCAGAGCTGCTTTCCAGCAGCTCACTCCCTAACTTCTGTTGGTTCATAGGGTTATTCCCCCCTAGGTGCATTACCCTACACTCGCCCTGGTTGAATTTCATGAGGTTTTACTCAGCCCAACTCTCCAGCTTGTCCAGGTCACCCTGGACAGCAGCACAAACTTCTCGTGTGTTAGCCACTCCTCCCAGTTTTTTGTCATCAGCAAATTTGCTGACTATACACTCAGTTCCTTCACCCAGAGTCTTATGTAGTCAAATTAGTAAGTAGCCAGTGTTAGAGGCAGATCATTATGGAGCAGCCATATTCACTCATGTTCTCTCTAGAGGTCTCACTCTTGCTCTTTCATGATTTTTGTAGCTGCACCAATGCAAAATAGACATCACTGCCACTTAGAAAACAAGTTAGGTTATTTTAGACTGAAGCTACACAACAGAAGTTCTGGCTGACCAGACTCCTCTCTGGGCTGGAGACTGTGAGTGTATGTGAGGAAGGATTTACAAAGATATGCAGCTGACCAGGGAGTATATCTGCTCAAGCTAAGGATCTTCTTATCTTCCTTTTTTTAATCCCTTCTTCACAGTTATTTTCTTCATCTCTTCCTTTTTTGCTGGGTTAAGGAACTGTTCCTATCCAGCAGCCTATTCAAGATCCATTCAGGACTGTTTCTTAGTGAAATACAGAAGCAGGGCTTTTAAATAACTGATGGCTGAAAGGCACTTTTTGGCAGTGCTAATTGTACACAGAGCATTGCCCAGCTGCACTGCTCTCTTTCATGACTTGTCATTGTATGTACTTTACAACCCTTTGTTAGCCTTGAAAATTTGCTTAGGCTTATACCCAAAACTCAAAGTTGATGCCACAATTTTAACTGAAGCATGAAAATATTCCAAACCCTTGCTTCCTCTCAATAGTGACTGTGGTATAAATTCCCTGCAATGAAGAAAATTTCCAAGTGGTCTTCTCAGAATGCTGCTGCATATTGCTTTAGGTTATGGACCAGAAGTTTTCCTTGATTTTATGCAGTAGACGCACTCTAAGGAAGGACTCTGGTGAAGTAACTAGTTTCTTTCTGTGAAAATCCCATGAAACTTTCCCAGTGTTTTTCTGTGTTTTGATACGAATTTACAGAAAGCAAGAATATTCAAAAGTGTTGAGGAAGGGGTTAGAAACAGCCCTGTTCTGATGCTGTGTAGACATAAGCAAAAAACTCAGAAAGTGAGTTTGTCCATGCCTTGAACATAAGATAGTTTTGCTTGCATTTAGTAGATAAGGCTAGTGCTACTATTGTGATTTTTAAGTGACACTTTGTCATCAGTATCCATCTACTATGGCATATAGAGCTGACAACAAAATTCAGTGGGAATTTAGTATGTCATGCCTGCATTTATGCATTTCTTCTCCAACTAGAACTTAATAATTACAAGAAGGTGGCATTTTTGTACTTCTGTGGTTTTTAGAATTGGTATGCAACAACCCAAATATGGCACTTATTAGAGAGTTTGCACTAAGATATACTGATTATACAGATACAAATACAGTGATATAATTTTCCAGTATCGCAATATGAGTAAATTTTCTTGTTAAAGCAAGCCTCAAGTCAAACCCTTAGCGTTATTAAATTGTAGTTTTGCATTATGAGCAATAACAGTACACAAGAGTTTCAGATAGTAGAAATATTTAGTCTGTCCACAGGGGGCCAGAACAGGATTATATCCTCAGAGTGCATTGGTGCTTTGTTTCTTCTAATTTTAAATGTCTCAAGGGAACAGAGCTTTCACCATTTCCATAGAGACACTATTTCACAGCCCATAGATCTTTCTGTCAGAAGTATTCACCTTACAGTCACTCAAATTTTTCCTTTTGTGCAAGTTTGGTAGCATTTTTAAGTCCCTTGGATAGCTTTATATGAAAGAGGTGAAAGGGGAGGAATTAGAGAGAAAGATGCCAAAACTGGTGAAGCCTGAGGAAAGCTCTAAATGATTTCCTCATTAAAATAAAGGCACAGCACCACAGGTTGGATGTTGCTTTAACAGTTTGAATACTGCTATGATAAAGGTAAACTTAGAAAGATCTTAATGTCAAATTGAGAAGGAATTTTACAAGAACAAGTGAAATTTCTTCTAACAGTAAACCACCACTTTGATTCACTCCAGTAGATTTCCTCACATAATCTAATATATTTGTTTTAAACCTCAAGGAATTTGTGCTGGTTTATAGACAGCAAGACCTTGCCATGAAATGGAGAAGTGGGAGTTAACTTTAAAACCATACTGGCTTTCTCCCAAGCACTGAGTGCTGACAAGTATAACCATATTACTAAAATCACATCAGCAACGTCATATATTAAATAAAAACATGTTCATCTACAGCCAAAGTAGTTTGTATTTTGTCCATGAAAAAGCACTGTGTTCCATCAATCTGTCCAAAAAATGGGGCATGTCAGAAAACAATGTTAAGAAGGCTTTTAAAACACATCATTGAGATTACAGCACCTTTAAAAATAAACAGCACTGAATACCAACACAGGTAAAATGTCATTGTGAAACCCAGATCTGAAATCCAACAGCATACTTTATAGCTTTCCAGTGTGTGATAAAATCTGTTCACCAGATGTACTATCTGTCTCCTGTGTAGCATACTTGAGCATCATCTAGGCCTGAGGCCCATTTATTTCGTGTAATTGCCTTCCCTGTGCACACCTTAGGGCACCCTAATTCTCCATTTTATTTCAGGCACTGTACAGGGTACCATCTGGTAGTGTTAAGCTCATCTCATTTTATTGCTCTATTGCAGTGGCTATATCCAGCCCTGTAGCATTCTTTCAATGAAGAGGGAGTTCAGTTACTGCCAGCTATTTATTTTTGCCAGAAATAAAGTAGCTTTTAACTATACACATGCAGAGTTCACATGTATATCAGTCTCACCTAAACACAGGTCACTGCTTTTCACCCCACGTGGTTAAAAATAAATAAATAAATGGTGACTTGCTGATTATTTGTAGCAGCACTGCTGGGATGGTGTTCTCTTCTCTTAAGACTAGGAGATCTAAAGTCTTCTTAGTCCTCTCAGTAATGATGTGCTTTTAGTATGTCATTTTTATTATTTCTATTAAAATGAGCAAAAAATATTATCTCACTCCTTAAAAAAGCACTTTACAGGAATAGCTTAATATTTAAAGGTGGCAATATAGCACTCAACTGTACTTTGTTACAAAGTTTATTTGCTATTTTAGGCCCAAATTTACTTCTATAGATTAAATTCTTGCTGTTATCCTCTTGTTTATTCTTATAAATTATTACCATTTAAAAAAGTGAACTTGAGATTATAGGAAACTTTATCTATTTCTAAGGTTTTCTTCATTGTCTGCCATTTTTAACAATCTCCTTCACTTTGAGTCTTTGTTACATATTTTAATGGCCTGGGTTTTTTACCTTTTCTTTTTTTTTTAATTTTACCAGGAATTTTCTGCTCCTGGCTATTGCTACTTAGATTTTTAACTACCTGCTTGTGCCTACAAATGAGAGACTTGGAAGTGCCCACAATCTTCATGTACTAAAAGGGAGCCTGAATTTTCAAACTCTGAATTTTGTTTGCAATAGATTTGAAGCACATCAGGCTTAAAAGTGCAATGCTGTTGTCTGCTGTGGAGACAAATTCTGCTTTCCTGTAAACTCTACTGACTTCAAAATGGCTGCATGCCAGTAAGGCAGACCAGAGTTGCCCTCATTGCTGCAGCTCTACCACTGTTGGAGGGAGAAAAAACACCTTTGCTAAATCATGGTGGAAGCATCATGTGAAATACGTTTGGCACCAAGTCAGATGCCCTACAAAAAATACATGTTTCAGTGTTTCTTAGATGTGTAAAATTGATCCCATTCCTGCTGTCAACAGCAGCATCAATGAAAAAAATGAACTGCTTTTCTCCCCCAGACTTTTTAAAAAACTATTTCAATCACATTTTCATTGAATCCCCTCCCCCTAGTGCTTTCTCCCTAGGCAATGTCAAGACTAGATTAAGGTTATCTGGATGCAGGATAACACCTTCCCTTCTCCTTTCACCTCTATAGCTCTGTCTCTTCATTGGAGCAGTAATTGGACAGGGTATCATCTTTTTAAGAAGTATGTGTAAGTATGACTTGGGAGCAATAGTTACATTACAGAATGCTTCCAGACAGAGCTCAGGTACCTTCCCTGAGTAATCACAACTAGGGATAGCATCTGTTCTTTCTTATCCTGAGTAACAACAGAAAATCCCTTCTACTGAAAGACAGGAAAGTCCTACTTCTTTCAAGTATGGCTTTCTACAAACTCTTATCTGATGACACTTAATTGGTGTCACTGAGTTCATGTGTTACTCTTCCTGGCTGTGAAACTGTGGATGAAACATTAATGTGACTGAATGCTCCCAGGACCTGGGCAGCATCTGCCTTGATCCATCCAAGGCAACTGATAAAAAAAATTTAGGGGGAGTTTTGAAAGTGCTGATTTTAAGTAAGTATGCAAATTACTCACCTGTCATTTCTCATGCTGGAAATTACTCTCTTTATATACTTTGCTATATACTATAAGAAGATGACAGTGGACCTTCTCAAAAAATAGCTTGGCACAACTCCGGTGAGCAGCAGAAACAAACTCATCATAAAAACACCCAATCATTTTTAAAATGTCGTATCCATTTTCCCCTGGCTTTCTCATTCATTGATTACTAATATCCACAGCGTGGCATTAATAGCTGTGTCTCAAAATGCCATTTTCCAGATAAATAAATTATAACATAATGAAACTTTAAAAAGGTGGAATTATATTCCTTGGTGTGAATTCTCTAAGTTTGGTGTTCACTGGCAATGACAAATGTAGGTAGATTCACCTGGATTAGCATTGATATAGAGGACAGATGAATGAAAATAATGACTCCATCATCCTTTCCTGTTAGGAGAGTTTATTTTACTGGTTTCAGTCTCAGCTGAAATCAGAAGTACTGGATTATGACTAGACAAGTTGTGATTCTTAGCAGCCTTACGAGGTACATTTTTCTGATGGTTTCTAAATCAGCAGAAGTCTCCAGTGAAAAAATAGGTTCAAATTTATTTTCTTGGAGGCTTCCACCTCCTCTACCTTTAAATCCACTTCATTTTGTAAAAAAGTTAATGATAATCTTAGCACAAAGACTCATTTCTCCTTTTCACTCCATCAAACAGGACATCCTGATAACTCCAAATACATTAATCTGCAAAGAGCTGTGTCTTAACAAGCCACCATAGGCCTTAGAGGAGTCAGAAATTAGAAGTTCTGGTAGATAACTGAGTACTGAGATTTTCCATATATCAATAAACAGTGCTCTAAGGAAGGAGAGAGAACTTCAGAGCTGGCAAGGTACAATAGACAGGTGTGGGTGCAGCAGGGTACCAGACAATATCTGTTGAAGGTATGAAGCCTTAAATATAATTAAGACTGTTCATTTGGCATAGCAATAAGAAAACTCACAGATTATTATTGATAAAAATGCAAATGTGATAACCTGAATTTGAGCTAAAAGGGGAAATGTAATGGCACACACTCATTCCTATTAATTTTATTTTCCACTAGCAAAATGCTAATTAATCATTAATCATTTGAGAATGTATATGTAGCAAAGCAGCTCAAAAGTCGAATTGTCTAAATAAATAGCACAGTAGCCAATCAATGTGAAAAATACCATCCTTCTTTATAAAGAAGAAAAGTAGAAATCATTGTTTCCCCTTACAGAAATTGTAGCTGTAGCATACATACAGCATTAGTTACAAGACTTGAGAGTTATGTCTAGCTAGTCAATCTTTTCCTGCAAGTGGCTGCAGTTAAATGGAAGCAACACTAAAACAGATTTACCAGTCCCTGCAATTGAACTGAGAGAAAACTGTCTTAGGATTCATTGGACAATGGAATTTGAAAGCACGACATTCTTCCAAAGGTTCCCTCAGAGCCAAAGGATGGCTTTGTAATGCCTAGTGACTTCTACTCTGAGCTAATTTCTGCTCCACAAACACTGCACATTTGTGCATGCATAGGCCCCAGGAGTGCTGTGCAGCCAGACCTGCCAGCACTTCCTGTTTATTTCAGTCTCTGATATGATATTGGAAGTAACATCTCAGCCTGGAAGTATATTAAATGATGTGAGCATGGCATGCAAACTACTAGCAGACCATTTTTCCATTTTACCGAAGGTTCTTGTTCAATTGGTTCATTTTGCAAGACTTAATTCTGTAGGATGGGCTAGTCTTTTTTTCCATTATAAAAGAATCCCGTTATAATAATCAGTCCCACATCTGAGACAGTGAAGAATAAAATCAGCCATTGTGTAGTTTAAGAGAAGTAGCTATTTTTCATGGGCTTTTTACTGCACCTTTGGGATTATGATTTCATATTATGCAAATGCATTTTATGAAACTGTAACACAGAAATGCGTACTATTGGTAACACACATTTGCAGCCTATCATGCAAAGTCTCCAAAAAAGCCATTCTGGTGTCTTGTCTTGTTGGGTATTATGAATAATAAACAAAACATAGTTAGACATATTATATATTACAGAACAACAATAATAAAAATAGCATCCTGTCATTAGTATACATTAACAGTGTGTATTCTGGTAGCTCAGAAAGACATCTCAATGTGAATGCATGTTAATCAATAAGAAAAAGTGGTCTAATTCACAACAGAAACAGGGACTGTTTAGAACAGCTCTGCTTGTTGTACTTGGAGGGAGGCATAATCAAAACCCTGCTTATTCATTTCTCTCAGCTTCACAATGGCATCATCTTTGTCACTGAAGTTGTTGGCTGCATGCTAGTTCCTGTGTATCACAGTCATATTCTACAAAGTACTAGAATATATCTCAAAATAACTTTTCTTATATTTGTTTTCTAAAGGACAGCAAGGAAGCAACTGGTATTTGAGCAGCCTAGCTGCTGCTGCATTGCCTTGCCTGGGGTGCTAACCACATGCAATGGTTAATTTGATGAGGCTGTTCAGGCATGGAATCACAATTATATATTATTTCTTCTTAAAATGGTAATGAAAAAGAAAGTAATTCAGCAGCTTTCCTACTTCAGAATGCTTTTTGCACTTTCGGTGTAAAGAAAATGCCTGTTGACATTCCCCAAAAAATCTGTATCAACACTGGCTTGTGACTTGACATGCTCCTATTTGCAATTGTTTCATGGATCTTAGACTTGTGCAGTGTCCATTTTCATGTGTTCACCACACAATGTCGCACTAGTTAGTTTTATTCTGCTCTAATGGACACAAATACATCTCCCTACCTCTTACCTGTTACTTTTTCTTCTTTGGGGTCACAGCTTGTCAGCCACAAATCTGTGCCATGTTAATAAAACCAGTAGTCATGGAGTGTCATTATTCCTGTTTCTGATATCCCACAGTGATATCTGGGGCCTTTTATTTTGTGCTTGCCAAATCTGAAAGAAACAAAAACAAAGGGGAAAAATTGAGACATTCTGTTGGTCCCCAGATGAAGTCTTTAATAAGGGCACCTTTCCAGACAGTGTTATACTGAATTAGATTTAGTCTGTCTGGTAAAGCTGTTTCCAGTGTAATCTTGCCTATATAAGCTGAAATATTACAAAGGCTTTAAATGTCTTTTGACCACAGGTTCTGGGTATTACTATTTGAATACAGTTATGTGAGATTTAATTAGGAATGCCTTATAACTGTTTATTGTAACAATCTTTGCTTGCATATCTGGAAAATGATTAACTTAATAGCACAGTCCATTCGAAAAAGCCAAAGGAATGAGCTTCAGAAAAACATTACTTTGATTCAAATGTGTAATTTGAAGATTCCTACAGGTATCAATTAATGAAGATTCCATGTCTAGATTGCACTAAAAGTATGATATCTAAACTTGAGGAGATAAAACACTTGAAATTTCATGTTCTGTGTAATTAAAATTGCCTGCCTATAAAGCTCTTTTTTTTTCCAACTGCAAAAAATATTTGTAATGGTAATTTCTCCAGACATTTGGAGACTTTCAAGTGCCTTTCTCTCCATATGGTTCTTTATGAATAAGTAATTTTTATCTGTGCTTTACTCAGTGTTTGTTAAGACTGACTAGTCTCAAAGATACATGCTAGAAAAATACAATTGCTTTAATATTACCAACAAAAGACTTATTAATTTATCCTTCAAGTATTTTGCAACTTATTTCTGTTTTTTCCCCTCCAATTTTGCCCTCAGTAAAATCCTAAATTTTTCTAATTTGCTCTGCTATTTTAATTAGTCAATTTTCCCTTATTTGTACAGTGAAGCAGTCTTATAAGTTTAAGACTGTGAATCATTCATCCATTAAAACTCTATTTCCTCATATTGCAAGTTCAATTCATTTAGGAAAGAAAAAACCTTGGCGTGGAACAGAATTATGCAATGTCATGGACACATTAACATTTGGATCAAAATTTTACATTGTGTCAGCCAGTAAACAGTATAAATGGTTCAGATTTGCAATAAATAATTGTCTATTAATACCTTGGCGTAGTGTAGCAAATTAAAGTCTCACTTCAGTGAGCACAGATGTAGGTAAGAGCTGGGGCCTAAAGAAGGCAACTGCCATACAGCTTTAGACCAGAAAGAGAGCATCAATAAGCATTACTGTATGTTCCCAGCAATGAGAATAATGTATACAGATTTAAACAGCAATAGACAAACATAGGAGAAGGAAGGTTGTAGGTGCATTTAAGTCTAATCAGGTTAAGATTTAGAACCATTTGTTTTAGATACTCTGGCAAACGCTTCCCTTGCAGAAGATTAAGAGAAGCATTTTAAAGCACCGAATTGTGTGCTGCTGCACACAGAGCAGAGCCCATAATTCAGGATGATCTGGACATATGATACTCAGGGACCTTCTCTTCGTTATGTTGGATTCATTCCTGTGGTAGTCAAACACCTCCAAAAATCTTATCTGTACTCTTCTTTTGTTAAACTGCCATATTTTGTAGCTTGCAGATTATTGCCAATTGTCTTGAGATTTTCACAAATTTAATTGCTAACTGAAATTTTGTCAAATTACTTCAGTAACTTCCTGCCCCACAAACTGTGAGCAGATGGTCCTGAATGCTAAGTAACTGAAACTCAAAGTTCAGTTTCTTAATGTGGGTTATTTTTCTGAATGTTTTAACAGGTTCTCATGCCATTACTTCGGTGTGGAAATTCAATGCAAGTAGAAGCATGAAAAGAGATTAATTTACAAATTCAAATATATATGAACAATTAGGTGTTAATAACTATTTAGAGAGCCCCAGTTCATAATATTTTCTCTTAGCTGTTGCCAGTGGTGTCACCCAAGAACCATAATTATTGTTACTCCAGTTTTGAGCATGTTTTTTCTTTTGCATTACCAACTCAGTCCATAATCCTGTAACACAATCTAGCTTGTCCATACGCTAATGGGAAAGCATTAATCAAAAGACTGTTCTCCATTATATTGACTACAGAGCGATATCTCCTTATTTTGTATTTCTTAATGGTTTCTTTGTCCAAATCTGTTTGAAAATGCAGCCTCACTGTGCTGGAAGACAAGTCTTCACGGTCTATGCTTGATTGGCTGAGTAATCTCTCTTATTTTCTTTGGCACTTTGTGTTCATGTCCTTCGTGTCTGGAGCACAAGTCAGTGGGTTTTTAAGCAGAGTACAAGATTTGTATTTTGTAGGCAAGATGGCTTATTTAAAGGAGATCTGAAGCTGATCCTGCTAGCTGCACAAGACAAAGGCATAAAAATCTTCCTCCAGTGTCTGTCTGTTTACAGGCCAACAAAAATTTAATGCTTACTCTGAAAGAAGACACGAATGATCTGCTTTCTGCATTGCCTTGTGCTATGGGACTAGATAAAATGGATATAAATGTACCCATGAGAGCCAATGCCTCTGTGCTTGGGAACTCCTTGGATATACCAAAGATATCCTTAGCTCTTCCAGCACTGTTATGGCTCTGCTCCAAACTTCTGAGGCTATTGAGAAAAACCTGAAAATCTTCTGTTTGGTAAAACTCATGTCACTCCTTTGAAACACTCAGACCTGTTTAGCTTACCAATGATTGCTCCATTTGTGCAGCTTACTCTGTTGACTTGAGTCCTTGCATGTGGCCCTGGGGAACCTGGTCTAGTGATTGGCATCCCTGCCCATGGCGGGGGGGTTGGAACTAGATGATCTTTAAGGTCCCTTCCAACCTGAGCCATTCTGTGATTCTATGATTCTATGCTATTACATGGTTAACCACAGAGTAACTTCACTGGAGGCTATGGTAATTACAGAGTAAGTTGTGTTAATCTTTCAGTGCTATTGTTTGGTAACTGTGTAATTATCTCTAGTCACCTGTGCAAATGAAAGTTTCTTGGTAATTTTTCTCTTCTTCCTTCTTGTAACAATTGCAAGTGATGTGAACATCGATGGTATCTCAGCAGGGTATGTGGATCCAAACCTGCTGGAGCAATGCATTGCTTTCTATAAGCAACTCCTATTTTTAATGTTATCATCACAAAACTGATTACAGGGACAGAGGTTAAATTTGCCTGTATGAACAGCTGTACCTCCATTTTTAGTACCCTTATTGAAATCAATCTTAATATTATATTGAATAGAATTCATTCCCACTCAGTTGCTGTTTAGGGACTTGTGAGATGAATTACACACTCTCAATTCACTCCCACTCTTATGAGTTATGAATTTTGAGCAAGAAAAACAGAAGCCTTGTTAAACAATGAAACATCTAGAGCAGTATTTCAAGAAGGCTGTGTCTAAGGCATTCCATAGTACACAGAAGACGGCCAGAAGTCACAATCAATGGAGTATTTGTTCTCTGGTCAGCGGATGCAAGCCACCTGAAATGACAAAGTGTGACTTTTTTTTGACATAAGTAAAGTCTACATATCTACTGTGTAGCACAGAGATAATAAATGCTAGGGACATGACCTGATCTGACACGATTTTCTTTAATACTGGCCTGAGTTGCATGTAAGAATATAAAGAATTAATTGCATGATACATAACCAGCTCCCATCAGTACTCCAGCAATCTGTGAAGCACTATTTAGCCATGCTTTTCCTCTGACACTTCTGCTGTCTCAAATATATCACCCAGCAAACCCAGCATAACAGAAGCACACATATCAGTGTGAACAATATCATCCTGGTGCAGAAATTTTCACAGTTAATTAAAAAAATCAAATATAAGCAGTCCAATGTCTTACTAAACTAATTAAAAATATAAATACAGTAGGCCCTGACTGAGCTTTTGACAGGTCATTAAAAAAACAAAATTGAATCAAGGACGAGGACTAGTTTCAATATGTAACAGAGTGAAATAAAATGGTGAGGCTGAAGTGAAATTAATGGTGGTTTTGTTTGCATTGTTCCTCACCTGATGTTGGTGGCTGAATTTCCAGAGTGCAATTCTCCAAAAGTAAAGGCCTGGGCAGTTTACCATATGAAGTCAAAGATACCATTTACCAGTTCCTTCTGGCTTTTTAATCTATTTTCCTCTCAGCATTACCAGCTGTGTATGTTCCATGCAGTGCCTTTTTGGCCGCAGTTTTGATCCTCTGAAATTGTTTCAGCAGTAGATACACATTCTGACCACTCCAAGTGGACCCTTTAGAAATAACTTTGGTTAGAAGTGGAGCAGTGCCTTTGCTGATCAGCTTAGGGTTTCCAAGCAAGACTAAGGTGCAGCAAGCATCTTTCTTGTAGGAGCTTTGATGCTGTGCAATGAGTCTGTACTAGGCTGTCACACTGGCATTCCCTTTGTTTCACATGAAACTCCCAGTGCTGAAGATACCCATGCTGTACACAGCTTAGTTCATACATGAGCTCTTTCCTTAGGGCAAGTAAATGCTTCACGTGGTGAATTAGAATAGATCTGACTTGATAATGTTGACCTAGTGCTTAGCTGTAAAATACAGTTCTCCCATTATGTTTGCAGTGTGAGGAATTCTCCAACATAACCACAAATACGAAACCAAAAAAGCATGGGTGTAGCCACTGTGAATACTTTTTCTGTTGGCCTTGATTTATCAACAGCATAATGAATGTCCTGAATGCCTTTGAATTTCATTTGAAACTCCCTTTGAGAGGACCTTCAAGACTATTCCCTATATTATCTGGAGAAAAGTGGGGGATGCCCTTGTGAATTAAACTGTTGCTTCCTAGCATGTCCCAGCTTTCATTTACTGGCTCCCACATATATTCACTTGTATGCAACATCCAAGAACACTGTGTCACAGAGTTTCAGCTGAATTATTTCCAACACAGTTTGGCCTGCCTATTAATCGGCATAAGCTCATTTTTTACAGATCTGGACTTGAAGGAGCTCGTTTTCTGGTGTTAGGAAAGGAGACTGGATCAAAGCTATGCTCCTTGCATAAGTGTGGCAAGAGCCCTTACGCTGAGCCAAAAGGATGAGGGAGTATCCCGGCAAGAGGTTCCCCAAAGGATGTAGGAGTTTCTGCCTCAGACCTTGTCTGCTTTGGAAGCTCTCCTGCAGCAAGTAAGAATGTGAACTTAGCACAGAGTAGTGTAACAGCCCTTGGAGAGGCCACCCAAGGAACTGCTGTGAAGCAGATTAAATGCTGTAGAGTCACATTCTTGTTTGTTGCTGATTCCTGCCATGCAACAGTGCCCTTGAATCTGCCTCCCCAACACTGAGCTCCCCAACCGTAAGGAATTAGGACTATTGACATTTGTCCTTGTTGCTGTGGATCTCAGGATTTGTCTGTACTTGTGTGTGTGTATGCTTCAAGAGGCCAGAGTCCTGCACTAAGCTATGCCTCAAAAAAGAGGATTAATGCCTAGAAAATATCTTAGTCAAAGAGTTTAGACATGGTTTTATAACTTAGTTAATGGTCTCATACAGGAGAGGCCTGAGAAAACATTGCAAATAAGTATTAATGCTGGATCCTTCTCATTTCTATTCTTTTCTACTGCCTTTACATCAGATGAGTCTCCTTTTTATCCCTAGCATTAAGTTTTTATCACTTTACTAAAATACTATAAATCAATAAAATAGGGCAGAAAATTGCTTTCTTACATCATTACACCAACATATCGCTTGTACAGTCTAGAATGACAATGAGGCATCCATCTTCTGTGGACAAAAATGCCAGTTCTCAGTACAAAATGCCAAGTTGTATATGGCTAAAAAATTCCAGACCAAAGATTAGCTTCTGTTGAGATAAGAAATGCTTCCTTCACTTTTCTGTTTTTTGAAGATCAAGAGAAAATTATTCTCTAAACACAAGATATTATTAATAAATTAATATTTGTATTGTGTCCTAAAAATCTTTCCCAAGTCATTCTTCTTCCTGATAATATTTGCTTGAATCTCATGCCAAGGAAGGTCTATAAAAACCTTTTTTCTTTTGTTTTAAATTTTTAAATGTACTCACTAGGGGGAATGCTCATAAAATTCAGTCTCAGCCACAATCTGGACTATGGTCTGCCAAGCTCCACATAAATAAATCATCAAGTCATTTTGGCATCTTCTGGGCCAGAAGGAATATCTTCAGGGTAGTTTTAAAGAGACATTGTCCTGTAAAGCATATCCTTTGTGGAGAAACTAAGCAGTAGCCTAAAGGCTACTTTGGCTGTCAGATGTTTGTGTTTTTGCAGGTAACCAGTGTAACAAAATACAGTGAAAGACTTTCTAATTCCAAAATTACGACTCTTATTAGGTAGTCATCGTTACTGCTGTCCTAGCAGAAATGAAATCAAACACCTGAGACCTCAGGGTAGTCTGAGTAGGAGATACTGGAGTTGCTGATTTTGTGCTAAAATATCTACAGAACACACAGCAAGAAGCTGTTTGAGATTTTTCTCTTAGCAACCTGACTGATGAAACACGGGTAAAGCAGCCAAACATTCTCAGCTTTGCACTTTTTAAAGCCAATCTAAACAGTGAAACACAAGACTGCTCCAGCTCAGGAAGAGCATGCTGGGCTTGGCCTGACAGCATGTTGACCTGTCAGCTGGCATCACCTCATCCCTCTCTCCCTCCCTTAAATCCTGGAGAAACAAAACCTAGGGTAAGTCGAAGAGAGCAACAGTATCCTGCAAAGGCCCAGGGGTGGCCAGTGGAGCAGGAGTACTGCAAAGGACAAGTGTCCTGCAGCCCAGGCTCAGAGCTAAGTCCTTATATGGGACCTCCATCCTGGCCAGGAATGACTCTGTAGCTGCCACTGAAGAGGAGATCTGTTCACCTACCCATTGTAGTGGGCATCTAAGTCAAGTACATGTAAATCAGATAAGAATTAAGAGAAAGCAAGCTGAAACTGGTTTGTCAAGAGGAGACCTTGGACCATAGTCCTGTCTGCCATTCACTGGTCACTGAAATCAGTGGAGTTCTGCCGGCAATTACATCACATGGAATCTGGATCATTTTATTTTGACTGTGGGAAGTAACTGAACAGTAACAACTCGGAGGAAAATTGCCTCATTTTAGGTTTTGTTAAAATCCGCAACTTGGACCAGGTTCATCGACAGATTCTAAAATGTCAGTGGTGCCTGAGACCATTGAAGGGTTTGGGTGAGCAGCAAGAAGAAATCATGCAAAAATAGGTCTCCTCAGCTGAGTTCTGAATGTTTCTTCATTCGTAGGAACTGAGAACAGTCAAGAGGAGTTTGAACTTCCTGAGATTATTTGGAGAGTGAAATAAGCATTTATGGGTGTGCAGTGGTTGTCCTCATGATAGAACCAGTAACAGTGACAAATCCAGAATGGCATCTGTGCATAGATCATCAGGAAAGGAATGAGATGCAGCTGGACCACTGAAGGAAATTCCCTGTCTGTCTTAATTAATTTCTGAAGTGCAGAGGAGAGTCTTGGCTGCAAAAAAATAACTTAAGGAGTGAACGAGTCTTAGGAGCTGTGATTTGACCCATTGTAACTAACAATGATGTCCTGAGGAAAAAAAAAAAAAAAGAAAATTAAATTAAAAAATAAAGGAGATCCAGATAATGACTTCTCACAAAAATATTGTACTAAAGCTATTCTTACTGCCAATATAATAACCAGAGCTATTTTAGGTGATCTTTTAAAAAAATCATTTACCTATTTTGAGTGGTCTAATGTTATTGAAAATGCAACCGTGGAAAGAAGCATCAGATGCTGTTTCTGGGTTATCTGATATTAAATCTTCGAGTTTCAGAACAGTGACACAAGGTAATTAACATACATGGTGTTGGCACTGTATTCTTTGTATATATTTTTGAATTGAAAACAGGCATTGAGAAATACATACCAGGCAGTTACAGGTTAAGGATCATTTACATAAATTAACAAATTTACAAATGAATTCATCTAGTGAAAAGTAAGACACGGGACACTGCATTTTAATAATTGACATTCCACATGAAATGCAATGTTCTTGGGGAGAAAATTGAGCTCCAGGTTGCTATTAGAACCAGTGGAGCAGCAAGAGCTGGAAAGAAATGCCATCTCACATTATGCGAGTTACTGCTCCTGCATAACAACTATCTTTTATTCTGTTAGAGTTAGACTTTATTTTAATAAAACTAGTACTAGAATTTTTACAGAAGAAAAATCCAATCATCAACAACAGTGGTCAGGAAACAAAAATGCAACAGATCTTTGTGATCTTGTTCTAACAGGCAGCTGGTAATTCATTATGCTCTAAAGTAATAATTCTTCTGTTTCGTTTGGCAGCCAAATCCCCCATCCCTGGCAGTGTTTAAGGCCAGGCTGGATGTGGCCCTGGATGACCTGGTCTAGTGCATGTGGCGTCCCTGCCCATGGCAGGGGGGTTGGAACTAGATGATCTTTAAGGTCCCTTCCAACCTCAGCCATTCTATGATTCTATGAAATCTCCTCACTTTTCAGTTACACCAAGTAGCTACAAGCTTACCTCAAAGTATGCAACACTGACAGAAAATTATAAATTATCTATTTTTTTTGTTCCCTGTCACGACATAGGTTAAATTGCAAAATAAAAATAAGTGATCCATTTAGCTGCTTCCTGCTGTTTTGATCAGTTTAAGAACGTTATGTTACAAATATTGTTCTTGATACAAAAGTAATGACTTTCATAAGGTGCTAGTCAGTCATTCAAAGTCGCAATGTTTTCACTGCATGCCATAAATACAAATTATATGCTCATATGGAGCTGAGAGCAAATATGTCCCTAGTAATGTTCTTTAGTACAATTTAAAGATAAAGTGAATCAAATCATTCTCTCAGTGATACACTTCCTCTAGGGTCACATAGAATAAGTGTGTCATTTCAGTGACTACTAGTAAATTTTCTCCTCTTGTAATATTCCTAAATACTGATGAGAGTGTCTGTCCTTAGTCTGACTACAACTCTGACATCATCCATATGGACTACTGTGTTAAGCTTCCTGAAAAGATAACAAACTACTCACAGTGTTTGACATTTTGTTGTCCAATCAAACAAATAGGTTGTTTTTTACTTCTGTTTTTATACAATTTATTGCAGCAACATGGACAAGCTGGCTGTTATCTTCTCCTTCTTTTTTCTCAGTTGTTTCAGGAACCTGAGATATTTTAATTCCTGAATAGGTTGAGAAGTCCCTTCAAATGAATCCAGCTACATTACTAATATTTGTTTTATCAAATGATTTGGCTATTTGAAATACAGACAACAAAATTCTTATCTATACTGAGCTCAGACTCAATAAATCCTTTATTTCCAGTAAATCCTTGACATCCTTTCTCTTCATTATTTTGACACACACTGTGTTACATATAAACAGACAGGTAGAGCAAGTACATTTACAGACTGCAGTGATGCCCTGATAAGCAAAACTTGCTGCACACACTGGCACAGGAGCAAATTTCTATAACTTGCTGCACACACTGGCACAGGAGCAAATTTCTATAACTCTCATGTCCTTTGGTATGAGCTCTTACATTCTCTTGTACTTATTAACAGACTGAATGAAGAAAGCTTCCATTTTTAGATTCATTCTTCATGACACAAAAATAACTGTCACATATTAATGAGAATGACCATGTGGTAGAATTACTTTGCAATAAAGATGAAAGAAGACCGCTCTTAGACTTTTTTACCCAACTCAGAATATTCTTTCCTCACCAAAGTATCATTGGAACCTAGGTCAGATAGTCCCCTGCTCTGTATCCTACGTGGAGTAGCCATTAGGCTTTGCAGAAGTCCGTTGCTTCACCAAATAGGACTTTACGCTTAAGAGCGCAGTAACAGTCTCAATTCCTTTTCACCAGGGTGTCACTGATGGTTCTGAGCAGCTTTTCATGTATGCATGCTGCAAACTCTTTATATTTTTACATTCTAATAACAGTGAACAGCATAAATTATCTCTAATTCTTGATTCTGCAAGGAAGCAGCCATCTGGTCTAATACCACTGTGACAGTGATATAGGACTGAACACTCTGTGCTTGGTCTGATGCACAGAAAAGGACAATAGGACATATTTTAAAATGTCAGGATACATCAGAACCATATTCAGGAAAGTTTGCATTTATGAAAATTGATAGTATTGGATATATATCATGATGCAGATCTAACCATGGCTGCTGGTATGGTGAATTAAATTAAAAGGTGATTTGAATTTTTTTAATTAAAGCTATATTATTCCTTCTCTGCTCATGACTTCTCTTTTGGGAAAAGAGAAACAATTTTCAGGAAAGCTTTGTGATTCAAAGGATTAAAACTTTAGCAAAAAAACCCCTCCCGGGTGTCAGTGGTAGTCTGACTATCTCAGTGCTCACCATAGAGCACTTTCTCAGTGTTCCCTTCACTTCAGTAACCACTGGGTATATTTCATAGAATCACAGAATCACAGAATATTAGGAGTTGGAAGGGACCTGGAAAGATCATCTAGTCCAAACCCCCTGCCACAGCAGGATTCCCTAGACCAGGTCACACAGGACAGGTCTTGAATATCTCTATAGAAGGAGACTCCACAGCCTCTTCTGGGCACTCTGTTCCAGGGCTCCCTCACCCTCACTGGAAAAAAATTTTTTCTTGTATTCACTCAGAACCTCCTGTGCTTCAGCTTGCAGCCATTGCCCCTTGCCTTGTCACTGGGCTTCACTGAGAAGAGCCTGACCCTGTCCCCCTGACACCCACCCTTCACATATTTAAAAGCATAGATGAGGTCACCTCTTAGTCTCCTCCAAGCTAAAGAGACCCAGCTCCCTCAGCCTTTCCTCAGAAGGAAGATGTTCCAGTCCCTTCATCATCTTTGTGGTTCTGTGCTGGACTCTTTCAAGCAGTTCCCTATCCTTCTTCAACTGAGGGGCCCAGAACTGGACACAATATTCAAGATGCGACCTCACCAGGGTAGAGTAAAGGGGGAGAAGAACCTCTCTTGACCTACTAGCCACACCCCTTCTAATACACCCCAGAATCCCATTGGCCCTCCTGGCCACAAAAGCACACTGCTGGCTCATGGTCATCCTAAATATTTGTTTGTATTCCAAAATAATTGCTGATGTTTGCATTATTGTTATCTCTTGAACTGGGTAGACTTGGTAGTAAGTGTAGCCAGGTACTGCAGGATAGGCACAGCAGCTTAGCGGAGCTAAGAGTGAGAGCCCTCAAAAGCTTTCTCATCTGCCTGATTTTAATGCCTATAACACATGAACTAAAAAATAAAGGAAGGGGAAAAAAGTTTACATATGTGGGAGAAAGCACACTTTAAAGGTAAGTTAACATGAATGAGATCAAAACCTATCAACTCATGGTTGCCCCAAAATATTAACTTTAGCTTTGCTGCAGTGGTCAGTTACGTTAAGTAGTTTGTTTGTGTAACTTCTCCTGTTGAAAGTTTTTACAATACACAATATTTTTCAAGACTTCAAGACATCAGGAACTTAAGAGTATCATTTATAGGCATCATGTCAAACGTATTTCTACCAGTACCCATAAATGGCTTTAAAAAACTTATTGTATTATTTAAAAAAATAAATATGGAATAATTCTTTTCACAGCATGAGTAGTAGTTAACCTACAGAGGTCAAAGAGTTAAACACTGTAATGGGATTTTTAAAGAGACTTCTTAGTTTTATGACCAATAACATCATCTGTAAATTTACATAATAGAAATGGACATCAACTCATACTCCAGGGTGTTAGCTGATCACAGGGATAAGAAACAGTCCTCTCATCCCTTTTTGCCATGCAGGACATAGTGTAATTAGACAGCTGTTTTCTTTGAAGAACCTAACGTAGGCCACTGGTGAAGGCAGAATTCTGAGCTTGCTTGAAGAGTATTTGATCCAATCTGGCTTGTTTTACTCTATGTTCACCTGTTTACTTCTAAAATATATATTCTTCACATCAAAATAGAGCATTCTTCAGTTTTTCAGTTTGCTTTCTGCTTACAAGTGTGCCTGAGGGTTCTTCCAGAATGTGATCCTTCTGGAACTTGTGTCCACATATTTACTAGTTAGAATTGTCCAGCAATGTGATTACCTTTAAGGCTGACTAGTTTAGAGAAATACTGCTTGCAAAGCATTATTCTTAAGGATGCTGTATGCCAGCTTTGCTGGCTCAGGTTGTCAAATGTTAAGGCATACTCGTGTTGTTCAGTTCTTCCTGGCAACTTACCTTTCTGCCACCACAACATCCCTTAAGTACTGGAATGATCCTTTCAGGGACACTTCCTTAAAAAGGCAAATAAAAACACAATATTCTTTATGAAGGGAAAGGAAGATAAACTAACACAAAAGTTAATAAGCTTAGCCCAATCCCTGCCTTTGCAAGGATAATCTCCTGTGATACTTCTGCTTCATGGAATCAGAAATGATTTACATACAGACAGACATACAGAAATAAGCCAAGAAAGCACACCTTCAGAAGTAAGTATGGAAAAGTGTGTAAAGATAGATCAAGCAAGACAGATTTTTGAACAAAAATGCAGGTTTTAGGTAGAATCTTGTGTTTGTGTGAAGGAAGAGGGAAGCCTATGTGTGCCAGAAATGGAAATGGCCAGAACCTGCATAAGTAGTTAGAGGTTTTCCAAAGCTGGATGGGAAATGAATTTGTTTATCTATTCTTAAAACTTTCTATCAGAATTTGAAGGAAGAAAAAAGGAATATTATCTTACAATCATTATAAAGTTTCTGGAGATATTTCATTTTCACCATTAATATTCAGATATATCATGTGAATGATAAAGTTTCTAGAGATGATTTCCTTGTGGGTTTTCTTCTGTTATAGTCACAACCACTTATAATCTTCAAAATTCATACACACAATAAGAAAGCTTATGAATTCAGTTAATTTATTCTTCCAGGGCTTAAATGTGTCAAGAAGCCAACTAACTTACTGGTCATCACTCTTCTGTTGCTTTGCTGTTTCAGAATAAAAGTAAAATCTAAGTAAATCTCTTAGTGGCTCAAGCCACTTCCTATTTCTGACAGAAAAAGCAGAAGCAATACTAGTCCCCTAGTCCCCAATTCCCCATCAAACAACTACAATATAAAAAGTTTAAAAATGCTATCTTGGAAGCTAGGACTAGACAGAAATGGGATAAGAACTTGTGCTCGTCTCTCATCTGTATGTATTCTTTGATATAGCCATCAGTGTCCTGTGTGTATGCTCTGAAATCAAGTTTAGAAATGTCTCTGAGGTTTGAGTTTCTTTTCTTCTCCCATATTTTACACAATGATCCTCTGTGACCAGTCAGTGGACCCAAAGTTGTGCCTGAGATTTTCTAGGTCATCGTTGCTACAAAGAGCCATAAGCAAAGCCATAATCCCCTTCTGGTGCTGCCTCTGCCAGTTTCTGACCACCCTGTGAGCCCTTTCAAAACACTCAACTAACAGAAAACTAACTTAGCAATAAAAATTGGATCATTTTTATTAGGTTTGTGAACTGAATGGTGTTATGACCATACCCTGTCAAGAAGGGGTAGGAGATGGACCTGGGAGAAATTAGTGGCATTACAACAGTCTCTTTTGTTGACAGTAAGTTTTATTATTTTATACACAGTGTTCAGCATGACCCAAGATGTCTGGAAATGGAGAAAAGCAGTTACCTTTAAATAGCATTACTTTTAAGATTTATTGCTTTGATCTCATGGCTGATGAGAACCTTCACTTCCCTTTCCTCTTTTTGCTGGAAAAGTCAAAGCTAGTATATTAATTTGTACCTGCACTCTGTGCTGAACTTCCATTTGCTCAGAGAGGCAATGAATGTGCAACAGTGAAGGTCACTTTTGGATATCAAGCAAAGGTCTTAACTCTTTAAATAGAGTCAAACTATGCCTATGCCAAGACCCTCCAACATCTGTTAATCAGACTCAGGAAATGCTAATGAGATGAGTTTACAACAGAGGGACTGCTAAAATGTTGCTGTGGAATCAAGAGAGATCTGTGTTATTCGTCATCTTCTCTGAACTCTTCTATATCTGGATAGAAGTCACAAGTGTTCATTAGCACAAATTCACAGATTGCAATGAGTTAAAACCTGGCAGCCTTTTCTTTGCCTAAACAGTGCAAAATAGTTTGTGCGTGCTATTAGTTAGAATTTCTAGAGGTTTTGTTGCAGAAAGTGAAAGCATGGCCTGTGTAAGAAAATGCTGTTGAGTACTTTTTGCTATCAATTTGTCATAGAGGGAATTTGAAGAGTCTCTTTGAAAAGCCATCACTATAGTAGAGGAAGGAGGAAGAAGGATGGAAGGAAGGAAGGAAGGAAGGAAGGAAACAGAGGCAGAGGGAAGAAAATGCCAGCATACTTTCTGGTAGAGTTTTCAGTACAGGACTCATTAGAGTAGCAGACAAAACATGTGGAGGTTAATTACTTAAGAACAAGCTAAATGCTGCAGCATTACATTAAGCCAGAGGAAGAAGGCTATGAAATGCTGTGGGCACACAACAGGACAGCTAAGAAAGGTAGGTGACGATTTACTGCTATGATACATATTTCATTTCAAAAGAGTGAAAATGATCAAAAATACAGGTGACGCATTTTTCTATGATACCTTGATGGCCTGCTAGGGAGTTTTTTCCAGTCAATCCATCAGTCACTCAACTAGTCAAAATCTTTAACCACATAAAAAATTCTGTTGAGAACAAGTTTTATTTACAATGGTGACTTGGCCAAAAAAGCTCACAAACAGCAATAAGTAACATCACTCACAGACAGAGAATCACTATCGTATATTACTAGAAAGCTCCCAAACATATCACCAGGCATAAATCAATTATATAAAATACCACAAACATCAAATAAACCAATAAAAGAGGGAAGGTCACAACACCACCAGACATGTCATGAATAACTGCCACAAACATCAGCCAGTGATTCATCCACAGGATGAATAAAAATCCAAAAGATATACAATCAATTCCTGTTAGATCGTTTTGTGTTCTGTTAAAAATGTGTTACTGTCTTTTGATGTTGTCTATTTTAAAGCTTTACTTCTATTTATATTTCTCTGAAGGCAGCAATTATTTTTAAAGTCTGTGTTAATTAAACTTGGAGAGTTTTGTTTGTTTTGTAAATGTGCATTTTAGCATGTATGTTTTGCTTAACAATTCATTGCACATATTTCCATACTTGCTTATAATTGGTAATAATTTCCATTTAGTAATACAGTTCATAATATTATTATAGTTTGGTCTACTAAAAGAAATTGGACATAGAACACAATAGGAGACGTTTGGCATTATTGTCATTTTGTGTGTGTATCCCCTCCACCTGGATTGTGAACATAATTCAAAAGCCAGTAATATTTGAAGAACACTACCTCAAGGTAGTGAAAATTTTTTGGAATCTGCACCACTGTTTGTGCATTAGCAACAAAGAACACAACAAAGAATGATAAAACCATCATTAAACTTCATCTTTAGAGAGCTGAGAGCTTAGACATAGAACCGTATGTAGCTGTAGGCATAGCTGTAATGATTAAATGTGATGATTGCAATCAATCCATCTTTAAATGCCAGGTCATGGCTTTCTTAGCATGTGTGTCTGTATGTCTTAGTCCAGAAGTCCATGTTAAGGGTCAACCAGTCTAGAGGAGTCTTATTCCTCTGTAGTCACAACTAGACTATGCATTTATATATTTGCAAGGGCCACAAAGTTTAACTTTCACAAAATCTGTTTTATTTTATATTGTTTCTGGCTGCATTTAAAGCAGTTGTCTCAACTAATTGAATGAAATATTATGAAATAAGTAATATAGAATATGCTAAGTTCCATCTTCTGCTTAGTACTTCCAACTATTCAGTATTAATATAGTGTAAATAAACATTGCCTTCAGTCAAACTTGACAGAAAATTAGACAGCATGTCTCATCAGATCCTGTTCTCAAAAGGGTCAGCTATGAGCAATTCACAGCTTACAAGGTGCTGATTATATTGCCCTCTATTTACAGTCCAGTAGTGTTCAGCTGGTGAGACATCAGCAAGACAAAAACCTGTCTGCTAATTTGGAAACAAAAGCATGCATTGCTGAAAATGAGATTTGCATTTAAAACTCCTTTATAGTTAAACTGAATGTAGTCAAATGGGGAAAGTGAATGAAAACATTTGGTTTATTTATATATGTCCTCTTTCAGTCATGAAACTTATTCTGAAATTCAGAATAAATAGATCACCCAGACTGTAGTCTAGATCCTCTGCTTTTAGACTGATATTGGCTGAAAATCAGATGTCCATCATTTCAGATTAATTAGTTTTGCTTCATTGATAGCACATGCACTTAGAAGCAAGTTCTGCACATTAAAAAAAAAAAAAAGATCAAACCTTCTATGTATTCATTTTCAGATATAGACCCAGCTAGGATGTGCTAACATCAAACAATTTGTTTTGCAGCATGTCACATAATTCTTTTTTTTTACATCCAATATCTATGATTAAGAAATGTAATACATACTAAGAAAGTCTTAGATAATTTACACCATGCATTAAAGTGTTTTGCATGAGAATATAGTATGATGCAGACAGCAGAAGAATTATGTCTTTCATTAAAAGGTTTGCAACTCAGTGTGCTATGATATAACTATAGCAGTTTTTCTGTCTCAGTGAAGGTTTTTTATTTTAAACACTGCCTTGAAAACCAAAGGATGCATATGCAACAGCAGTACTTTGGCTGTATGTTTTAACTTAATATCACCTCTTAGTAATTACACACTGTCAGTTTACCTGCTGTCCCAGGGTTATGGGTGAACAGCCATGCTGTCGCTGTTCTTCATCTCTTTGAATCTTGATGTAAGCAGTAAAATAAGATGGCATTTTTCCATTATTTAACGTTTTTAAAAAAATCCTAGTTCAAAGGATTTGAAGCAGTTCATCAAGAATGATATACATTAAGGTCAGGATTAAAAGAAAACCAATTACATGGAAGAAATATGATTTTTGCCACAGATCCTTTATGTGCAAATTAGGATGTGTATTTGCTGCCTAATTTAGAGAGCACCAAAGGACAACTTACAGGAATGTAGAGTAAGTAGCCTTTGGAGGAGTTCAGCATTTGTGTTTCCTGAGTAATTTAAGCAGGGAAGAGGAATGGTAAACTTCACAAGGTTTGTTTTCAGAGTAAATTCCAGTCATTGCTCAGCATGCTTTGTACTACCAAAAAACCCCACTTCAGGTGTATAATAGCAGCTTTGAAACTTCTCTAGCTTGAAGTAATGGCCAAATGTGGCAGTGTGTATATA
Source organism: Galbula dea (assembly GCA_013399015.1). Taxonomy (NCBI): domain Eukaryota; kingdom Metazoa; phylum Chordata; class Aves; order Piciformes; family Galbulidae; genus Galbula; species Galbula dea. The sequence continues at coordinate 302,134 of VWZX01010265.1, forward strand.
GGTTGTTTTGCACCCTATTCATACCTTCACTGTGTTGCTGACGGAACAAAAGACATAGCTCTAAGATCTGACTGTAAGAATGATTTACAAGGCTAAAAGGTTTCAGCTCTTTGTTTTTCAGGGTCTTTTTCCAAGACAATACAAACCATACCTGGAGCCTTACAGATGGGAGTCTTTCCTCTCTTCCATCCACTGTAGTTAAGAACAATCTGCTGTGACAGTTTCTACCTAATTTCTCTTTCTTACATTGTCTTCTCATCACCTGTCTACTTCCACTGGTTCTTCATATTTTTACACTGAATATTTGTTTGTAATATGTAGCTATGAGACTGTTCTTTCCTTCCATTTCAAAAATCTGCTGCTATATTTTCAGGGATATTTTGTTCCCTGCTCTATGCACTATTACTGTTGTTTAGCTTGTGGTCTTTTAAACATAAAACATACTTGAGCTTCTTGTGCAGATGAGAGTAGCAATACCTATCTAAGAATGGTGACTAAACTAAAATGCAGGAGATTCAGTTTCACTTTGTAGTAATTAATATTGGCTGGTGTAAGAGGTAATACCATTTTAGCTAAGTGGTAAACTAGACTGCAGTATCTAGTGCTCAGACATAACTCCTCTCTTTTGCTGTTTCTTACTAATATAACATAGACTTAATAAATCCAAGGTGTTTAAAATTTTTTTCCATAAGATATTCTGTTACTCTGTGGGCCTTGGTGAAATTTGTTAAGATGCATTTAAAAACAAATTGAAGAAGTAGTAAATCTTTCATTATTTGGCCAGAGCTTACTTGTACTTTGGTGCAGAAGAAAAATAATGTTCTACTGTGACTGCAAAACTGCCAACACTGCAAATCCGTATATCACAGAATCACAGAATGGCAGGGGTTGGAAGGGACCTCTGGGGATCATCTAGTCCAATCCCTCTGCTACAGCAGGTTCACTTAGATTACATTGCACAGAAATGCATCCAGAGAAGGAGACTCTACAACTTCTCTTCCAGTGCTCTATCACCCTCAAAGGAAAGAAGGTTATTTTATGTTTAGGTGGATCTTCCTGCTTTGAAGTTTGTGCCTCTTGCCCCTTGTCCTATCACTGGGCACCACTGAAAAGAGACTGGTCCCATCCTCTTGACAAGCTGCCCTTTAGATATTGATAAGCATTGATAAGATCCCTTCTCAGTCTTCTCCAGGGTAAACAGCCCCAGGGCTCTCACCCTTTCCTGGTAAGAGAGGTGCTCCAGACCCCTCGGCATCTTTGTAGCCTCTGCTGGGCTCTCTCCGGTAGTTCCCTGTCTCTCTTGAACTGAGAAGCCCAGAACTAGCATGCAATCTTGTAACTAAAAGCTTTGGTTAGGTGCATACCTTAGATCATCTGTCCTTGCCTTATGTAAAGACTTAAATCTTTAAGAGATGCTGTTTATCCATAAAGAGCCATCTGTCATAGGAAGCTGTATATGTTCTTACAAGGCATTGTAGATATACCCTGAAACACCTGCACTATGAAAAAAACTGTAATGAAGTGGCACTTCATTTGAAAAAATGTAATGATGTGCCACTCAAATTATACCAGAAGTTCAGCTCTTCTGTGTGTACCACCACTGACATGCTACTTGCATCCTCTGGAAAAGATTCCATACAATTATAATATGAAATGTTAGAGATTTTCTTTCTTATTCCAGTTAATAGAAAGTATAAATAATACAATGTACACAGATATCACTGAATATACAAGTCTGTCACCTCTGTCTAGTGCCAGTAACACCCACACAGTTCAACTGATATTGCAAGTGGTTTTCTCCTTAAAGCCGCAGACAGTTATGAAATGTCAGACATCCTGCTGGTGCTCTAAGATGGGAACCAGTTGCAGAGACTGGAACAAGTAGTATAGCTAACCTAGCTTACAGCAGCACTACCAGAAGTGTTTCCTTTTATTTACTGAACATTAGTCACTAAGTTCACCAAAACCCAATTTCAGCCATCAATGAAATGCTGAATCAGAGCTGAAGATCAAGTAAGAGAAAAATTTCTTAAGATTTCCAAGTTAATGGGTTAGTCAAATGGAATGTGTCCAATGATATTCTAATTTAAAATAATGTAGCCCAAAGTGATTCAAGTTTTTGGGCTATACATTCTCTTGAAGGTGGGTGCAGAGATGTCATTGTCACTGTGTCAAGTAGGTGCTCAGTTGTAGTTTTACTCTGAACCTCTCTTCTTGGCTATCAAGCTTCTACATATGAAGAACTGTAGAAAAGGTTTTTAGTTTCCCTTTGTGTCTAGAATTTACATATTAATCTGAGATATAAAATATAGAAACATGTACATTGTATAGTACAAAATTGATACAGAGTTCCACATCTTCCAGTTATCTTAGTTCCTATATGTAGAAAAACTACTTTTAAATGTCAGAGAAAATTATATACTGTCTCAAAAATTATTATGTCTTCCAGGAGTAATTAGTGAGAGTGCCGAAGGACACAAGAAGCTCTGGTTTTTTGTTGTTTGAACAGCTCTTGGAAATTGTTTCCAGTACCTCCTCATGCCATAACAGAAGTAAGAAAAGGGTGTGTTTCTGATGGTTAGCAATGTCTAATGGATCCTGAGTTCTGTACTCTGAGGTCTAGAAGTTTCTTAAGATTTCTTAATGTACCTAAGTAATTTTAAAGCTGAAAATAAAAAAATAAAGATTGATAATATGACAGTTCTACCTCTCAGCTTTGGAGCTTATACATGAACATGTATGTCCAGGAAGACTCTCCTAAGATCTGCCTTACACCCCCAAGGAACTCAAAATACACTGATAGAATTTGGTCACCTCTTTACATGTAGACCATTTTCATAATCTCAAGGATGAATGAGCTGCTGTCTACAAATATAAATTTAAAAAAAATTGACTATGCTTACTGTTAGGATTTGAATTTCTTCCATAAACAAGAGCAGAGAAAGACTCTATTTTATGTAAGTATCTTTTTTCCAAAGATATTACAGGGTACTGAATGTGGCTGTGTGATCATGCATAATCACGACTCTTAAAGCCAGAGGGAGTCTTTGACACCAATGACCAGATGATTGCTTTAGCAGGGATTAAGTGCTTTGTTAAAGACTAGTTTTAAAAAATTAATCCTTACTTTTGGAACACTTTGCTGATATTTCCAAAACTATCCATTCTACCATATGAACTGAGAAAGGATTATAGCTATATAAAGTCTTTGAGTCCTATAACAGGGGCTTTATCTTAGAACTTCAAGCCCAAATTGACAGCTTCTGGAAACTAAGGAAAGCGTGGTTCCAATAACAGCGCTAATACTTCCACATTAAATATATCTGCCTGTTGGCTGAGGAATATGCCCTTAGACTACTGAGGTTGAAATGTACATTTTTTGTTACAGCAGAAATAAAATTCCAGTATTAAAGTCTTGCATCCACTAAGGTGGACAGCAAAATTTCCATAAAGTTCAACAGAGTCAAGGATTTATCTGGATATTTAACCTCCAAATGGGAATTCAACTGTAATCTCTGACAGGATAGGAAGGCTCTGTGGCGCAATGGATAGCGCATTGGACTTCTAGCATATTGACGGGAGTCATTCAAAGGTTGTGGGTTCAAGTCCCACTAGAGTCGCATTTGAGGGTGGTTAGGCACTGGAACAGGTTGCCCAGAGAGGTTGTGGATGCCCCATCCTTGGCGGTGTTCAAGGCCAGGCTGGATGTGGCCCTGGATGACCTGGTCTAATGATTGGCATCCCTGCCCATGGCAGGGGGGTTGGAACTAAATGATCTTTAAGATCCCTTCCAACCTGAGCCATTCTATGATTCTATGACACCATCTACAGAGATGAAAAGTGCCTCAGGGTGTGATCTATACTTTTTTGCTATATACTTAAAACTTTTATGCAAAACATGCCAATCATAATTGAAACATGTTCTTTCATAAATTGATTTTAGCCCACTACCACTTATGCAACTGTTTCAGCAGCAATATACAGACCCATTACTAAATGAACAATCTATACCCATTCTGTAATAAATTTAACACATTTCTAATCTTTTAACATTTATGACACTGCTATATTTAATTCTGGGAAAACCAAGGTTTGCCCATATTTTCAAATAACATGGATAATTTATTAAATGTGTAGAATGAACAATGCTTATTGTTAAGATTTAAATTTACTTAAAGAAGGGCAGAGAAAAACTCCATTTTGTGTTAGCATCTTTTTTCCAATGATATTATAGGATACTGAAAGTAGCTATGTGATCATGCATAAGCATGACCAGCCCAAAAGGGGCTGCTGGCCTTGGAATTGGTTCTTACTAGTGAAAGTATAGAAGCTTGGATGGCCAACAATATCAAGAAATAATTGCAACTTTATCATGCTATTCTCAAGAAAGTGCTGTCACTACCTGAATCTGGTGACAAATGGCATTGATCATGTAGGTTACAGAACCCCTATCAGTATCAAAGAAAAGACATCATAGTTTGACAGCAGTGTCTCCATTGTCAACTTATGGAAGGATTGTACTGTACTACGTTGAATGGCTCGTTCAATAACTATTTATAAAGAAAACAAGCAGAAAAAAAAATCCTACTAACTTAAAATGCTTGGGAGAATTTTTAGAACACATTTTTAAGAGACCCTTCAAATTAGGTAGAAGTTTAGATATTGCAATAATGTTGTCCGATGTAATTATAAACTAATGAATTGCTGAAGGTACACACTAGAAGGCAAAGTAAGGCTTGGTTTTTAGGAACACCCATTCGTATAGGAGGGTGATATACTTTATATATCATGGTCAGTTATTAGGAGTTTCCACAATCTGTGTAGAAACCCTTGCTTCAAAACCGTCAGGAGTTTTTCATATTACAATTTTCATATTGCAAAAGGATCCTGCAGTCACTTATTAGCTGTGAGTGTTTTAGGATTGAAGTAAAGCTCTGAGATTGAACCTGCTGTTCTAATATTTAATTTGAATGGGATACCAGTAGGCTGTCACACTAGATGCTGCTATGTACAAGTAAAAAGTTATGTGAGGATACACTATCATTTTTAAACAAAAGATGGAAAAATCCACCCCATGGGCCAGACAGGTAATGTTCTTAAGCTCTAATGAAATCTTTTGTCACTCCTTGTGGTTTGAGCAGCTAACCAAAATTTATATTTTTTAAAGTTATTCTCAGGAGGAAAATTAATGATCAAGTCAGAAATTTTAATTTAGAAACTTCTACTTAGTTATTAAGAGAATATAGCTTGTAAGAACATAATGGAAAAAGAGTTTTAGTTTAGAAGTAGCATAAAGTGAGGGTAGGCATTGCTATTCACCTAGGAATATTTTTTTTCTTCTGTACTCAGTGTCAACACATACAGAATAGACTATTATGCACCCAAATCTGCAACTGGAAATTGACTCTTTATAGGGAAAAATCCAAAATCCAGTTCTTTGTGCTTCTTGTGGCTAAGAAGCAGGAACAGTTTTGCATATTTTGATATAGCTTCCCTGCACTCCCTTTTTCAATTGATTCTGCTCCAAGTCTTAAGAAATGTGGCTTGGTCCTCAGCCCCATCTTAGCTAGCTTCAATGAAGAGAGGTAGGAATTCAAAATAAAGTGTCTCATAGGTTATGTCTGCTAACAAATTTCCACTAATTGACATCAAACTGGTTAATTTCCATATAATAAGTGTTGATTGATTCAAGGGCTTGACTCAGCTGGCCAAGACTGTCCTTACAATGATCACTTATGGGCTACCTTTTTGGAACACAGTGGATTATTTAAGGTCTTGCCAGATTTCAAGAATGCTGGGAGTTGAAACAATGTTTTTAACTTGGCTACTAATTACGTGGCAAAGGTATAAACTGGGCTTTGCAAATCATTATTTCCATTAGAAAGGTGTTGGAAGCAATTCCATTGAGGGCTTCCCTCTTATTTATGCAGCTGTTATTCCCAAGGGAGGAGGCCATTGCAGTCGTGGCTGAAACATGGGCTTCTGTTCTGTTTCCACAGCACTTGGAAGAAAAACAAAACAGGGTTAATGAAAAACACACACGGGAAATGCTTTATTATTTCATCATCCTCACCTACTGAGATCTGGCACCACTCTGTGTTTAGGAAGAACTTCTCCCGCCCGCTCTCTCTCGCGCGCAGTGTGATTGTATAAGGCTGACACTCTTGTCATTTCCTGTCAGATCATTTCAGAGGAATTTGCTCTTATTTCCTCCCAGCCTCATCCCCTCCTCCTGGCCTCAGCCTTGGCTGCATGCCCCAGCAGCCATGCTCTGTTTACTTAACCGCATGGAGCGCTGGGCTGCCTCAGCTAGAAGTGCTGGGGCAACGCACACACACGCACATCGTGAGTTCACTCACAGGAGTTCATGTTCACACTCAGGAAACAGACAGCAATTCTTTTGTGAAGAAAGCATGTAAGGTCCTAAGCCAAACCTTAAGCAGGGCCTTTGTAGGCTGTACATAGGTGACTTCTAAACTGTTTCACTAAATGTGGACAAAAACAATAGATCTTTTTGGCCCACAAGTTTCTGAGTAAATTTTCATGCAAGATTAGTTGCTGAGTTTTTTGACTGTTCAAATTAAGGTATATTCTGAACTTACCTGTGTATCCTGGAATTCATAGCACATGGCTACCAGTTAATTCGACATTAAAATAATCTGTTAGGATGTCAAACATGTCAGGCTCCAATATATGGACCTCTAACACTACATATATACATCTGTACTACTAGCAGTTTTTCTACTTTGGCATGCCTGTAACAGAATGGATAGAATGTAGCTAAGATGTCCATGCTTTATAAATGGTATAAAACTGTTTTAGCACCCAACAATGGTGTGAAAATAAACCATGCAGAAACAGGACATTTATACTTGAATGATGTGTGAGCTTGTCAGTGGGTAAAGTGGTCACAGTTTGTTGTTTAAAAAAATGTAGTCTTAAGTCACTAATAATCTCCACACCGAGATTTATGGCAATGGAGGAAAAGAACTAAGTAAACTATCTGACCGAGAAGTCATTTATTCCCTCCCTGGCAGCATTTGTTAAACACTGTTAGCAAAAGGCTAATTAAAATAATTTTGCCAGAAGTCTGGGAGATTGCTAAATCCAACACCAGCTCAGTGCTCTTGATCTGGAATGACAGCTTGTTCCCTAGTATAAACTAAAAGTTTCTTACTGATACAGAAAATTAGAAGTCAGAAAGAGAAATACCTCCTGACTTAGATGTAACTGTAACCATTATTTTGAGTAGCAGTCATAAAATGAATGATTCTTGACGTTATATGACAACATTTAAGTTTTATTTAATAGTACTGCTGATATTTATTTGATTTAAAGCTAATGGGCTGTCTGCCAGGCCACATGAAGAATGAATAATTTCTATTCCACTCATGATAGACTTTCCTTGTCCAGAATACTGTCAGAGTTTAGAGCAAAACCATGCAGTCACAAACTATATATGAGATTCTTTACTCTCATTAGTTGAAATTGACTTTTAGTCCATGTCCTTTTGTAATCCAATACAATATCAGGCAAATAATTGCAGTTTTTAATTTAGTAATTTATATTCTTTTTGCTTTCTGAGTTCCATTGTACATATAGTAGAGAGAAATAATTGATATAAACAAGAAAATACCAGGATTTATTTCCATTTGTTGAATAGCCACAGTATTGAGCCTTAAAATCTAATATTAACACAACTTCTAGACTTTTCCAGTTTCTAAATTTGTGAAATGGGAATTAGAGAAATCCTCAGTTCTGAAGCTAAAATTAACTCAGTACTAGAAAATTTGCCCATATATCTGGAAGCATGGTATTTATTTTGTAAAGTAGCTATGTCAGGTAGGCACAGGTCTTTCTTCAGTAAACCAGTCTACCAAATAATATACTTTAATTTTCCCAAGTAATCATGGCAGAATGATAAGCACATTTTCTACATTTTTTTTCCAATTTGAATCGTATTTTTGTTATGTCTGGGGTACTCACATGTACAGTTGTTAGTTTCTTCTCAGGACTGTCACTATATACTTTTATCTTTCTTGAGTTTCTTTATACTCCTATATTTCTAGGTCCTTTGTAGGATGACTGACCAAAAGAATAACTAATCTCTTTGTAGGATGACTGACCAAAAGAATAACTTATCTCAGTGCACATATTTCATAGAATAAAAAACATTTAGTGTTGTTTAGCTCTGATTTTTTAGTTATCTTTTTTTAAGAGTTAACCTAATGGATGCAAGAGTAGCTTGCTATTAATAGAAAAATAGCATGGAAATTTTACCACAAATGCTGAGATCTTGTCTGAACATGATCCTGCTCACAACTACAAACAATAAAGATTTTTGTAAATTTTATTTATTACTTAAATTCATTCAAGAATTATTTTTAACTCTAGTGAGTTTACTATGTAGAATTTCCTGTAAGTATTCATTACATGGTACTTGAAGTCTGAGCTATGTTTCTTAGAGGTGATTGGGCAGAGTGTAATACAAGCCTTGACATTTTATGAATTCTGTTATGGACTGTATGGTCTCACTGTCTCCTCTTGAAGTACTGTATTTCTTTCTTGCTGGAGCAGTCTGTGAGAAGGAAGAAAATTGGTCATTAGTGTTAGGAGCTGGTCAAAGTAATTCCAACACATAAAATGAGGATGCTTGTGTTCACTGTCCTACTGCAAAGCAGGAGTATCCATGTAATTTTAACAGATGCTTATCTAATCTGTTCTTAAAGGCTTGAAGAGATGGAAACGTCCTATCTGCAGATTATATAAAAGCCTAAAAGCTTATTTAATAGATATAAGCTGCAATATTCTTTTAAATATCAGGTGTCTGAGTAAGAGAAGAAATGAGGTTTTCCTCATTTAGAATATAGATAGAGAGAGATCACTTGGGAATGTTCAGAAGTTGCAAAAAAAGGGCACTCATTAGTCCCCAGTGACGAGCACCTCATATAGGAATGTGGACAAAAATGAAGGTGGAATGGAAACTCAGTACTGAAGATCAATAACAAAGTAGATTTTAGTAAGCACACTCAGAAAGAAAAAAAAAAATTCCAAGGCAATAAGCCTAGACCCTAGCCTTGGACTCTGGCAACTCTTATTCCTCTGAATCCTCTTAAGAGCATAGTTAAGATGAAAGAGGATCTACTACAACTTTCTACAATAACTTCTCACACGGTAGTTTTTTTCTGTTCTGGGAATTACAACTAGAACTATTTTGGCAGAAAAGACATACACACTTATTATGACAGTCCTTATGACGGATTTTATGACTTACTAACCAGAAATAAACAGAATGACTGAGGCAGCATCTACAGCAGCAGAAAAATTGGAATATTGCTCTACTGGGAATACTCTTTCTGATCTAGTATTTTCCAAGGGGATGTTATGAGATAGAGGGATGAATTCATATTTATTTTGATACACAATCTGAAGATGAAATCTGGGATTATACTGCTGTATTACAAGTATATTATTATGATTCTAAAAACCCTAGTCAGTATATATCTGCATGTATGGGGTACAAAATTACTCTACCAGCAATTGTTCACCTAAGGGTGACCTAAGAGTCCAAACGATTTCTCTTCTGAACTCATACACAGAAATAAGAGGCACTGTTAAATCTGGCAGTAAACACAACACATAAATAGAAATATTTTTTAAAATATATGCCTTGACAAAGATTTAAAGGAAGTGAAAATGCATATTCAGGAAGTAATGAGGTTATATCATATGCAGCTAGGAAGAAAATATGAAAGCTGTTCTCTCCTGCATAAATAATCCCAAACCTATTAAGGTTCCTGGACAACAAAGCAACATGCTGACTTTATTTGTACACTCCAAGTCCAATCATCAACCTGAGTTCTGTCCCATAGACGTGCTGAGATCCTCCTGCAAGCTTAGTAGTGGCCAGCAGGAAGAGGGATGGAGTGTTCCTTTTGTGAATGATGCCAGTGGGAATGATCTATCACTGGAGACAGAGATAACTGTTGGGATGGCTGGGAGCAGCATACCTATATAGATGAGGTCCCCCAAACTCTCAAAACAATTTTGTCCAAATAAAGTGGACTTACACACTTCAGCACTCCTAAGATACTTTAAAACACATTTCCAGAATCCTCAAGGAGATATAGGTAAAGCAGTACAGAATATGGGACACAAAGCCCAGGTTTATGAAATCAATCAGTCCAGAGAAGGAAACAACACCTATACTGTTATCAAAGCACTTACAGAGACAATGTTCTGTATGAGAACCCAAATGCACCTAAAACTTTCTCTCTGACCATTAAGGAGAATTATAGGAAATATGATAACTTAATGGTGAGTTTAATCAAGGCATGGCACTTTTGTAAGTAAAAGTTCCGAATGGGCACAAGGCAGCACTTTTATCTGAGGTTTCTCCAAGTGCCACATCATGCTTCAGAGAGTGGGACTCTGGAGCAAGGAGGCCCAGTGAAGATGATGTCATATCAAAAGCTGGGGGCAGGAGCAGCCCTGTCTCTAAGTAGGAAGAGATGCAGCTTTAATTAATCCTTTTCAGATAAGCATTCAGAACCTTTTGCCAAAATTGTATATCAGAATTTGAATTATTTATTTTTATTTTCAAGTGCTGACAGTGTGCTAAGCACCACAAAAGAAAGACGCCTTGTTTTGAGAGGCTTCCAAACTAAATATCATCAGGCTTTTTTTCCTAGGGTTTGGCCTAATGCCCATTAGTAGCCAAACTGTGGTACAGTCCTAGACATAATGACATAGTGTGCCTATTTTCCTCTGAGAAATATGACTGATGATAATGCTTTTGGACAATTTCAGCTCTATTGCGTGGGGACACATATATGCACAGAATGTAGGGCCACATGTCATTTGGGAAACAAACATGCACTCAGTACTTTTCAATGCTGAGGTATTTGTGTTAATGACCTGAATTTTCTGGTAATATTCAAGTATATAGAACTCACCAGGAAGAAATTGGGAATGCAAGATAAAATCTTCATCCTGTTGGAGTTAAGGGGAATTTTCTTTTTGAATTAGAAGTTCACAATATCTCAGTTTTGCTAGGTGAAGAGAGGTCAGCTTTTTGTTCTGCTTTTGTGCTGCTTAGGTCTAAAACCTACAACTTTAGTATGTAACTTTCTCCTGCCAACTCATTAAAAATAAGCTTCAAAAGAAACTTTATCATAACTGCTATATAACTTACAACTTCCTTTATTTTTGTTCTGGTTTTTTGAGTTTAACCGTATCTTTTAAATTAAAAATTAAATCAGAATTTGAATAAGCAAACAATATGAAAAAGTTCTTCTTGTTCTGTCTCATAAATTGGTGGTTTATATCTAATTTCACAGAAATCAATGAAATTATATCATTGTAGGTAATAGAGAATGAGAATTCAGATTCAAGTATTTACAGAAAGTTCAGTTACATAATTACCTTTATGCCATATAGTAAACTACTATTACCTTACCTAGTAAAATTTTTAGCACACACATTAACAGGTATGTTTCATCCATGCTTTTAACAGGGAAAATTGGTGGATACTTTTAAAATATTTTACTTCATTGGATTTGAATAGGGTCTTGTTTTTGTGAAATCTGGCTTGAATTCAAGTTAAAACATTTTTTGCTTTCTTTTTCTGTCTTTCTGCCCTTAACTATTCCTTTGCAGTATGAAAATGCCACAGCCTATGGTTGATGTCTTCATCACTGTGGAATGCTTTTAAACTTAATGAAGAGTTGCAATAAATCAGTACACTTCATTCTGCTTTCTATCATCAACACATACATACTTTCTTAGGTATTAATCCCCTCAAAGATTATTAGAAGTCAGTAAGATGTGTTAAAAATAATTACTATTAACTTTGAAATGGATTGTACATGGTATCATAGTAGGTATCTTGTCTCCAAAGAAAACACATTTGTACATTATCCATTCATGAATTCCTCAGAAGAAAAAAAAATATAGCTTATAGCATTTAGTCACAGCCATGTTTTAGGATGCTGAAGTTAAGCACATACATTTTGTGCAGAACTGGGGCTTTAACTGGATAACCCATTCAAGCAAGGACTTTATGTTATCCTGTGTTTGCCTGGCACCTACTACAGAGAACTCAGGTACAGCAGGACTCCGTAATCATAAAAATATCATGTCGATTTTTATTTTTCTGATGCTTCTTAGTTCTATTTGTGGTAAAATACTCCAAAGGGAAGGGTTTTTCCCCTTTCAGTTAATGGTTCAAAACTTTTTACCCAGAACTCGCAGTCTGTCAGAGCCATGAGGACACTGATGGACCTATCTGTTCCTGCCTGGCTACTGGGCAGGAACTCATGTCAGCACCTGGGGCCAGCAGCTCCTGCCCCAGCAATGTCACAGCCGGGCTGGTCTCCATCTCCCCATGGACCCCACCCTGCCAGGGCTCCCACAGGCCCACATCCCAGCACAGCCTCTTCCTGCCCCTGACTCAGAGGGATGACAGACACGCAGGGATGGAGCTACCCTGGCACCCCTCCAGCTACCCTGCTCTCTGCACCTGGGAGTGGGATAGGAGACCCCTGTCCCCACGGGGTCCTGACGCAGCCAGCCCCACTCCGTGTATACCAACACAACTGATTGGTTTGCAAGGAACTAGCATGTCTTAGCATGGCCGTGAAACACTGTTCGGGGCTCTGCAGACAGTCTGGGAAACATTGCTTTAGAGAAAGGCGCTCCACATCTCGTCTCATCAGGTACAAAAAATAGGTGCAAAGAATTTAAACCCAAATTCTGATGTTTACTTCCTTGAACTTGGAGAACTTCTGATTCCAGCCATAACTTTTTCATTTCTTTCTCTGTTCATTGTGCAAAACCAAGTTGAATGCCTCTGTCTTCTTCTTAGATGTAGCCTCTGCAGAAACTGAAAGATGGATCTCTAGGACAAGGGAGCTGGGCAAGTGGTTATGTAGGTAGTGCTAACACTCACATTAGCAGCCTTAAGCTGCTTTGAAAATGCTTTGGTCATTTTCTGGGCAAACATTCAAGTCAGTTCCTTTATTTTTTGTTTGATTATCCTTTTTTTTTCTTTAATACCACCATAGTTAAATCCTAATTAAATGTACTTCACCTGAAACATGCCCCTTTAAACACTGTGAGCAATGGGTAAGGGAGGTTGTTATATTTGGCTTCAGGTTTTGCTTCTTAAAGATAACAAGGGAAGTAATAAAAGGGCTAGATATTTGCGAAAGCAATACAAAAGGCCTAACAATGAGAGTGTATTCATTATGGCTCAGAAATTTTTACAATATATTTGCTTATATGGTTGTCCCTAACCAAGGTTGCTAGCTTATTAAGGAGGTTACTATGGAAACAGTGAAACAGGGTTTCATAGATTTCTTGATTGCACTTCTCAGTTAGGCATTATTATATTCCTTATTGAAAAATAAACTATGTGATCTCTACAAATAAGGAAGTCTCTGTGTGCAATAGGTATTTAAGATTGTAAATAACTTGACATCTTACATATTTGAAGTCCATTTAATGGTTTATGTTCCATGAAGATATAACACCTTTTATGAGATTTTTTGGTCTAGAAACAAGTTTAATGCCACCTTTATTGGCAGCGAATTGTTAGTATTCACTTTTTGTGTCCTTGAGTCCTTAGTAATAAAGCTGTAGCAGAAAGAAACCTGACTGATAGGCAGGTTAAGATAGAAAATATCTTAAATAAGGAATAGGATCATAGGCTCATAGGATCATAGGATTGTCAGAGTTGGAAAGGAGCTCAAAGATCATCCAGTTCCAACCCTCCTGCCTGGCAGGGACACCATCCACTAGATCAGGTTACCCAGGGCCCCATCAAGCCTTGTCTTCTTAATATATATCTTAATAAAGATTGAAAAAATAAAATTCTTAAAATCTTAAAATAGCTGTTTATAAAAAATTGTTTCATGTATATTATAAACATCTCCCTGAGGATAGCACTGGAGTGATGTCCACAGCATGCATTCCACCCATGAAATGGGGTGACTCAGCAGATGCTGAAGGAGTTTACCTTATGTTCAGACAGAGCTGTGCTTTCTTCACTGGAGGCAGATGCTTTTGAGATTAACGCAGATTAAGCCTAAATCTGTATCTTTGTGCCTTGGCTCTCAAGTGGTGACCTTAGAATTTAAGTTAATTGGAAACAACTCCTTCTAGCTCACCTATTTAAGAAGAAATGCTCAAAATATGAATTTACAGTAACAAATACAGTTTGCTTAAGTGTTGAGACAGCCTCTACTGAAATTCAATTCATTGTTGTATTACCAGTCTGAGAAGACTTTGCCTCTTCTTTCATGAAAAGAAAATGCAGGCTGTACATCATGCAGTACCACAATCCCTATTGTGGCAGTTTATGAAATTAGTTTTTTCATCTAGCATTGTACTCTGCAGTGGCTCCAGACTCACATGGATTAAAGATGATTAAGCAGTAGAGTAGGTGTGCCAGAGGTTTTGTAGGCTCCATCCATGGAACTTTGAGAATGAGACCAGATAAAAGAAGGGGTAACTTGGCCTGCCCTCTTAATCCACCCTTCTTAGAGAAGAAGGTTTCACTAGAGACCTCCTGAGGCCCCTTTCAACCTTTCATTATTTCATGATCCTCAGTTTCTGGAGGAAACCCTCATAAACTGGACATAAACTGGATATCAAGCTATGTCTTCACCAAGGATACCATTCAGATGTCTGGTCCATTCATCTTTTTCATACTTTGATCCCAAAGTCATCTAAAAGATGGTTAGACCTTCAACTATAACAGAAGCGTGTCACTCTTCTCAGTAACTTTGAGTACTACTCTAGAAAAGAAGTACTGATTGAAGTCCTTTTAGATGTGAGAAGCAGCAGTATGTTGGATTAGACACAAAATGTTTCTTTTTTTTTTTTTCCTCAGCCTTATGTTTTTCTTGTAGTTGTAAATGGAAGTTGAGAAAGGTTGCTGCGTATCAAAAAGACTGAATCTTCTCTACTGCAGTTTTGAAACTTCTCAGTGGGTTAATGTTTCTTTAATGATGATTGTGAGACACATCTTCTGCCCTGTACAACAAACTGGAATTGAGAGCACTTCTTCTTATATGGAAATACTCAGTGAAATACTCAGCAAAAACTTTCCCTTAATAGTCTTACCTTTGAAGTGCCTACCTGTTAATCTTTCTTTTGCAGATACACAGTCTAATACACAGGCTAAAAGATTTCTAATTGTCTCTAATATATGATATCTATTTATTATGTTTTGCCTTGGGCTTAACTAGTTTTCTTAAAATACATCCAAGACAGCTAGTCAACATCTGAGTTCATTTTGGGGTTAGGAGGTTTGTACTTTATATATGCTGATTTAGAGATACACTGCTTACCTAAAAGTTTTACAATTAGACCTTGACTCACTGTGGGCACTGAACCGTATCTTCTGCATTGCTTCACTGCCCAGTAGTTTTCACACTGAAATACATATGTTGCTGTTCGTAAAAGAGATGAGAGAACAATCTGCTGGCTTTGTGTAAATTCACCATCAATTTACATTGCAACATGGGACTTCACCACTACTTTGCTATTTGTTTTTGTACAGAGATAGCTGTGTGCCTAACTGCTGACTATATTGAACAATTACATCATTGTAATGCTTAAACTGCTCCTAGAGGCCTATTTGAGACTGATAAAAATTATAAATGAATAAACTAAACTGTGTTTCAATATTCAGCATTTTACTGCTGCTAATAATTTAGGAGTTGATTTCCTTTGCCTATTTTATTAATGTATTTATGGTACACAAGGAATATGCAGAGGTTTAATTACTTTATATTTCCAGTGCTTAGAGAAATTAAAATTCTGCACTGGACAAAATTCAATTCTCAGAACAGGATTTAACTTAAGAGTTATACTTGTTGGTATCTGTGAGGAAAGAGTTTGGGCCTACTGTGATGGTCCTGTTTTATTATTTTGATTTTAAGTCTTTTAAGAAGCTGAACTGAGAAATTAAATATTAATTAAGTAATCCTTCAGGATGTCTACCAGAATCTAAACACTTTTTTGAGGAATACAGATAAGCAAGAATATCTTGAAAATTTGTTAGCTGTAGAAGCTCTATTAGTTGTGAAAAAGAATTAAAAAAGAAAGTCAATTTGTCAAAACCAACCTTGTTTGAAACATAGGCAACAAAAACTGCAGAAGCTTCTAGTGTTAGGGGAGAACAAGTGCTGAACAGAAAAGTTTGGTGTTACCACAAACATCATTTAAACCCGTCTTTTCTAGTGCCAAAGACACACACTTTTCACACATTACACGGTTTTAAAAAGTCAAGGTACTTACCCTAGTGGGTTTACAACCAGAATCATGTGCTTAAGTGCTTTGATGGATCAAGCCCTTAACAAGAACGAAACCACAGTGAGATGAGGTAAGAACAATATTGAGGGAGGACTGATATGAGGTTATTAGATGGGAAGTGTTTACATTGTATATACACCTTGAATGAGAGAAGGGCTCTGCCTCAGGTGCCCACATCTTGGGGACAGTCCTCCAAGCACTCCAGACACATTTTTTCTTTCAAGTATCTTTCTGCTATTGAACAGTGTGAGTCTTCTTAGTAGAAGTATGTGTTAAAATATAAAGGAAAAAGTTTGTTCTCTGAATAGGAAAATACCTAACTCAACAAATAGGGAAACTAGACTTAGCTGGAAAGGAAAAAAAACCCACTCAAATAGCATGTTTAGTGTTTTTCCAGACATCAGCGAACAGAAATAATGCAGACCCAGTATAGCTTTTCATGGAGCATACTGCAAAATTGTAAATAGTAGTTTTGCAGTTTGCAAAGATTTAAAAATAGGGTATTTTTTACCTGTGCTTCAATGCACAACAATGCACTTTTCAATAATGGTCTCTGTCCTCCAATCAGTTTTTCATCCAAGTAAAATATAATAAAATAATTAAAATAAAATAAAGAGGACTGAAGGGGGGAAGTTAATTTCTAAGAAATAAATGTTCCCTGTGTGCCATGACAACAGTAGCACGAACCCTGTGGTGCCCAGCTCTTCTCTATGCTGGGGGGAAATAATATTCCAAGCAGCAAGTGGGTTTTTCAAAGATGTGCTCTCAAACCAGACCTGTGTTTCTCCAGCTTCATCCTTTTGAAACCAAAATGCGAGTATCAGTATTAGATATATCTGTTTCTTGACAAAATTCATGCCTTAACAATGAACAGCAAAGACAGTGACACCTAAGTGAAATTATTTTGCAGCTCTTTTCTCCAGCTGGCAATTTATCTCCTGGGATTTCTCAGGTAACCCCTTGAAAACAATAGGAATGTAATTTTTCGTGATACACCTATATAATAAAATGGAGCTGATCTGGGATGGAGATTTCCACATGTTCCTAAATAAATCAAAGTGAAGAATAAAAGTGACTATAAGCTTCACTACATAACCCTTCAGGCATCCAAAATCTACATGTGACCAGTCCCTTATGCTGTCACCCACACGAGAGCTGAGTATCCAGGACTGTTGGAACAGCTTCTACAAGTAAATTATAGAAATGAAAGTAAGTAAGAAAACTAGCATAATCGAATCACATACATTCTATTTCATTCCACCAGAATAAAAAAATGGTTTAAATCACATAGCAAGGGAATGTTGCATATGCATATTGGACCCTGTCAGAGTCTAGTCTCTGCCTACAGAGCCATTAGCCAATTTGCTAGCTGAAACCGTAGCTGGTGAAGTAAATATTTAATTTGAAGCAAATGAATTCCCAAATCCTCTGGTTGTAAGTCACAGAGGGTTAACTATCTCTTAACAACAGAGGAGAACTGGTGTCTAGATTTTTTTAATAAATACATTGAGGAAACACATGAGAATAAAATGGCTAGCTGCCCAATGTAACTGCTCCTCCTGAACACTCCTGCCTTTGTAGGTACCTGATCATCTTTAAAATAGAGATCTTATATAGAATCATAGAATCAGAGAATCGTCAGAGTTGGAAGGGACCTTAAAGATCATCTAGTTCCAACCCCCCTGCCTGGCAGGGACACCATCCACTAGATCGGGTTGTCCAGGGCCCCATCCAGCCTCATCTTAAAAGCTTCCAGGGATGAGGCTTCCACAACCTCTCTGGGCATCTCAGCTGTTCACTGTTTTGAAAACGTATTTCTTAACACAAGTACAATTCAGAGATTGTAATGGCACTAGCACAAATAATAAAGATCATTCACTTATGACTGGAGGATTTTTGTATCTCCAAGCCTCGCAGCTTACCAAAAGAGGTGACTGATCAGTTACATGGAAAACAAGAGCAGAGGAAAATCTTAGTATGCTGTCTTATTGGCAGCCCTGGAGCATGCCAAACTGCCAGGAGATAAGGGGTCAAGAAAAATGTCCTATTCTTAGCTGTAATCTTACAACATGCATGGACTGTTTAGACTTCAAGATAGACCTAAATGTATCTTCAAAGCTCAAACCATTGCCCTTTAGAAGTTGTGTTGGCAGTACCAATCAGTATTTCAGTAAGAGTCTTCCTATTAAATTAAGGCATATCTCATAAATGTGATGATGAATTGTCTTTTGATATCCACAGTCAGAAGAAAACGGTATAAATCCAGCTTGCTTTTCTTCATCATTGTAAAGGTTTGTGCAAACACACACCACAGAGGTCCTCAGGCCAGGTTCAGTGGCGTTGTTGACACTCAACAGTGCAGTGCACAAGATGAACTCTGCTTTCAACCTGTGGCAAACTTGCAGGGGTTTCAAACGTGACAGTCAGTTACACAAAGGAAGAAAGAGGCAGTAGCTGTCAGGAAAACAGCACTGTCAGAACAGCATATAGTAAAGCAAAGTATCACCAAATGTTCAAGCGTCATCTGTGGGACCAAATCCAGCACTGGCAGCTCATGGAGCATCTACCAGCATTCATTGCACATGTTGATTATCACAGACTTGTTTCCTTATCAGCTGAATGACAGATAAATGTTAATTGTTGGTTATTTTATTTATTGTAATCTCAAAACATACTTAATATTTTTTTCTGAAGTTTAAACCCTGTATTTCATTTAAGGTAAATGGCCAAAAAGCTGCCTGTTAGTTAGGGTTATTTCTTGCAAGATACACTCAGGAAAAGCCTTTGGCTCTGTAGTTCTGGCTTTGTAACTGCCTTTTAGCACTTGTGTCCTTTCTCAGTTACATCTCTGCAACAGATCATTTGTCATTTGTCATTTTTAAAATAGCTGGTTCCCAAGATTTGTGTAGCTCCCCAACCCCATTTGCTGAAGCATCCAAGATTTTCAGGTAGTTCTTATTCCAAAGAAAGGTGCAGAATTTCACAGAAGCAGGCAAAATAGATAAATTAAAATAAAATATCTTTTATGAATTATAGCCAGTAAAGGAACTTCACATGGTGAATGGAAAGCAGAAAGAAAACAGGTTTAATATCTCTTTGCCAGCAGAGCACTGTAACTTCAAACCTTAATTAAACTAAATGCACAACTGAATTAAATATATTGTCCTGAATGAACCTTCAGGTCAATGAAATTATTAACTGATTGATCTGCAAAGTAGGACAGGTGATGAATCAACCCAAATTTACTCAGTTTTCACCCCACCCCTCTACTGTAATTTGTTCTCAACAAACTGGGTAAGTAGATAAAAAAAGATAAGTCATCCCACTGATAGCCTGCAAAAGTGCTCCTATTTGTGCTACTAGTGCCTAGGTATTTCTCAGATTGATGCCAGCACCCCTCTCCCCCTTTTTTTCCCCTCATGTATGCTTTGGGATGGGGTGGGGGGTGTAAATGACTGCAAGGCAATAAGTAGATCCCAGATGCTATATTCAGGTAATCTAACCTGTAAACTACAAATAAGGGGATGGTTATAGGGCAAACATCCTGGATTTCAGTATGTCGTAACGTAATAACTCCTTCACTTACTTATTATTCAGAGGTTCAGAAGCTGTTTCAGAAAACCAAAAATTGCATGACTATACTTTTAATAGTGAATCATGCCAAAAAGCAACCCAAGCCAGCCTCCAAAACAAATATTCCTACACACCCTGAAAAAGATAAGAGACACAAAGGAGAACTAAATCTATATTTGCAATATTTCCATTGCTTTTCTGCTAGCCACAATTACGTTTCTGTAATCAAATTGAAGGTGAAAGAAAACATACAGCAACGTCTACTGCTATAAATAATGCACGAGTGGCTGTCTGAAACAGAGGAAAAGAGTTAACAAACAGGCCAGTTTTGTGAAATGTAGTTCTGTAATGCTGCCAAAGATAACGTCTGCCTAGATTATCTGTGTTGTAAAGGTTGGCTGTGTAAACTAAAGTCATCTGGGGACACATTAAATTGTACTCTTGGAGGTCTTAAAAATGTTCAAATGCTTAAGATCATAAATCAGCATCTTTCTATCGCTTATTCCCCTACATGTTTGGTCTCTGAGCCTGTCAAATTTCAAAAGGTAAGGAGGAATTGGAAAATGAAATAACTTTCAAGTAAGGCATAAGCCAGAAATTATTACTTTTATGAGTTTTGTTCTTCCTTGCAAATTGACACAAAATGACAATTAATTAGGGAGAATTGTAAACTGCAACTAGTTGTGTCACTCTTTACATTGAGGTCTAAGGCCACTGGGGTCACTTAAAATCTCAAATTTATTTTCAAAATGACAAAGTGATTAAAGAATCTTGTGCTTTGCTTTCAGAATTGACTCTCCTATAATGAGGTTTTGGTTCCCAGGTCTCTTTTGAAAACATACTCATGCACTTTTCTACATTTTACTATACATAAATGCAGGTTTCCTATCTTTAAAACAAAGTGAATATAGACGCCAAAATGTCTTCAAATATTTTATTTTACTTAACTCTTGAGACAAGAAATTTAAGCTCCCAAGTCACTTCTCTTGTAAGGACTTTCCCTTACTTCACATAGTTCTGATAGGATTAATTTCCAGTTGAAACTTTATAAATATTAAAAACATCATGAATACACAGTGTAATTCACACAGCTGAAGAAGTTCATTTTCAAGTTTTATATCCTACAACACTCCTTGTGTTTTCTTAGCAGAATAATCAGTCACAATTACTTGCTTTGAAAAACTTCATGCTGCTTATCTACTGGGGCAGGGGATGGTACATACATACAGCACAATAAACAAGAGTCCATGCTAGATGAAAGCCAGTGCTCAGCAATAGGCATCTTATTCTAAATCTGGCACAACACAGGAAAAATCTTTAAGTCCCATTACATCTTGGTGGCACCAAAAGCCTTCTTGTTCCTGTGCTGGAGACAAGACAGCCTTGGCCACAAATCTACCTGTCTGCCTGGGGAAAGGTTTACAAGGGTAAACAAAGGTTTAACAATTGAATCATCTGTGCTTCTCCATAACAGAAGCAGAGGACATAAGTGGTGGGAGTGTGTGAATTGCATGCAGCTGAGCAGATAAGAACCAGGGAGGGTGCTGCCATCAGATCCTGCACCTCCACTCATGGGAGACACTACAAACACTCCTAATGTGAGACCTGTGTAGGTAAATCATCTGGACTTGATCTATGAGTACTGAATATTCAGCCATATTCATAACAGTGTTAGACTGTTGCAAGAGTTATGAAATAAATTATGAAAATCTAGAAATATACCAAAGCTGAAAACTATACTTAACCCCTGGAAAACTAAAATTTACTCATTGGCAAAGAAAACTCTTATACAGTTGTACCTTTTGCTTTGCTTAAGACTCAGGTTGAGTTTAGTTATTACAGGGTTTGGGGTTTTTTATATATTTTTTTAAATTATCTGTTTCTCTGCTGTTAGACTGTAGCTTTTTAAATGGTTCTTGAAGTCAGTGCTTTTAGCAGTTAAGTTTGAAACAAAAGAGAAGTGCACTGCTTTTTCTGAGCAACTCATGAAAACTGATCTCACACTAGTAAGGGTTTCAGAAACTGGTCCTGCTCCTTGGCATGTATACATAAACTGCCTCTTGGTGAAAAGGGCTGTGTGACATTTAGTTAAATGAGATTGATTGCATTAGATTATACAGATTCAATTAAATCATCTGTTATTCTGAAAGTAACAAATTCACACTGTTCATTAAGCCATTGTGAAAAACGGATATTATATCTGCCTCCTTTTATAACTTGCTTTGTTATAGTCTACCACGATGTCCTGAGCTGTAACACAGTACATTGGTTTAGATTACATCAAATAGTAAAATTCATCATTATCAATTCTGTTCTTCTATGGAAATTCAAGCCCTTCTTCAGCATCGTTGCAAAGCTAGACTGCTAAGGAGGCAGGCTTACTTTGTTGATTTTCCTTAGCTACTACCTTTCTTTGCATCTGCAAGAAACTCTTGTTCCAACAACCATAGAAACATTTCAGAAATCTCAAAAAGCCCACACAAGTGCTTTCTCATTCCAGTCCAGATTGCTTTGATCAGTTTCCCCCAGATGCCAGGAAACAATTGTCTTTTAGTCAGTAGTACATCATCCTCAGTAATACTAGAGATATCAAGGCAAACTGACGCCTGCAAAGCCACACAATGGTAGAATGGGGATAAGACCTTGACCTTACTCCTGCAACAAATTGACAAGTACCAGAAATTACACCCCACAGTGGAACTTGGATTCTTTTACAACAATGCAAACAGTCCAGCAATACCCATTATTAAAAAATTTTGTCTGATATAAAATCATCTTCCATATCAAGTAGACAATTCTTTCCTGAATTAATTTAATGGGCTAAAATAATCTATAGTAGAATTTTATGAGTTATTTAAAGAAAAAAATTTCTTCTCTTTCCCTTTCAGAGTCATGTAAATGATCCTTCTGAGAGGATTATAGATAATATGCTTCTGTCTGTTGTATGTGATTTTGCAATGCATAGGGTCCAACCAGTGCCTGCTCAGAGGCATAACCTGATTCTTATTTATAAGTTTCTTTATACTGTAGATAAAGTAATTTGAGTGCCTTGATAAGCAAGATGATTGTAGCTGTGGCTGGGCATACTGCCATCAGCTCTTTATTAAGCAATAAGACAAACACACTAATCAGTATTTAATCTTGGATAAATTCTGCACTTCGTTTCCTGGTGATGGTAACAATCATTTTGAGCTCTTGTGGCATTTCAGTGTCATACTCCAGAAAGGAAAACAAATAATTCTTTGTTTTGATGGTAGTTTTTGAGTCTCTATTATTAATTTAAACCTTACTGACTGTGGATTGCCACACACAGTTAGCTTTAAGATGCATGCTGAATCAGGTTGCAAATACACAAGCTGAGTTCCCTTAGTACTTAGATCTTTAATACAGTAAATTAAAACATGATCAAATGATAAATCATATTCCTGCATTTTGTTTACTTTTCTATAACAAAAAAGCAACAGCTTGAATTTATGGATCAGATGATCCTTCAAGGGATTAGGTAATTCAGAGTCTTGAAATCAAATCTTGATCATATTTTTAGAGTAATGAATATAAAATATGAATCTATCTTTTCTTCCTTTTTATAACCCAGCTCCTTGGAATAAATGTTTAGTATAGTAAACTAGAGCCCTGATGTTTAGAGCCTTGATGTATATCAACTCTTACTGACTTTACATATAATGTGAAGTACAGCAATCATTCTGTGGTGTCAAAAACTCTTTGGGCTGCAAGACAGATGGGACTTTCAAAATAAAATGTACCTATGAGTGTTTACTACTATATGTATAAAACGTCTCATTTAGTCTCATCTGTGATGTAATTTATCTCAGTCCTACAGGTTTCGATCATTGAATGATGACCTGAAATAGGTCTAGCAATTGTGTTTCTCTTTTTTTTTAATGAAACTAGGTGGTTTTGTCTGATCTATCATGAACACTTTCATGTTTTTAAAAAAAAACAAACAAAAACCCCCCAAATCAGCAGTAACTATTAGTAACTATCTCATAACACAGAAACAAATATTTCCTTTTTATTTCAGGTTTTTTTCAGACCTTAGTTTAGCAAGGGATAAATGTAACTTTAAATCCTGGAGTTAAGTTCACCAATATAATAAATAGGGCACATGTAAAAATGCAATAATGTATATTATAATAATATAGAGAACCTCAAGAAGGTTTTTGGTCAATAGGACAGATGGTTGACTATCCCACCAGATGCCTGATTGAAGCTGAGAGAAGGACAGAAGGGAAGACAGGGGTTATTGTATCTGACATCAATCTAAAAGGAGACTTTTGCACAGTTATTCACCTAAGTGAATCTTCTATATCCCTTGACACAGCAGCTTCAGTAGGTAACTGTGTTGTTAACTGTCTTTGTAATGGAGGTAAGCAAGGGAATTCTACATCTACAACATGCAAAAGAGACATTTACTCATTTTATAAGAAAATGGACTTTTCTCTGCCTTTTATGTAACAAAGTCAAATATATTTGCAACAATGAGATCTAGATGACACAGAATAAATATTGAAGATTTAATTTAGTTTTCATTTAAGCAGAAGCTATTTTATGATAAAGTTAAATTATTTTTCTGGGTACTAATTCCTTAAAAACTAATCACTAACTTTTTGCAGAGTATAAAGATGATTTGCTGTTGGACGTGGCTACAATTTCTGATTATTAGGCATTTGAGACACAGGAGTCTTAAATACCAAACAGAATACTAGAACTCCATAAATAATACAAGGACTCACAACATATTCCTTATATTGTAGTTTGTATGAAAATTCCTGCAGTGTTCTTTTATGCATAGTAGATTTTGTGGTGTTTATAAATATTTTAATGAATTGCTACTGTCCTTCTCTAAAACAGCAGTTTTACTCTTTAAAATTGTATTTTATCTACTGTGTTCTCTCCCCTCTTCATCCTTCTCTCTGGAGTAACCATTGTATTTTGTATTTCAGGATGTAATTTATTACGTATATTTGTATTTAAACGGAAGTTTAAATATGTTTTTCTACATGCTTGTTCAACTATTGTATGAAGCTTTCCTCATATGTTGATTATTTTTCTTAAAATTTTGCATACAACAATCCAACAAACAGCAGATAATCCTAAGTAAACTGCCATTTTATCACTCTGGGGACAGAGAAGGAACCTACTATAAAAGTATCTTTACTGTTATCTATCTATTATCTATCCTGAAAAATACCTAAGAGAAAAAGAACAGCAGTCCTCAATAGCTAATTCAGAAACACAGTCTACAATCTACATCCAACTTCCAGCCCCAGCTGCTTATGCTCATGGAAAGTCCCACTGAATTTATGGCAAGAACACCTCAATGACAGCAGTGCTGGCACTGCATGAACGGTGAGACATCATGTCGAGGGCAGTGGATGAAGAGTGGGGTATTGAAAGCTCTGTTCCCAGGTATGTCAGTAATTTTCTGGTATAAAACTACCATTGGGGACAGTTGTAGAGGACGGGAGCTGAAACACCAAGCCAAGCATCTGGGAGAAAAAATCAATTTAGAAATTATAGTAGTAGAGAAATAGAAGGTTCTCAAGTAGTGATTAAAAGCTGGAAATAATGTTCCAGAGCCAAAGGAACAAGAACAACAGTACTTGGTTTACTTCATTTAGGATATAATTTTTCTAAACACCACTTTGGAAAAAGATATTTTACAAGAGTTAAGGCACAATCAAAATCCACAAAAGTCAAAATTATTTTAGGTCTGATTAGGGAATTTCTAGCTTGAGGAAGCATGGCTGAACAGAAACATAGACTACTTCATGTCGTGCTCCTTCCCCTATGCTGGTTTTCTCTGCTTCCTGAGCTGTACTTCTCTCTCTTTGCCTTTGAGCTCACGTCTCCTGCACTGTGCACACGCCTGACCACGAAGCACAGTTTGTTACAGGCCAAGGTCACGTTGCTGCAGAGGTCACAAGGTCACCAGAATTCACATTTCTTTCTAGCCACATGTCATTTCTCTCCTGGCATGGAAAAAGTAATTAGCTTTCCCCATACACCCCCATACTAAGAACACAGTTCTTCATTTCCTTTGAGAGGAAGGGTGCCACTTCCTTTCTTTACTTGGTGAACATCAGCAAATGAAATTCATTACTGGGTTCACTCAATATATTTGTCAGGAGATATTTTAGCTGTTTTCTTTTAAGTGAAGGGAAGTTCCTTTCACAGGACATTGCCTCACAAATGCTCAGTCTGACTTTCAGAAGGAAAATGAAGCTGAAAATGATGGCTTTCAATCACTTGAGGTAAGAAAGTATTTAAGGCCAGATTCTATAAGAATCAGGGCAATTTCCGTTACATGGGTAGTTTCATTTATGTTTGCACAAATGTCTGTATGTTCCAACATACAGACCAAGGCTAAAGTCTTTTCCACTTCTTTCAACCAAAACCACTACCCAGAGTTCTTTCCCTTTCTCTAGGACCTTCTATTCCTACCAAACCAGTCATCTTCTATTGCTATTTCAACCTCCTACAGACTGCATTAATTTGGAAGCAAAAATCCTGATTCTTCCCAGCTCTAGCCATTATCCTAGGTCTTACCTGAAGTGTTCATTTCTATGTAAATGGCTACAAGGATTTTCAATTATCAGCCCAATCTGCCGTTGGTATTGTTATGGTGTGACAGTTTGACTTCACCCAGCTATAGTATTAACAGATTATCATCACTTAGATAAAGCTTCCATGACTCAGACATTTCCTTCTTTGCTGGAACAACATCAGAATCTCTAAATCTAAGCACATGAAGATAACATCAGAAGTCATTAGCAGTATGCCCTTGGCATAAATTTCAGATCAAGTGTTCACCCTATGCCTCTTTCCTATTTTCTTTGACTTGTTGCCTTTATTTCCTGTGAGATGGTCTTTATTATAGTAATACCACACATAATAAAGACAAGTCTACATCATTGAAGAGTACTAAAGACTTTAGTTACACATTTAGGATGAAAGGATTGTAATCCATATTGTTGTATTACGCTTACAATCTTCATTAATGTTTTCTAGCACTGCCATACAATACCTTCTGTCCTTTGAACAGACAACTGGGAAGTTTTCTTCCATTGATTGAAAGGCCATAATTTCCCATCTCATCTATGACTTGTCATTTGAGATATGACAGTTTTCACATTTGAGGGATGGCCTTCTCTTTAGCCACGATAAGCCAGGATATTGTACATCTAGCTTTTACTAAGACATTCAAGGTACTGTCAGTGACCAAAATTCTTAGCTCAGTTATGCCACTAAATTTACTTAATTTCCTTGAACACAATTAGTCTAATTTACACCACAAAGCAGAGTTGATCATGTTTACTGTTCTTGCTATTAAATCAGGGATTTCAAAAGCTCTAGTTAAAACCCTGTTGTGCCTAGTGCTTCTTATCATACTGATGACATAACCCAATTAACAGCAGCATAGTTGTAAAGTCTTTGATGAAGCAAGCATGTACACCTGAAATAAATTTATCACTTCACTGTGTAAAATCATTGTGACTACTTGCACAGACAAAGGTGGACAAGCACTCATTTGCCTAAAACTGGTCATGGGTTGGTGAGCTGTGCTGGCAAGAAAAGGATGATGAGCACATCAGTGGTGAAATGTTGCATCTATGTAACTTAATGAGATGGTTAAGTATCAGTAGTGACTTCTAAATGAAAGGCTGCACTAACACTACTCTAAACTGGGAGGGGAAATACCTTGATCTTGGACTTAATTCAGTATTCATATTTAGTATAACAGTTTTCCAAGGGAGGATTTTTTAAAAAATATGTATTTTCCTGTAAGGAGGGAATGTTTAACACTGCAAGTGCCTTACAACTACAGAAATTTTCCTTTTTTATGAACATAACTTTAACAATAACCTTACCTTCTCAAAGAAATTGATATTCTCAGCAAGATTGTTACTAGACTTACTACTCTCCTCCCCATGCACACATTGGTAAAAAGATTAAAACATCACAGGATCTTATTCTGCCTGATGATTTTGGACTCTGCCTGAATAATTGGTTTTTGCCAGATATCTGAGGGATTGCACTCCATCAAAAATGCAGGCATGCTGGAACCATCATACTACTCACCTATTAGAAACTGCATCAAGAAGCAGACTGAAAGCTTTTGATTTAACTCATCGTTTCCCAAAAATCCCTGATCTTACTATGTACCTATCCTTCATTCAGTTTCCATAAAACAGGTTCAGATAGAAGAATGGAGAATCTGATGTCTCCCAAATGATGTAATCAGTAAGTCAAGAATAACTTAAATTAAGTCAGTACTTCCATGGTCTAGGAGCACGAGCAGAGTTACACTGCAACAATTTGTGCTCTTAGGCTTTCAAATGTAGATTTTAAGAACACTTAAGGAAGTCAGTGCAGTATAAAATAATCTTTACCACATATTTGTTTGAACTATTGATGATCTACATGGAAAATTGAAATCAAGCAGCACTATATTGAGAATTATTAGCTTTAATAATCTCAGAAATATTATTTCAGATTCATGTATGACCAGCTTTGCAGGAGCTGAATGTAATTAAGTTTCTATAGCTTACAATGCAGTAGAATTGTGTATAAAAATAATCCTTTCTGCAATGCTTAAACTTGATATTTTGCTTATAGACATGCTGAAAAAATATATTCTGTCTTTAGCTTTGCAGAGGGACTAGGGATGAAAAAGGAAACCAAGATTTCTTACTGCTTCTATGCCAGAAAATCTTCCCACGGTGCAATTTAAAGAAGGAAAAGAACCACTCAAAATAAAGGGGTCCCCAGTAACCAACGAACCTGTTGCTCAACTCTGCAGGATTATTTTGTTCTTCTCTCCTATTTGGAATAAGGGGCACAGAACAAGAAACATTTGCTGGATTCTAGGTTATAAGGGCAACTTCACAGCCAAGAACAGAACAGTTAAGGCCAGATTTGGGCATGTTTCCTATAGTATTATGCCCCTTTCTCAAGTACTTCCATTGATTTCAATAAGGAAGAAGTTCGGAGTGAAATGCCACTTGGCATTAACAAGGGGAGTGGAACCTGACTTTATAAATCCTCTGCTTTTAATACAGCTACTTAATTTTGTCTTACATTACTATTTTTTTAAAAGAAATCTGACAGCTGTGCTTTGCCTTATGTGTCTTTCAAAAGGCAGAGTGCTAAGCTAGCCAAAGAAAATGCTTCACAAATCTGACATGTTCAAACTATCCGCATCAAGAGATAACTTTTTTTATCTTCAATTTATTCTGCAAAAAGACTCTGGGGGGTTTATTGCAAAAAATGAAAAATGAGCCAGCAGAAACAGTGGTGTACAGCTCCTATTTATCTGTTTTACAGCTATCAGTTTGATTGCTAGAGTAGGACTGAAGAAATTAGATGCTTTCTTGAACATGATATAACAAACATTCTATTAATACAGAGTGGAAATAAGTTAAAAGCAGAAAGATAAACCTGAGATGCCAGGTATTTTATTTTATGGACAGTAAAAGATTTCACTCGTGAGATCTCTTGATGTTAGCTGCAGAGGATACTGCTCCTGTAACAAGGAAAGCTGTAGCTCACACTCAGGTATATTAATGTAGCCTACAGCTGATTTCGGTGTTCATCCATGCAGCTGGATGTGCATTGTGGGGTCTGAGGAGTGGGCACACCACTTGCTCTGCTGTCCAGGCAGACCCTTGGCAGGGTCAAGGGGGTGAGGAAAGCCACTGCTTACGCAGGAGTGGTCTCTCTTTTCCCAGACTTCCCGAGGCTAAATCAGATACACATTCTAATGGACTGTTACCTGAATGATCTCATAAAAAATTCAATGTGTTCTAGGCACCAGAAGCACAATTAAAAAGTCTTCTCTAATAGAAAATCGGGTATTTTTAACAGCCCATTTCTTTGATCACAACATTTAATTTAACCACTGCTGTCTGCTTCACATGGGCTGTGATCATTGAAGCTGTTCTATTTTCTGAGCAAAATGGGAAGTGCAAGCAGGGTACTTCTACTTCTGTTACAGACACATTGGAACAGCTTGGAGAGAATTCAGATCTGTCTGATGATCAAATTACAAACCATCAATAACAGGATAAAAAAATGTGTTTGATGTATTATTGGAGTTAAGTGAGAGCAAGGGCAGTCATTATAAGTTACGTGTATACTGTCCTGCTACAGCTTTTAGAAAAATCAAAGATCACTTAAAGTTTGTAAGGCAAATATTTTTTTTTAAATGGGTTTTTTGCAAGACCAGTTGTGTTTAAGGGATTGCCATCAGAAACAATCAGTGGAGACTTAAACTCCAAAAGCAGCAAGTAAAACAGGACTTCTATGATATTTGAAAATTTCTCCTTTGTGGTAGAAACTCTAGGCTGCACACATGGTGCCTTCAGGACACCAGCTGAGAATAAAGCTGCTTTCAGAGGCAGTAAGTGATTTCATTCTATTAATGTCCAGGTGATTTGTGGTGCCCATTACAGCATCACTAATGTGATGGCAAACATTTCCTGGGCATGCCATGTTTTCAATGTTCTGCAGAACATAGTCAGCTCAAGTGCTTGTACAGTGCCTGATTGGAAAAGACAGCCCCTGGGGTTCATTCTTTTCATCAGTCAAATACTAATTCTGAAACAAAAGGGGATATATTCATTTCCAAGGATGCTGAAATAAACCTAGTGTAAGGGAGCAGAAGGACAGAGTACAAGAACCTACAAAGCAGGTGTATAAGCCAAAAGAAACAGTCACAGAAATTTTCTATATACTATTCCTTTCATATAACTCTTGTCATATGTTTGTTCCTTATTCTTCCCAGTTGAAAAAACAAGTTGATATTTAAACTATGTGTACATGTGTGTCATCATTTAATTATGTTAGAAAAGGCAAGGACAAAATAAGGAGGTTTACACTTTGAGTGGAAAATGGAGAACTTGCTGGCAAATATAAACAAATATGCCCATTGCAGACAGAGATTTCAAGGGTCTCGTTTGACCACTGCCCTCCTTCAGGGAAAGTGAGTCAAACTTCATCTGTCTAAAGCTGAATAAATCATGGGGCTATCTGATCAAAGTGCATCCACTCCTCATTGTTTGCTCTATGGAGAGAGCAAGGAAGTTACACCCTGCACGACTGAAAAGATGCAGCTGGCTGCCTGGATCACAGCCTTCTCCACAGTTTCCCAGCTCTAATGAGCACTGGAACACCTTGCACGACAGCACCTCATTGCTGTCCATCACCAGGTGAAACCCAGGCAGGGGCAGCAGACCTGAAGAGCAGGCACTCTGTGGCTCAGATTCCTCATACACAGTACTGTCAATAATAAGGAAAGGGGCACGGCATCTGCAGGAGAAGATAACTGTGTGTTGGCTTGAAAAGTTACAATTCAGAGGCAGCAGACTTACAGCTCCTAAGAGAACTCTACAGCTGGTAAAGCCTGGTCGTGCAGGGGAGCAGACAGGAGAGACCTGTCATGTGTGGAGATGGTTCAGAAGACTGTTTCTTAGAAAGAGTGTATAGTGAAACCTTCATGATGGTCAATGCGTAGTGTTTCCTGAGGTTTCTGTTTGGGGCATTGCAGCAAGAGTATAGGTTGCAACTGCAGATGAGACACGGACACTATGATATAGTGAACGAAGCTCTGGAGCACAATGAAAACATGTAAGAGAATGAACAAAACTGCAGGCACTGGACAATCCTTCTAATTAACTGTCTTCCTCCTACTGCCTTACTCTACATTTGCTTCCTACTAACAAAGAAAGTAAGATTTGGTTCATCCTTTTAGTGGTATAGCAGAGGTAGCTGTTGAGGAGTTGGAATAATTATCTAAAAGAATATGATTTTAGAATGAAATTATCACTTTATAAACTCAGTCGAGGTTTGGATTCTATGTAAACCAAGAGAAACTTTAAAAAGGATGATAGGGTAAAATCAATATTGATTATTAGGAGTAAAAGTGCTGTAATTGAGGCCATAAAACCTTTTAAGATCCAGCTAAAATTTTCCAGTAAAGCTACAATAAATTATTCTTTAAGTAGGAGAATATTTGCATGGAATTCAATGTCATTATATCAATGTCTATTTAATGAAAAAAAAAATAAAAAAGAAAAAAAGCATTAATTCTGCCATGAAAGCTGTTATAAAAGGAGGATTACAGTGGTCGTTTTGGCAAGTTACCTTTTTCTAGTAATATTTCATTGAATTCTTCAAGAATCTACTTCTAAAATCCCTACATGCTTTTAGGATCCCACTTTTCATCGCTGCTTGTTTTCCTGATTCTGAGACCTCCTAAATCTGACATATTAGCTCCCTTATTATAGCTCAGCAAGAGTAAGCCCTTTTAATTTATGGAGGGCCCTAATTTTTATAATCTGATATCAGTACAGGCTGTAAATCTTTTTAATGATAAAATAAATGGAAATCTAACATGGTGTTTTTGTCATCACTTCTTTAAAAGTTTCTATCTAGTTTCAGTTTTTAGAGTTGTGATAAGTAGAATTATGCTAAGCAGTAAAATCAAATAATATTGCAAATCTACATATACAGTGTTTGGAAGACAACTCACTCATGCATTATTCCAGTTTTACCCCAAAATAACTTGAAGTTCATGGATTTAACTGGTAGCAGGTACTGGTTCTATGTTGTTCAGTGGAAGTATATCCCAGAACTTTTAACTGCTACCAAATGAGGAAGCAGCCATAACTAAATCAGCTTATAGTTTTCATTTACATATGGTGAAAAGTTTGTTGTTGCTTCCACAAACACAGACTTTTTGATTATGATTGCTTTGGAATCAGATAATGCAAATCAGATCTTCCAAACATGTAGGGGAAATTATCCAGAAATTGAAGCCAAAGAGCACAATATCTTGATAATTCAGGGATGTTTCTTCCTGCAAAATGATCGCTGACCTATAAGGGCTACCTGTAGGTTTGATGTGAAAATGAAAGCTTTGCTTTTAACCTAGAAAGCCCTGTGCTGTCTGAGATCCAAATGTCTGAAAGACTGTTTCTCCTACCTTTGTGCTGGTAGGAAGAAGAGGACCCAGGCTGAGTTGAACATGACTTCTGAACCTTCACTTCTATGTCTTGACTGAAACAGCTTGGTTCTAATGGGCCTTATAGGATAGAACAAAGCTCTTTTCTTCAGGATGAGCTGTTGATGCTGTTAGGTGAAGTGTTAGTTTACTTGTCAGCAGTTGTCTTACATTGACAAACTGTGCTTAGAATTATTTGATGCAAGCTTTCTCTTTTATAGTATGCAGATCATATGATTGATATTTACATTCACGTCAGTGAATTCCAATGTGCAAAGGTAATTACCACAGTGGACATTTTATGTTGCATTAAACTTCAGGTGAATAAGAGTCCTCTGAAGGAGCATATCAG
The DNA here is from genome assembly GCA_013399015.1 of Galbula dea. Lineage (NCBI taxonomy): Eukaryota > Metazoa > Chordata > Aves > Piciformes > Galbulidae > Galbula > Galbula dea. Next base: position 335,403 of record VWZX01010265.1, read on the forward strand.
TTTTGGGCCCGTCACTAATAGAAGGACATTTTGTTTCTGGAGCATGTCCAAAGAAGACCAAGGAAGCTAAGGAACGGTCTACAGCACAAGTGTTATGAGGAGTGGCCAAAGGAACAGGGGTTGTTTAGTCTGGAGAAAGGGAGGCTCAAGAGGGACCTCATCACTCTCTACAACGACTTGAAAGGAGGTTGTAGCAAGGTGGGGATCAGTCTCTTCTCAGAAGCAACAAATGACAGAATAAGAGGAAATGGCTTCAAGTTGTGCCAAGAAAGGTTTAGATTAGATATTAGGAAGAATTTCTTCACTGAGAAGGTTATCAGGCATTGGAACAGGCTGCCTAGGGAGGTGGTGGATTCACTGTCCCTGGAAGTGTTCGGTTTACTGAGCATGGTAGTGTTGAGTGGATGGCCAGAACTGATTATCTTAGAGGTCTTTTCCAACCATAATGTTTCTATGATTCTACAATTAGTATAATTTGCAGATGACACTAAGCTGGGTGGGAGTGTCGATCTGCTTGAGGGTAGGCAGGTTCTGCAGAGGGACCTAGGCAGGCTGGATCGATGGGCAGAGGCCAATGGGATGAGTTTTAATAAGGGTAAATGTAGAGTCGGGCATTTTGGTCATAACAACCCCCAGCAGCGCTACAGGCTCGGGAAGGTGTGGCTGGAGAGCTCCCCAGCAGAGAAGGACCTGGGGGTGCTGATTGACAGCCGGCTGAACATGAGCCAGCAGTGTGCCCAGGTGGCTAAGAAAGCCAATGGCATCCTGGCTTGTATCAAGAATAGTGTGACCAGCAGGAGCAGAGAGTTGATCTTGCCACTGTACTCGGCACTGATAAGGCCATAGCTTGAGTACCGTGTGCGGTTTTGGGCACCACAGTATAAGAAGAACATTGAGGTACTGGAGAGGGTGCAGAGAAGGGCAACTAAGCTAATCAGGGGTCTGGAGAACAGGCCTTATGAGGAGAGGCTTAGGGAGCTGGGNGATTCTGTGATAATGTTGTGGATAGGAGGAATTCTCTTTAGGCTCAGCCAAAGATCTGGTCTGCTTTAAGGTGGTATTTGCCTGATGCATCTCAGGGGTGCATCTGCTTGTGTAAGAAGGCTGAAGTTACATGCTATGATGTGCCATGTAAGCTGATGTAGCTTCACACCAGAGGAAGATCCTGTATATGAACTACTTCACGATATAGCCACAAAAGCCTTTCCTTTTATGCTGCTCTCTGCCTAAAGGGCAGCACCAACCCTGTTGTACTAGACTGATCACTAGGTGATGATCAGTAACTTCCACGATGTGCAGAGTGATCTGCGAATGGAGGTGCTTATCACCATGCAGGCACAGGCTGCTGAAAAATCATGTGAAGGACTTAACAGTGACACTAGGGAGAGAAAGGCCTTTGAATGCAGGGCCTTGCTGCAGGCAGATCTGCACGTGGGAATTTCTCCCCATTGCACACTGAGAGCATGGGATTTTTCACATTGGGTTCTTGTGGTTTCACACTGTGAGGGTTGAGCCTAACATTTTGGGAAGAAAATCAGGATGGGAAACTAGTGAGTGGGTCTCATTAAATTAATTGGTGGTAAGACAGCCTTCTGATCTGCAGCTCCCACCGTCTGGAACAGCCTTTCTTTATCTCTCTACCTCATTGACTCTCAATCTGATTTCAAATCTCAGCTGAAACTGTCTCTCTTCTTCTGTGCATTATGCTCTCTAATTTCTCTTTCCTGTTATTATTTCTTATTTATCTCTAACATGTTTACAGATGGACTATGAGAGTTACCACTCAACATTAAGTGACACAGCGCTGTTATTCTGATCTGTATCAGGCCAAGCAGCAGCACTGAGCATTTTTCCCACTAGAACATTAATAGATCTAAATTACCCAGATGCATGTCAATTGTGTCACTTAATATATATGTTTCAATTGTTGTTTTAATGAATGATTTTGTGGGAGGTTTTTATTACTTTTACTTGCAGTATCATCTCTTTCCTCAAGCAGTTGCTTTAAATTAGAAACTATCCTGAGTGTTAGGCACTCCAAACACTACTGGATTTTTTGTGTCTATTTCTTATAATTGTCTGCCTCTACTACAGTGAAAAATATCACTTCAGGTCATTCACATATCCCAAAATTGTATTAATCTGACAAATTCAGGTTGCTTACACTGTAAAGTTTGTGGGCTTCAGCACTAAGTGTAAAGGCTGAGTGGTGTCTGTTTTGATGATGATGGCACTTATATGTTGTAGAACTTTTCAGCCAGCACACATGGGAATTGGGGATGGAGATGGGAAGGAGGTGAAAACAAGTTTTCACACTGTGCCTTATTATAAGTCAGCTGTCTCATGTTAAATCAGGTTATCTGTGTGAAGGTAGCTTCCTAATGGGTGCTAAAACTGCAATAACGTTTCAGTGAAAGGGAAAGGGATCTGGGAGTCCTGGTAGATGGAAGGATGACCATGAGCCAGCAGTGTGCTCTGGTGGCCAGGAGGGCCAATGGGATTCTGGGGTGTATTAGAAGGGGTGTGGCTAGTAGGTCAAGAGAGGTTCTTCTTCCTCTTTACTCTACCCTGGTGAGGCTGCATCTGGAATATTGTGTCTAATTCTGGGCCCCTCAGTTTAAGAAGGATAGGGAACTGCTTGAAAGAGCCCAGCACAGAGCCACAAAGATGATGAAGGGGGTGGAGCATCTTCCTTCTGAGGAAAGGCTGAGGGAGCTGGGTCTCTTTAGCTTGGAGAAGAGGAGGCTAAGGGGTGACCTCATCTATGCTTTTAAATATATGAAGGGTGTGTGTTGGGAGGATGGGGTCAGGCTCTACTCAGTGAAGCCCAGTGACAGAACATGAGGCAATGTTTGTAAGCTGAAGCATAGGAGGTTCTGTGTGAATACACGAAGAAATTTTTTCCCAGTGAGGGTGACGGGGCATGGGAACAGACTGCCCAGAGAGGTTGTGGAGTCTCCTTCTATGGAGATATTCAAAACCTGTCTGGACGTGCTTCTGTGTGACCTGGTCTAGGGAATCCTGCTGTGGCAGGGGGGTTGGACTAGATGATCTTTTCAGGTCCCTTTCAACTCATTTTGTGATTCTGTGATTCTGTGATTATTCCAGTATTAAAAAAGCAAGGAGCTAGATTTGAGACAAGTTTGTTGCTGTATAGATAGGCCAGATCACGGTGGTGGTCATCTGAGTGCCTTACAGGCATTGCTTTGATGGGGATTTGCTGTTACAAGTATGTGAAGAGTCAGAGCAGCAAGTTTATAGGGAGAAGTGGCATTTTACCTGAGCAACTGTCATTGCTGAGAAAAAAAGACATTTAAACCTATGAGTGCATCAATCCTTCTTCTTGTCTGAAGTAGAAGCAGGTTAAGTGTTGAAGAGCAATAACTTGTACCGCCCCCCTGTTACTTCTTTCTTTGGAGACTCACAGTGCCTCAGGAGTCTACCAGGATAGAGACAATAGTGTAGAGATGGGTCTATTGGTCTCCTTTTCCCTGCATCCCTTCTCTTTCTTCTCCTTATGACAGGATTTGATGAATTTCTGTAACTTCACGGTAGACAGTGGGTAGACCCCTGCCTGCATTTTTCAGATCTGCCACACAACTGAGCCTTTCAGCTTGAACTAAGGTCTTCCACCTTGGAAGCAAGGATAGAATTTAATGGCTTCTTCAATAACATCAGTGCTACTAAGATTTACTTTAAAAGAAAGTATGTGCAAACTTCACCTAGCTCCCTTTTCTCCCAGAGGTAATGATAACTTCTAGGAAGACCTTTTATGAAAGTGTCAAGGTATATCAACTTATTACTAAATGGGCTGTGAACAGATGTTAGGACATTTTGTTATTTCTGCATAAAGTCGTCTTTGTGAGAGACCTGTGAATGCATTTCCTAACCTGGGATTGTCCCAAGCAGTTCAGGACATGTGGTAGGGTAATGTGGAGTGGACAGAAATCACTGATCATAAACCATCTTGAAAAGAAAAATGTGTGTTTACTGCCAGAGATTACTGAGAGTAAAAACCTGTTTTAAATCAAGAACTGGAGCCATTTCAATTCCTTAAACAAGCTTTGTTTTAGCCTGGAAGTTAGCACTGTTTTTCATAGAACATTAATGGCTGGAAAAGACCACTGAGATTATCGAGTCCAACCGTCCACCCACCAATACCATGTCCACCACTAAACCTAAAGCATCAGATTTAGCCCTCTGTAAAAGCAACGTAGCATAATAATTGAAGTATAATCTTGTTTATGTACTTTTTAAACATTGCCATAGACATTCTAGAATTATACTTTTTATGTCATATACTTCTTTGCTGAGTAAGTACTTATAACGTGCTAATAGCAACAAGGGGCCCAGTCCTACAAGATTTTACACATTCCCTGCTCTATTTGAGTTGATTCAAATCAGAATGAAGGGCTCTACCTTGCTAAGCTTCAGGGTCCATTTGCTGCATTTTTCTTCTCTACTGTTCTTTTGAACTTTTTATCTGAAGGACATAAAAAAAGGACCTAAACAGACAGATGGTCACCTTTAAAGTGCAATCATCTTGGATGATAGCTATTCTTCTAAAAATTTGCTGCCTGAATTCTTTAATTATTTTTAAGCATGTCTTTTACATCTCCTTTCAGAAGCCAATGGATTTCTGAGAATATTGCACACAAATCTTTTAATTAGTCTCCTAATCATCCCCAATCAAGGCAACATTGCAAGTTGTATTTTACGGGGCATTATTTTAGTAATGTTTCATCATGGTTGGTCATTTCCTAATACTTAGAAATGCTTCAGTCAATAACTGTGGGAATATGTCTACTGTGAAGAGACATTTGTTTACTCAATAGATCCTTTTATTTAATTTTTAATAGAGTTTTTCTAATTTGGCTTGACCATTTGTTGTTAATGTATTTATAATGATTACAGTAGCTATAATTCATATCTAATGATTTTTCTAAATCTATAAATATTATTTATTCAAAGATAAAAAGCCAATGTTTTTTGTAGCAACCATTATAGAAAAGTCAGCTTTTGCAAAATGAAGTAAATATATGTCATGCCCGTACTGCAACATGTCAGAAAGATAAACCTAAAGAAGCACTTTTGCTACCAATGGATTTATGTTATCTACCCACTCCAATAATGGAAATTAGAATTGGACCCTTACTACCTTACATATTACAGCACAGTTAAATATCTGCACTGCATATTTAAAAAGAAAAAAGAAAAAAAAGAACTCAAACCACTAGATTTGAGCATTTTTTATTGGTTTTATAAAACAACTTGAGATACAAGGAGCCAAATTCTGGTGTCTGCTAGCCTCCTGTAGTTCAGTGGTAAGACAAGTCTATAAGAAGGTACGGGATGAATTCTGCTGTCAATTACATATTTGTGCATGTAAGTCTAAGGAAGTTAGTGCAATTTAGAGCTGCAAATACAGGCTCAAAATCAATTTCTTCACTTACCTGCTAAAATTGAGTTCAGGGCTCACCACACGGGACTTGTTCCATCTAAACTATTCATAGAACTTTTTCCATTTAAGGAATTCATAGTACCTTACAAAGGTGAATTAAAATTACCCCCACTTAAAAAGCAGAGAGACTAAGACAGACAAGTGTGTTGGACACAACCCATTACAAACTGAGCTAGAGATTGAAGATACTGTTTGTTCAGATCCAGGGAATAGATTGCTTTCCTCACTCCTGTACCTGAACTCTGAAAGAACATTGTGAAGATTAGGAAGAAATACCTATAATATGGGGACATTATCCTTTCCTTCTTAGCATAATGTTTTAAAAGTCAATTTTATACAAAGGGAGAAGTGTGCACCTTTTTCACCCAAGTAGTTTTTTGGTTTTATAGATAATATGCCCCAATATTTATCCCGCAGGTGCTGAGCTCACAGCTTCTAGTTGGTCAGTGACAAACTACAGTCCAGTTTGGTAGTAGACTTAATTACTAGGCAGTCTGCAGGTGAATTTAATTTTGCCCTGAGTGAACTTGTGCTACTCCCGAGTCCTATTCTGTCAGCAGAACCAGGTAGGATGCAGGCAGCTTGATGAAAGAGTATTTGCTGTGGACTGATGGGAAGTCCAACAGGGGCTGCCATGTTTTGGTATGTGAGTCCCATAATTTCTCCCCAGGATGTGGTCAGTCTCTTCTGAAAGCTGTTAGAAAACGACAATCTCATAGTGATTTTTTCTCTGTAGAGTACATTTACTTCCATCAAACTGGTTCTTAGGTGAAGATTTCTCCACCCTGTGTGACATTTTGGTTGGTACACCTGACTGAGACATTACTTTTTTAAAATTCCAAAACTGCTATCAGTTACTGAAGCAAATCCTGGCCCCTCTAAATCAATGGTATACTTGGTTGTGCTAAGTCCATCTATCAAGAGGTCAAACACTAATAAGGTATAAAGAACAGCTTTACAAGATTAACAGTTCTTGTAGAGTAGCATTGCAGTTTCATATATCAATACTAAAACACATCAGCATATAGTGCCTTTTATTTTCAGTAACTTCATTTGATATTTTTCTACACTAGTTAAGCTTTTCCACTAGGGTGCTACTTTGATTGTTCCCATAATAAAAAGGACAGCTGCAGAGATTATTTCAATTTATATTAAACAAAGCTGTAATGCAAACTGCATGGTTTCTGGCCATTACTACTTATGCTGTAGAGCAACATTACAGGGATCCCCATAACAATGTCTGAGTCATCCTCAGATAATTTATGTGCAATAGATAATGTCTTTTTCTAATCATGCTCATATATCAGTCTCAGCAAAGCCCTTCTGCCCTGACTCAGAGTCACCTGTTGCCAGCACAGATATTCAGTTAGCTTCATCTATCACAGATAGTCATTTTTGTCAACCTGTTGCTCAAGATTAGTTATACCAGAGAGTCACCTCACTGAAAAGAAAATACATGAACTTTTACAGGCTCAGGCAAATTCTGCAATCAGGTGGCTACTCAGAAATACAGTAGGCAGTGTTAGATAGTTGACTATCCAAGGGAAATAGAATTTACCTTCTATTTTATTTTAATGCACATTAACAGATGCATTAGAATATATAGCCTAAGATCTGATTGCCTTACACCTGGAAAAATACAAACACATACCTAGAGAACAAGACTCTGAACATGTCTGGGGGATGTGTTAAGCTAGTGGAGGAGCATTGGGTAGTGACTAGCAGGTGATGTGGGAACGTATCTAGGGAGAGGGAAAGCAGAAGAGCAAGCAGGGAGCAAAGAGAGGAGAGACTTGGTAGGGCCAGGAGGAGTAACAGCAGAGTCTGTGGCAGTGCAAGTTCACAAGGTTGAAAAAGATTGTGAGAGGAATGTTCAGTGGACATTTTTATTAATTCAGCCATGCTCACGTCTTTTTACATTTTCTCCATGTAATCAGTTTTGCATTTGATTTGCCCTGACATGAAGACAGCTGTACGTGGAGACCTTCATAGTAACATTGTGATTAGCTCATACTAGAAGTCAGGGAAAGGATTAACAAACACAGCTCAGCTATTAGTTTCAAACCATTCTTGAAAAATTCTTAGGTTGTTACAAGAGACAGATATGACTGTCTGGAATCTAACCAGCCTATGAAAAAACCACAGAGAAAAAGATTTTGTTTGGGTTTGCTCAGCTGAAATGGGGAAGCAGAACATCACATACTGAAGGCAGAACACCAAGCATAGTTCCAGGCATGGAAATAATCAGTCAAAGTGGTGGGAAAGAGAAATTATTTCAGGAAAACTAAAGCCACCCAAAAGATTTAATATTACCATCTGATGAGGGTGGTAATTTGAAGGATGCAAAAGCACATTTTAAGAAAAAATATAATATCATATAATATAAAGTAATGTAATATATATAAAAAAGTTCAGATGCAAAACCAAAGAAATGAGGAGTAAGATAATATTTTGGGACAATTTTTGTGATCTTTATTTTTGCCTTTAAATTTGATGTAGTCCAAAAAAACAATGGAAAATTGAGCATGAGCTTCTGTTATTTTGCTAAGGAAGTTATCTGATATTATCTTTAATAATTCTAAGAAAATCAAAGTTGATTTCATTTAGCTATTGTTTGTTGCAAGGTTCATGAAATAATATAATTCATCTCTAGACAATAACTAATTATTACTGATTACTAAGAAATAAGTCAACAAAGATATTTTCCTGTTTACATTCTTATCAGACTGTATCAAGACCATCTGTATTTTCAAGTCCTTTATCCCAAGGGATAAATAATTTGTGTTGTTCATTGAGTATACACATGCAAACATGTCATTTGGATTCGATGCATGTTTACAAAGCCAGAGCTAGAGAACTTAAACAGGAAAACAAGCAGTTATATACAGGAAGAAAAGCTTAAAATGCAGTCACAGCAGATAGAAAAGCACCTACTTCAGTGAAATGACTGCAAAACTATTGTACTGATTGTACTGCCTCAGTGTTCTTATTTGGAGACTGCTCTAGGTGTTAAAATTTCTGTTTGCTGCTGGTATTTTTGCAGATGTCCACCGCAAGTATGTGTGGGTGCTTGTGCATGTATGTGCATTCATGTGAGAGAACTGCTTTGCTCACAGCCCTCACAAATTGCCCAAGCTTCAGAATTCAAATCTGGATCTGGGAGTGGAATAAACAGCTATATAAACTGGCAACTAAAAATTTTAAGGCATGATTATGCTTTAAGACTCAAACCTGATGAATGGCAATATGCTTGCTTTCTGTGCCCCCCACTGCTGTCAGCAAGCAGACTGGGGTCACTTCCACTTTTTTAAGTCTCTGCTCCATCAGACATTGCTAAACCTTTTGCCACAACTGAAAGCATTTTGCCCTTCCCATCAGGCTGGGATTCTCAAACTCCAAGCTCCTTTCCTCTCTGCTGCTCTTTTTATATCCCACCCTTGTTCCTTTTCTCTCACATATTGCTGCAATGATAGTGGTAGTGATGTGAGTACTTTCTAGTAGAGCTCTGGCTCTTTTTTATATCTTCTTTTCCTTTCCTTGATTTTCCTGGCTTCAGAAACGAATGACTCAGGAAAAGTCAGGGCACGCTGGGGGCAGAGGCATGGGAAGAGAGGTTTCCCAGCACAGGCAAGCAGAGCTACTGCAGAACAAACCCCCCCACCTCATGCCAGTCAGGAGCTGCACCTTCCCTGAGCGCTCAAAATTCTCCCTGCTTCCCCTAACCTTTGGAAATTACATCCCCATCCTGCAAGCCAGTAGAATGCCCAGTCTTCAGTCTACAAAATACACTGAAAAATAATTTTCAAGTGCTACACTGTTTCCCTCACAAGAGTCAGAAGTGTGAGAGGCCACTGGAGGTTACTAAGCTTTCCTTTCATGTGTTTTTGCTCTGTCTGCAGCTTTACTGTGATCTTTTGTTTTATGACTACATTTTATATTTTTCAAAGTCTCCTAGCATAATAGGATCTGCCATGTTTTGGCACTACCCAGTACAAAATTGTAGTTAATACACTGTTCTGACTGGACTGGAGACTGTCTCTGCACATGCCTTTGTATATGACACCACCACCTCCCCCACCTTCCTCGCCCTGTGCCCATGGGGATGCAATTATGGCTTACTAGGAGCCAGCAGAAACGACTTGTTTGTATCTGCTCATCTTTGGTTTGATGTCAGTGTTGTCTGCTTAATGAAATCACAGTGTCTGTGAAGCTTAGATAGGAAACGGCTATGACTTTTCACCTTCATAGTGCCCAAAACACAAGATCTATTCTAGACTTGTGCCTTATGTGAGCTACCTTATGTTAAAAACAGCTAATTCAAAATGGAGTGAAATACCCTTTTTAGCTGGTGGAGCAATATGGCTCAGCTGAGTTAAAACCCTTGGAGGGGTTTAGAGGGAGATTATGTGTCCTGAAGAAGTAACAGGCTTCCTTGTGGCAGCGAGAGCTAGTGTGCTGATCACTGCAAAGGCTTGATTAATGGAGTGATTAAAGCAGCAGAGGGTTAGTGCTCTGGCAGCTGGGGCATAGGAAATGGGCATGGAAACTACTGGGAAAGGGGAAATACATTGCTGCAGAATCACAGGGCTGACTTGCCCTAGCAAACACTTTGATGTTGGAGGTGGGGAAGGATGAAACACATCAGGCAAAGAGAAAAAAAACTCTCCCACCTCCCCTTCCCCCCTTCTCAGCCTCATGCTTGCAAGGGAAAGCCCCTGACTTTTGGCTCACTTAGCAGAAGGCAATAAAGCTTCCTATTACGAGGCTTCCTCTGATGTATCGTAACTGGTCTCAGGCTCCAGAAATCTGATCCCTTGGAACAAAACTTACAGTAGATGCTAATAGAGTCTCTAGCCCAGCAATGCTACACACAATGCCCTGCATGGGTCCAGGAAAAAACTGTAATTCAGTCACGGCCTTTATTCTTTGGCTTTCCAAGTCCTTGGCCTGTTTCTTTTTCCTACATTACTCCACTTTTAAACAGAGGTGAGCCAAACTCATACTATTTGTGCTCGAAGAATTAATTCCCCCAAAGATACAGGCTGAGAGCCAACTTTTTTTTTTGGGTCCTTTACAACAGCAACAAATCTATGTGTGGTTGTTTGAGTTGGTCCCACTAAAGATAAGGATCATCTGCAGAGCTGAAACCTGCATCTGGAGTCAAAATACCCAAGGCTCAAAGGGTTTAGATCAGATGTCTGGGAATGGAGCCCTCCTACTTCGCCTTCAACATCTGATCTAAAACAACTTCAAACTCGTAACTCCTTTCAGATTAACCTCAGCTGTGAAAGGCCTGGGATTCACATTTTTGGCTTACAAGTATGACTTCTCCATGCCTCACATCACCACAGTTGATTAGAAATACTTTCTTTATTAACTTTCAGCTCCTGTCTCATCCATGAAGGTTAATAGCCAAGAATATCCTTAGAGAAGGTACTTTGTATTTAATAAATGAAGACCAGGATGGGGCATGAAAAGGGGAATAAAATTCACCATCAGCCCACTAGAGGGTAGCTCCTTTCAGATCCCAGGTGAAAGCCTTCAGCCCTGCCCCAGACACAGCATGCTGGGCTTGCCTGCACTTCACTTAATGTAACAAAGTGGCAGTAATGATCTCTCCTCCTTCTGTCCTCAGTAAGCTCCAATTTCTAACTTAATCACCACAACAAAAAAAAATCAAAATTCTGTAATGACTCTCCTAGAGAAAGATAGGAAAATTAGCACCCAAGAACAGGATGCATCTGAAATAGTTAGATCTTTAAACAATAGACAAATGGCCACCAAACAATGGCATTTTCATATATAACCTGAATTAATAAGTTTAAATTCCCTAAATTTATATTCCTGGTATATTATTTATGGTATTTGTGGACTACAAACACTGGTATGGAGCAGATAGTTCATGTGCATTATGTGGGAAGCATCTACATTATATATAATGCATAAAGAAATCTACAGAGCCTTCAGCATGCCAGCTGTTTCTGTTTATGACACTGAGTTATTCATGAAATCCAGGAAGACATTTTGTAGTAAAATGTGCTACCTGCTCTCTTTTAAACTGCTGGAGCTGTCTGTCCAGCTAGCTAAATAATTAAGGGAGCAATGTGAAATTAAATATCACATTTCAATCCACCTTTTCCCTTTATCAATTCTTTTTTGTAAGAAGAGCCAGGAGCTAGAGAAAAATATGACTCACAAGGGCTGCGTAGGTGTTGATATCGTATGTTCAGAAAGTAAAAAGAATGATAATATGCCTTTCCTGGCTCTAATGGTGTTCACTGTAGCAAACCTTTCTGCTTGTTACAGTAGAGTAAATGGGGTGTTTAATTTGGGATTCAGTGTAGTCTGGAGTCAAGGTGCAGCAGTTTTATTATGGAATACAATTTTATTGGAGGCTGAAGATTTAAATTCCACCATGCAATACATATCTACACGGAAGTTCTGCTTTGCAGCTACAAGCTAATGCATGCACCTACAGAGACTGAGAATTCTTGTATGTTAAACATGTTCTCTGATTTTTCAATTTGGAGAAACCAAAGAATTATGACATATTTCTGCATTTTCTAATGCACTGAGAAACCCTGTTAGAGTGCAGTTTCCTCCAGCCATCAAGAGAGGAGAACACACACACATATTCAAAGGAGCAAGTGCTATTTTTCATTTCCTCTTTAGATTTTTGACAGTACCCATGACGTCTCTAGTTCATGACCCCCAGAAAGAAGCTTTGGGGTTTGGAAAATATTTTCTTTGTTTAGCTTTTTTCTGGCAAACAGCAACATATCCCATCTCCCTCCCTCTAGAAAGGTGTTTAGATCATGTAACCATTTCTGTTTTATTTAGTCTAAATCTTAAGACAGAAGACTTTCAATAGAACGATTTCCTGGCAAGGCCACAATATGATGTATATATTTGGAAATCAAATTATTTAGAATTATGACCATGTCATCAAGATAAGCCATTTTGAAATGCACTGCTAGCTCTCCAAACAGATTGTATGGGAAAAATTGGATAACACTTGGCTTAAGCGCTTGAAAAATCAGTAAAATCAAAACACTAGGGACCGTTTCATTTCATTTTCGTCAGAACAGAAGCTCACCTCCCCCGGCGCGGGGGCCGCGGGCAGCTGCGACTGGCGGGGGGCCCAGCCACGGCCCCGGCCCGCGGAGGCCGCCAGGGGGCGCCTTGACCAAAGTTTCTGTCCCTCTGCCGGCTCCTTCCCCTGGAGAGGAGACAGACACCGTGTCGGGCCTGGGCGAGGGAGGGTCACCGACCACGGAAAGCTTTCACCTAGCCGGTACCATAAACCGTGCTTCTTTAAGAGCCTTGTTATTCCTATATTTACTAGCTTAGCTTTTTTTTTTTTTTTTCTTCCTATTTACAACCCTTGCAAAGCAAAGAGGGAAAAATAATATTGTTGTGTTGACCATAAATACTGTGGCTGTGGATCTTTTTTATCCAGAGGGAAACTACACATAGATTCTTGTGTGTCATCTGTGGTTACCGGCGCGCTGTGGAGCAGCTTCCTCTAACGTGCTACAGTAGCTGCATACCTGGGTGAAAGGGAATTATTTCTTCACAGGCAGAAGAGGATGCTCATCCTGGTAGCCCAAGGTCACTTCCTGCTTTGACTGCTATTTTACCAGCAATATATTTACTCTAAGGTGTGGGATAAACTCTTTTTATCCAATCATTAAGTACAAAAAAAAAAACATTGGGCTGAACACATCTCTTATGAAGGAGAAATACTGACAGTCCAAGTATTAACTCCTTTATTCACATGTGCACATAGCTTTAGAATGAGCTAACGCCTAGATCTTGCCAATGACCTCAACCTTGATCTGGAGGGACCATTTATTCATGAGCAAAACATTTACTCTCCATGCAAACTGGTCCTGGGACTACTGCCTGTGTGACATTTGGTCCTCTATTAATAAACACACCAGACACAAAATTACTGTGATTTTGTCCTCTTACCATTTGGGGTTGTATGTCATGCGTGCAGCACCGTGGCTACTCCTGAGGAACTTTAAATTAGAAATCAGCATTTAGTGTCTTTGTAGATCTCACAGAGGAATTACAGCAGTCCTGAGGCAACCAAGGGCTGTGAACGCACAGAGAGACAGGCACAAAGGCAAGCACCATTGAGAGAAGCCAGCATTTTTTTAGCCAGGGTAAGGGCATTTTTAATGACTGCACAATGAGTGTATTGCAGGTTCCTGTTCATCGAAAACATAGGAACCACCATTTTGCTGTCCACATGCAATAGAGATAAAATGGTGGTTCAGAAGGGCTATCATACCCGACTCAGCACCGGAGTTCCTCTGCTCACTCAACAGCCCAGCTCTTTTTTTAATTATAATGAAATAGCAATAGATTTTAGATTAGGACTGAGACAGGAAATGAGGGGAAAATCTTATGTGCATCTGGAAAACACACAGGGTAAAAATTATTGCTGAGCTCAAAGAAGACAATGTATGTATACATGTTAAAGCAGTCTCCATATGAATTTTCTAATAACTGTAAAGTGTATCTTCATCTTAAAACTTGTAACTTTAAGAAGATTTAACATATGTGCTGTTGTGATGCTGCAGAAGCCAGGGAAGTATTTTTAAAAATAAAATCAAATAGCAGAAATAATTACATTCAACTCTGAGTATGAATTAGCTTGGCATTGCAAATGATGCACCTTGCTTTATAAGAAGAGGACTTTTTAATATGATGATTTGGCAATTTGAAGGGATGGTTACTTTCATTTTAACAGGCCTCTGCTTAGTTTGTCCCCCCTTGGGGATGTAATGAAGGTTAACAACTTACACATGGAGAGAAGGGATTTTAGTAATTAGGGAAATTGCAGGCTGCAGTTTATGTGAGGGTGTATGTGACAGAGAAAGAGAGAGAATCTTCCCAATTTCAGGCACTGCTGCAGAAAATGTGTGTAAATGTAAAACATTTCTGGGGAAAATTCATATGTAGTACAGATAGCAGTCCACCAAGGGCTGAACTGAATGGCAAATACTGGCCTCTGGACTCTTCACTGGTGTTAGATTAGGTGTCAAAGCAGAAAGGGATAGTTTACTTCCAACTGTGCGTCAGCATGGTCTATCTTACTAAAAATCTTGCCTTAACAAAGCAATGTAGATCACTTATTGGGCTCAAGCAGTCATGACTGGCAACTCAGAGAGGCAAAATTTAACCTCTTTCTTGTCTCTAATCCCATATTTTTTTTCCATCAAACTTCCTATGCACTCCATGCAAACTGAATTCAGAGCTCGGAAGAGATTCTAGCTGAATTTTTCACTGTAATGTTTCCCTTTATAAGATTTGTTATTAAATTACTTCATAATTGATTTGCTATTAAACAACAAATCAGAACTGTGCTTTCAACCAAAACCAGCTGTCCACTTACATTTCTGCACATTCTTGACCCAGTGTGACAATTACAAAGGGAAAAACATCCCTTTACAATATTGAATGCAGTCCTGTGCCTGGACATTCAACAATATTCATTGGCCTATATAACTCAAACAAGAGCAGTTTGCTAGCCTAATAAATCCAAGATTTGGGCTGAGAAAAAAAGGTGCTGTCAATAAACCCGTAGCCAGATAATAGAAAGGGGGTTATGTGATTATTCTGACAAAAAATTAGGTTTCATGCTTTTAATTGGCATCATATCCTGCCATGAGTCTGTAGGGTTTAAATCACAGTACACCATGTTAGAGTGAGAAGGAAGCTTAATAGTAAATCCTTTCATCCCAGAGCCTGTAGGGTTTTTATGTGAAGTCCTAATTTCTGTTAAAATAATTCCAAAGAAAGACAACAGGAAACAGTAAACATGGCAACACCACAAATACACTTCTCTGATGCACTGTTTCTGTCAGTGTTCAAAGAATAAGTTGTACAAGCTGGAAAGGAAACTGCTGTATCATTAAACCCCAAGCAGACTCAAACCTTTGTAAAATGCCCCCCCGCCCCCCAAAACTGTCTCTCATAAATCTTGTTTCACACTGGGCTAAAGCCATGGATTGAGTTTGCCTCTTGCAGAAATGGCTTGAAACTGTTGTGCATCACAGTTCTACGTTCAAAGGGAATCAGGAGTATTTAAAACCAACTTCTGTTGCAGGATGCAATTATAACTGACAGCCAGATGTCAGCCCTGTCTGGTACAGCAAGCCCAGAAGAGACTGCAAATGGTCTTGAGACCCTTGGATCTAAACAGTGCATCCAAGTGAGTGATACACAGATAAACAACAATACCACAAATCACTGCCACCAGCTGAGGGATTGCTGGTCCTGATAAAGATAAAGATGTCGGGAAGGAACTGACCCTTCCACCCTCCACTCTCTTATTTTTTACTGTGCCAGAACCAAAGTATGTTGGTGGAAAAGGACTCAGCCCACAAAGTATGTTTATATATCCACTGCCAGAACTTCATCTTGTGAGGAAAGTCCTGTAGGTAATGGATTAATTTACAAAAGTTAGCTGCACTGTAGTGAAAAATATTTGATATTTTGATTAAATTATACGTCTGAAATATTTGCAGCAAATTCTATAATACAGGGTATTCTCCCCAGGTTTACTACCTACTGAAAACATTTTTAAATGAGCTAACATGAAAAATAGATCCCCTTCTCTCCACCATCTGAGTTGGTTATTATGTATATGAGGGACTGATTTGATGTCAGAAGTATGTTTCTTATAGTACTTGTAGGAATATATAGAAATTCTCTCTTTCTACAGCATCCTATTTGATTTACCTTCCCTGAAGCATGTGCACAAACCTACTGACTTAGTGAGCACAGGCTTACGTGGGAGTACAGTGAATATTTTACAAAGCTTTTGGGAAACCACCAGAAACTACTTGTCTTTGTATCCTTTACTAACATCACTATGAGTCTAACAAACTCAAAGGCTTTAGAAGTAACTGAAAAGCTTTCATTGATGTTCCATGGGCAGTGGATCAGGTTCTACCTGGCTCTGGTGACATTTAAAATAAGGATGTGCTGTTAAACTGAGATACATTCACCATATCACAATGTTAGCCCATAGGGAAAAGGCTGATGGCTATTTGGACAGTCACAATTTGAAGTGAAGACATGCAAATAATGTGAACAAAACATAAGGTAATTTTTCAGACACTTTAAAAATAAGTATTATATTTGATTTACCTTTACAATCCCCTTCTTCCTGTGATATTGTTACTGTCTTTTTAAAATATCTGATATCTGATAAAAACTTTATCTCTTTGAATTATCTTCTGTTTTGTAATGGGATTTGGTAGAATTTATTTAAAAAGATCAGGAACAGAATCTGCCCAGGAAACATCTTTTTCTTACATCCCAGGAAGAAAATTCACTGCATCTCTTTATCACTGGTCTTCAGTATGTCACAAAGACAGGTCTATGCAATATCATTATAATGAAAGATAAGGGACTCCATAATACAAAGATGTCATCAATGATGGGAAAATTCCAATTTTGAAAGAGGACCCCATTCCAAATATCAAGCTGGAAGGATTTAGTATCTTAAAACCTTTTTCAGGTTCGTTCAATGTCATTGTGATAAAAAGGATGTCATTTAAATCACAGCAACCTGATGTGCAAAGTTGTCTTGCTGGATGAATTTTTATCCACAGAAGACTCCTTTCAAGTAGTCTAAAAACTGACCAGACCCTTGCCCATTCCTTCAGCCAAACTTACTTTATGGGCTTCATGGTGAAGGTTGACCAAAACCTTTCTTTGAAGCCTCCAGTCCCTCACTGGCTCTCTACCTCTCCTGCTTGACTCCTGTTCCCACAACAGGCACTGCTTGTTTGGACATTGCCATTTGAGGCTTTCCTGCAGTTCAATGCATACTGATGTAAACTTTTCACTTTATGAGCAAGAATTTGGCAAAAAATATCTTGTTCTTACCTTTAGGGCATGAGAGGCTTAACCTAAGATGTGCAAACAATCTGAGAAGCTAGGAGCACATTTTTCACTGAAGCTCCCGCAAAAGGCAGAGGTACACCTTGGACACATACACCACAGGTTGAGGTACAGACATGCCCTAGCACATCTTCACTGCAAGGGAAAAGGTCCTAAGCTTATACTATGCACCAAGAAACTGCTGCATTATTAGAAGTGTTAAAGCATTACAAACCACATCTTTGTTTAAATGTGGGTGAAGATAAAAGCCTTAGAATCCCCCAAGAAAACTGAAGAGTTTACAAGAGTATGGGTGTGAGAGGAAAGACTCAGAGGTTTGAATCCTCTGTGAAAAAACAGATCACCCAGAGTAAGGGACCTGGGTCCTAGTGGTGGCCGTATTTTGGCCAGAATTGAGTTCTGTGGAATAATTCATGGGAGGTTCAAGAAAGACTCCAGAGTCATTTTTCAATCAAACTGGCACGTGAACAAGTGCTCAGTTTTAAGCATTCCAGATGCTTCTTCAATTTTGTCATTTTAATAATGTTGGAATGATCACACACATAACCCAAATCCATTTTGATGTGTTGAAATCTATTTTATTTGAAAAAAATCTAAAGCTAATGATTAGTATTTAATATTATGTATGGAACTCTTCTTGCAGACAGTCTTTATTTACATGAGAAACTGTTGAAGAGCTACTGCTGGTGTAACCTATTCATTGTTACATCTCTTCTAAATGTATTTTAAGATCCTGGTAATTCTCATCGATATGGGAGATATAAATATCTCCTCACCCTTGCCTCAGAGTGCATTGGGAAAGCAATGCACACAGACCAGGAGAGAGAAAAAAGCCTGCAAGTAGTATCCATCCCAGCAGTGTGGCTGGGGCTGTGCAATAAGAGAGGGAGATGCAACATGGTCTGAAAGATCAGAGTGGACTGCAAACAGTCTCCATAATGGTCCCTTAAAGGCAGAATTCAGGTCCAAAAGATAGTGTTTGAAATTGCCTGTGTCCCCAGCTACCCAAAGGGTAGCAGCGCTGCGTCCCCAGCCCAGAGCAAAAGGGAGAGAGCCATTCACCCAGGCTTCCCTGTGCATCAGCTGTTGTGCAGGCACTTCTGAAAGCCCTAGACCCCTGAAGCCTACACTGTGTTTGGCCACATGTGACACCTC
The DNA here is from genome assembly GCA_013399015.1 of Galbula dea. Taxonomy (NCBI): domain Eukaryota; kingdom Metazoa; phylum Chordata; class Aves; order Piciformes; family Galbulidae; genus Galbula; species Galbula dea. Next base: position 353,944 of record VWZX01010265.1, read on the forward strand.
AGCTTAATGCCTCTGCCATAGCTGTTCCTGGAACCTTCTTGCCTATTAGACCTATGTGTTACATCTCCTCCCTGCAGAGGCTCATTCCTTGCTGTGCTGCATTTCACACAGAAAGGTGCAGGTATTTTGATGTAGGAAATTTCATGCTGCCTTACCTGCTGTGCTTAATGGCTAAGCAGGTAACCTGAAGGATGTGAATTGATCTTCCTCCTCTGCTATTCAAATCTGTGAAACTTTAGGGATATAATTTAAACTCACAAGAATATTTTAGGCAGGTATTAGTATTTAGGTAAGGATGAAATCAGAAACCATACAGATTCTGTCAGAAAAGAGCAGCTAGTGGGATTTCCCTTGGGACCTAAATACCTTCAAGCTGAGTGCCTCAGTTTCTCCTCTGGTAAATGGTTATAAAGCTAATTCTGTACCCACCAGGTTGCAGGGATGCTATGCTGCAGTAGTAACCAGGGCAGCACTCCAGCAGACAGAGACTTCCCAGTGGCTCTGGGAGTGCCCTTGACATGTTTGTTACTTTTGCCAGTGCCTCACATGCAGAAGACACAAGGCAGGTACAGGAGTGTTAAACAGCAAAAGAGCCCCATAGCCCTAAATGTTCAGCAGGATGAGTACAGCAGTTTGGTAGGACTTCCCAATATAAGGTAGGAAGTTTTCCAGTTGTGTTTGCTGTTTACAATTCCTCCACCTAAACATTGCACCTTGGGTTCCTTGTAGTTATCCTGAGTTGGCTGTTCCAAGGCAGTCATGTTAGATTTTGTTTCTGTATTACTATGGTTACTGTTAATAAAGTTGTCTCCATAAGTTATCAGGAAACAGACACTGAAGAAATGTTAACATTTTCTTGAGAACAAGTAATGAGATATAGATATATAGATATTTATGTGGTGCAAATAAAGGAGAAGAAAAATGGGACTAAAGCAAAATAATAAAGAATGTGAAAAGATTCCCTAACTACCACTCAGTTTAAGAACTTCAATGACATTGCATTATAAATGATAACTATGTTCCTAAGCAAGAAAGCAAATCCCAAGCTCTGTCTTGAGAACTGTAAATACTATCTCTTTCTGGTCCTAGCCATAAAACCTGTAGTCTGGAGCCACTGCTCACTCCCTGGGAAGGGTTTCTGGGCTTTCAAAATTGCCACACTCATCAGAAGAACTTGGGAGCTAGTTTGTACATCAGATTAGAGTTCAGAAAGTAAATCCAAGGATGTGGGTAGTATTGAGTTAGATAGGAGGTTCATTGATTGAATAATCTATAGCTGCAGAAAGTACAGCTATTTTTCTACTGATGTTGACTTATCTGAATTTTTTCTGAGGAAAGATTTTATGGAGTATATCTATCAGTTTGGAAACAGAGGCACAGTGCTCATTGGTGTATGTCCATTAAACCATAATAGAACTACAATGCAAGCATCATTTCAACTGTCTTAGTTTTATATTCTTCAAGTTTATATCATTATCTTCATGGACTTTCATTCTTTTATATATCTGCAGCATACGAATCTCTGTAGCAGATGACTACATAGGAAAGAAAAGGATGAAGTTTTGATACAAATATGTTTTTCTCAATTTGGTGACCTAGTCAAGTTCTCCAGTCTCACTCACAAGCCATAATCTCCCCAAACTTCAGGAATTTTAATAAAAAATCCATAAGACAGGTTAATTAAAATTTGCTGTTATTTTCTCTCCTCCCTTGAGCTCTCTGGAGTACTCTCACTGGAGGACCTATCTTGGAGGACTCCATCACCTAGGCATTAGGCACTCATTTGGGAGGTGGCAGATGTGGGCTCCAGTCCCTGCTTGAATTTACAGAGAAGGGACTGTCTTATGGTCTGCTGAATACCAGGGGAATATATTAATATCTAAACTATAGGAACCAGACCTTCTTTCTCAAGTAACAGTAACCAAGCCCCTGAAAATGTTTTTATCACTTTGAGGGACCAATATTTTTTGTTACATTTTCTCCAGATCTGTGAAATGGCAGCTTTCAACAAGCAAATGATTTGCCAGCCAAAAAAATAAAAAGAAAAGTAACAGACAGCCCTTAAAAAGTACCTATCCCTTGTTTGGACAGCAGTTTTGCAAAAACAAAATTAAAGAACTGATTGAAGTTCTTTTAATGGATTTCAGAAGGGAATGTGCCTGACTTTATGGCTTCATCATCCACCTTTGTTTTCAGAAATTTAAATGGACTTTAAGTGCACAAATCCTGCTCTAATCCCTCAGGGTCCTGTGCTCAAAACCCAAATGGCTCTCACAGAACATCTTGTCTTCTTTAATAAAAGACTTCTGGATTGATTTTCATAAATTATTGTTTTCATAGTTGTTTTATGAAAAGGGCTTTTGGTATGCTGCATGTAAATATGTGTATGATAAATTGTTAAGCTACTATTATTCATTCCATCAGTCTATAGAATACCATAGTCCAGCTTTGTGCTGTAGACAGTACAATGTCTTTACAAAGCTCGTAGGTAACTGTCTATTAATAACTAATTAATCACAACTGCACTTTTAGTCTTATTGTGGACAATGGCACAGGTTTCCCTGACTTGAATAGATGTAGGATTTGGCCCATTAAAATGATTAATATGCATCTTCTCATTTTCACCAGAGTATCAGTAGATTTGGCAAGGCATTGTGTGCTGAGAGCATGCTGAATTTCACTAGGGCACCTGCCTGATGGCCTGTTAAAGAGAACAGCCAGGCCATAAACAGGAGTTACATGTAAATACACTAACAGAGTATCCACAGATTTCCCCCTGAACCCACATTCTGCATGGGTCTAAAAGCATTTTTTGGCCATTCTCAGTGAAGGGAAATGCATGTCCCCATATAACCAGCCTGAGTGCCCACTGGATTCCAAGGGACCTCTCCCACAGCTCTCCCTAGTCATGGTACTCTCCTTCAGGCAGGACAATCTTGCCAGCCTTGCACACCTCACCTAAGTGCCAGCCCAGGTCCAGTTACTGAATCCTGCCTCTCTGTTTCTGTTTCCATGGTGGTGGGAATGGTGCACTTGCCTCCTCAGGCCTTTTATGATGTTATAATAAACTAGGAAAAAAAATGGAAAAAGCTGAAGCCCTCAGGAAAGGGTTAAATTAGTTAGATGCTTCATTGATTAAATAATCTGTGGCAAGTTTACATTTTTATACTCAAGGCATTTCTAAGTTTGCTCTTTCTCTCAAAAGAACAATAGCTAACTCTCTTTTTCTTGGGTTAACAGTTTCCAGTCCATCACTTTCACCACATCCTTTTATCCTGCAGCTTTACAGTTTGATGGTTGTTCAAGATTTAAGAAGTTTAAATTGACCTTGACCTACAAACATATGATTTACAGTAGATTATATTGTTCTAGAAAAACAAAACTTCTGTCCTGAAGCTAAACTGCATTCAATGATTTATATTACTTTCTCCAGGTCCAGGTTCTGGTGCACTTACTAACACTGTATGTTATTTTAACTCTTCCAGAAGCCCCACTGATTTTGGAGGCACTCTTCCAAGGTGAGGCAAACTCATGATATGAATAATTATACCAACATGTGGTCCACTAATATATCGTCATTATTTCAAAGATAAATTCTTTGATCATTTCTAACCTTGTCTTCAAGTCTGTTTGTAAAGTCCTTGGAGATTATTCAAACATAGCTTAAAAATACAAAGATAGTACCTGTTTTCTTTAAAAGAAATCCCTATTGGCAGTATCATGAGATGCCTTGGAATACACTGCATATGTTTGTGATGGAAGAAAAAAGTTATCCTCCTACTTTGGAAATTGTAAAATATATTCTAGTTGCAGACTGTAATAAGGCAGGTTTTAAATCACAGTTAATTAAACAATTAATGGTCAAATGTTGGAAGAATATCTTTCTGGTGTCCCTGTGAAGCTTGAAAGTTTGGAACAATGTGTGTTAAAGATCCAAGGTTGACACTGAAGTGTTTCTGGTATCATTGCTGCCTTTTATCTTTTTTGGCATGCTCTTTAGGAAACAGCAGAGAAAGAAAAATATGAAATTGAACACAGCAAATTTAATTATGAAACAAAGCCACCCACCTTGCTTTCAGGGTCAGGAAGTGCAATCGCCTCCTTTTGCCGCAAGAATGAGTTTAACAACATATGTTAAATGAACAATTATTTAAAATAAAAGGAAATGACCTTAAAACCAGCTGCAGTATCTGAGCCTATAGCACCGACAGCTGTGCAGAAAACCAGCCCATTGTGGAACGATGGCAGTCGCACAAGCAAGAGCACTGCCGCAACCCTGCCCTTGCACAGACAAAAGCAAAAAGCAATCATCACACAGAATACTGTCAAAAATCTTGCTTATATTTGATCTCACCAGCCTGTTCTGCCTGATTTTTTATTTATGTTTGTTTATTTTGGTCCTTCTTTTTTCTATTTATTTTTTTTGTTGGCTGCAAGACCAAATCCTAACGCCCAAAGCCACTGTTAGCTGCACAATGGCGCGATGACATTGGGTGTTTTCCAGTCAATTGTGTTGTGATGAATGCCATCAGCAGTGGAAACACCAGGGCCAGCACGTCAGCGCTAGGTGAACACCTAAGAAGAAGAAAAAGAAAAAAGCTTTTTGCAACAGAATAAATGCATTTTTCCCGAAAGCGCCCAGAGTCACATGATCAAGCGCGAAGCCTTTAGGACAGCGCAGAACCAGCCTGCGTGGGGATGGAATTCCGCAGGGCTGCCTCCTCCTCGCAGAGTCTTTTTAGCCTGTCGACGCGTTGCCTGTCCGTATCCCTCACAGTGCATCTGTAGAGCCATTAAATTGGATAATCCCTCTGGCCTTTGATACATTTCTGGACATGATTATTTCATTACTTGCAGTATATCAGTAGGATCATAATAAAAAGGACTTCTGACAACCTGCCAAGAGTTTTGTGGCCTTGTAAACACAAAAGTGCTCTAATAAAATTTTATTAAGTGTTAAAAAGTCATAAAAAGTGAAATAACATAAACTACAAAATTTACTGTCCTCAGCAAATGCTGAAAATATCGTCCATAGTAAAATTAAATTAGCATGTAATAGACAGAGCTGCGGCCCTGTGGAGTGGGTTTAAAAGAGGATCCCGGAAAGGGGGGAAAAAGAGGGGAAAAAAAAAAAAAAAGAGAAAGATTGCACTTGAACCAAATATGGGTCACGGGGGGTTAGTTTACGGCGATTCTCTCTTTACTTGCGGGGAGGTGGCGATGAATACACGGGCGGGCTGCGGGCGTGATCCGGGCGCGGGGCGCGGCGGGAGCTCGGCGTGGTGCTGGGCGGCCGCCAGGCGGCGCTGTGGGAGCGAGAATGCGGCAGGCCCCGCGCCGCGACCCCCGGCACAGCCCCACCGGGAGTGCTCCCCCACCCCAGAAATGGGCCATTTGCAGCGATTTTGGAGTCTTCTTGAAAAAAAGAAAAACAAAAAAAAAAAGTGGAGCTAGGAAAATAATGCGGGTAGAGCTGGGCTGGAAGGAGCCTCGCGGGGCAGGCAGCAGACGAGAGGGCTCCTGGCGGCTTTGGCCGCGCCGTCTCCTCGGCTGCGTGCCCCCACGCCCAGGCCAGGGGCAGCGGCAGGGGCAATGGGTCCCGCGGCGGGAGCAAGGCGGCAGAGAGTGCTGGCCCTCCGTGCGTCCGGGGTCCCGCCGCAGGAGCCAAGTAAGTTTAACCTTTCCATTGCCATCGATGATGCGCAGGGAGAAAGCACTGTCCGGGCCGAGACAGGGACAAGCACCGCCACACACTGCCGCGGCGGGGCGGGGGGACACGGCGAGAAGGGACACGACAAGACGGGCCAGCACCGGTCGTAGTGCTCTCTCCGACCTGAGTCAACTGTCCGTGCGGTGGGAGAGGGGCACGCTTGTCGCTCCGCTGTTGGGGTGTAGGCACGGAGGAGGCGGTGTAGGCGGCGGTGGCAGGTTCCTGTGGCGTAACTCTCCCCTCGGGATGTTCGTCCTTCGGGGCTGCTCCGGGGTGCCTGCAGCGGGCCGGGAAGGAAGCCTTCACTCTCCCGTCACTTGAAGCCGCCTAGCAAAGCCGACAGAAAGTTAACGTGGGGAAGAGAGGGAAGGGTAAAACAGCAATAAGACAGAGAAATTGATTTCAGATTTGTGGGTGGAAAATATTGTTAAGTTTCATTTTATTCAGGTGAAGAGGATAACTGATTCTCATGTTCAAGCCCAACTACTGTACGAAAAATAGTGAGTTGCTGCCTAAGCCTGGCTTGTCCTTGAGCCTGGGCTGGCGCACGCTATGAAAGTGGACCAGAAGTGCAGCTGGACCAGCCCTGGCAGGGAGCGAGCAGTGAGAGATCTTTAGGCAAAAACGGGCTTGAAGTTATACAGTACGTGGGCTGGAACAAACAGCTTTGTTCTCACTAAAGGAAAAAAAATAACTATGAATTTATTTTTAGTAGAAATTCTAACAACTCTAAGTAAATTGCACTTCAGTACTTTTGAATCTATACACTGTGGATTAAGGTAGGGTTACAAACAAGCCCTATACACAATATTGTTCTTTATTTTGAGTCATCTGAATGAATGGGAAAGTTGTAGGTATAGTGTAAAGTAGTGCTTGCTTTAGCTCGACTGTCTTAAATTAAGACTGGTTTCTAAAAATAGGTATTTCTGTTTATACATAAGATTGGCTAGACCTGTGTGCATATGCAGACCATACGCCATAAAATGTGTATTTATCTCACTGATTCAAAACTTGTTGTATTTTATATACCCTGATGTTCATCACCTCTGATTAAAAGAATGAGGCTATTACTCTGTAATTCACATATATACTTACTGACAAATTGCAGCAATATATAGTAATAAATAGCAAAAAAAATCTTTGCTTTTCTTCTATCTTAGATTTTTATATAAATCTTCAATAATTTTCAATGACTGAGTAATGCTCACAGAAAAAAAATTGTACTTCTTAAACAAAGGAAAATAACCACATCACATTGTCTATGAGTTTTTTTAAATCTGAGCTCTAAACCACCTATGGAAATAAAAAAGTTTTCAACAAATGCTAGTTAATTATTTTCCTTGCTCTCTAATGAAATATTCAGTCTTCTGTCACCAGGAGTCTTCTGTAAAGACTGAAAAAAATGCAAGCAGAAAATGTAGCAGAAATGTGATCAAAACTTCTAACTTACACAAATTAAAAAGCCAGTGAAGCTATGTAGAATGCACATACATGTGGCTAAGGTGTGTGCATGCCTACATAATTTGGAAGAGTTTTTAAATAAAATTAAGGGGCTTGGAAGTTAACTTGTGTTACTGAAGGGCTCGTCAGGATCAGTTCTAATGTATGTTGGATTTGGGGAACGTTCCTAGGAAATCCCTCTTTAGGCCATGGTGTGCAGGGCCACACCACCATTGTTTTTAAATACATCCTTTAAAAACCTCACTCTGTCATCTGGTTGATCAGCTGTTTGCCATTTTGTTCTGCGCTCTGCCTGAGCAAGTATGTGTACAATATCACTGTGTGAACAGTTTCATTTGTTCCATGGGTTTACAGACATGAATCCGGGATATGAGCTTACGTGTGCAGGATCCAGGTTTCGGTGGGGAGAGATTTTTTTTTCCCCTCTCTAAAGTTAGTACTCTAATTTGTGGCTTGTGGGTTTGAGTATGTGACATTACTTCAGCAATGGAATTTTTGTATCAGCCTAGTGTGATGTAAAACTCAAAAAAAAAGATACTCTATGCAACTATAGGTTATGTTTAAACAGACACAATAAAGACCCAATGGGCAAATGTCTGACCTGCACTGGGTAAGGCTGGAACTCATGTTGTTTACATGCAGCTTCAGGCCTGCTCCTTTCAATATCCGACATTGTGCCTTGCACCTCCAGCTGCGACAAGCAAATGCAGGAGTCCTGCCTAGGGAAGTTTTCTGTCTGCCTGTCAGAAAAGCCTCAAAGGGTGAGGAAGAAAAGCACAGTTACTGCAGACCATGATCCTTGCAGCAGGCAGTATGGATGTCGTCTGGGCTCAGAGACTGGGGCTGCACATGTGTCACTTCTGTTGCAGGGTTTCTTTAAGTGCTTGCAGAATTTAAAGGCATGCGCCATCCAACAGAGGCCTATATTGCAATACATTAACCAGATCTTTCTGAGTTGATTAATGGCTTCAGGCTTTTGTTGTTGGATTTTTTTTCTTTTTCTTTTTTTTTTTACTGTAATACAGCTGGACTCTGTGCTTCAGAAATAGATAATGGATGAAATCTTGGCTTTTCTGAAGTCAGTCGCAAAACTCATTGACTTCATTGGAGCCACATTTTCATTGACTGCGTCATAATATTTTTTATCAGCCATATGGAGGAGATTAAAATTTTGTTTTAAAAGAAATAGAAAATAGCTCTTCCACAAATAATTTGCATGGATTGTTATGTGGTTTTTTTTTTCTCCAGGTAATATAAATCATAACACTAAGTGTAAATGCCAAAAAGACAAATAGGTGTATAACATTTTGATTTCCTGTAACTACAGGAAAACTCAACTAAAATATTAACTTAAAATCATCAGGGTTGGATTACTGTATATAAACCACCACCAGATCTGATCTGGATGGTGCAAGAGCATGGGAAGACATTCAAAGGCACAATTGAGTATTTACAGTTCATGACACTCTGTAGCACCATGGAGATGTGAAATTGTATGTCAATGATGCTTTACAACATGAGGCAGTTAAGTTAAGCAGGAGAAACGGTATTAATTCACAGCCCTTGCTTTTGCACATTTAGTGTTATTGAAGTTATCAGCTTCCCCTTGATATTTTAAACACATACATCATAATGGACTTCTTAAAATCTGATTTAAACCATAACACTAGGAAGTACAATTTTGTTAAAAATGGAGGAGGAGAAAAAGAAACTACTGGACTCCCAGCCACTCCCAGTCATTTTTCAGAGACAGTTTTTTCTGATCCATTTGCCTGCCAGACAAGGGTGGCACCTATCCAGTGTAAGTATTACATTTTCAACATTTAGATGGCTTTTTAAACAATATTTCTCATCCCCTGAGAATGTATACTTTATGAATGCAATATTAGCTGCAGTTCAGAATTAGATTATGGTAGATTGTTACTTTATAACGCAACAGATATTTAAAGAACGTTGTGTATGGATTCACGTATTGTAGAATAAATCTTCTTCCTTTCAGTTATTTTAATTTACAGTGAAAATTACTGAAGCACGGCATCAAAACATTTCTTTTCTGGAATAGGGAGGATCCAGATGTGATTTTGGACGAATAACTCCATGTGTAGACAAGGTCTGTTGCTACTGTTTAGCAACATAATCTGCACTGTGCGTATCTTAAAGTGGAAAACCACACTAGCATCTTTGGGATGTAATATCCTCATTGGACTAAACTCTTCTCTGTGTATATTCCAGTCCCACAGACAGTGCCAGATGCTGACAGAACTCTACATTGGAAATAATTACAGCAGTTGGTTGATACACATCTATAGCAAGTAGTGGATCTTCTTAGAGAAAGCTCTTGTTCTGAAATTCCCATCTTTAGGCTAAATTCTCCTTTTTCTCATGAAATGGAAAATGGACAATATTTGAACTGAACCCAAGTAAATTTATTTTTACTCATTGTTCTTTAAGTAAAAACAACATAGCTAGTTTGTATAGTCTTGTGTAGGGGAGCAGGAACCACATCCAGGTATGGTAGTTATAGCACAAGCTTAGGCTGCTGTGGATTTACACATCTGAATTATATGCCCCCGAATTTGTGTCTACAATGAAAAAAACCTGACCTATCTTTAACTATAGCAGCATTGCTTAGGGTTGTTTTAATATATAGCAGATACAGTCCATTAAACTGGAACAACTATAATCTTGAAAATGCTAGCTTCATATTTCCCTGGTTGTAGGTAATTTTCCATACTCATAATCTGCTGTTTTGGAAGAATGTCCTTATTTCCTGACACTGACGTACAGAGCAGTGGTTTTGTCTCCTGTTTAGCTTCCCTGCCTTCCCTTCAGTTTGTGGCTCATGATACTTTGTATCTTGGGTCCCATATTTACACACCGTCAATAAAATGTTACCAGCTGCTGCGTGATTCTCATTTGCAAGTCACTGCCTGCAGATACCAAACTTGTAAGTCTGGAAGTACAGTAAAGCCTAAGTTGTGGAGCCTAAGTGAAAAGGGAGCCCAACACCCACTTGGCTATAATGATAAAGGAAAAAAAATTGGAAATTTTCATAATGAAATACTAGATAGGAGAATTCATGGCTTTCCAGCTGGCAGAAGTAGACCATGGACCTAAAGGAGACACAGGTCAGTGTGACTGTCTGACTCCTGGCTTGTCACCAGAGCTGGAGATAGTCTCTGCTGGGGCAGCCATGGTTTTCACTGAGCCTGTTCGCTGCCCCAGCAGTGCCCCAACACACAGGCAGGCAGCCAGGGCGCAGGCAGCAGGACTGTGCCAGTTCTTTTTGGCTGCCTTTCCAGCCTTTGTCACTGCAAAAATAACCTTGCAAATACAAAGCCTGAGTAAACTAAGGAGCTGGCAGGAAGCTTGGAATAATGGTTCTCAGAAGTGTGAATTGTGCCCATCAAATGTGATACCTTAGAGGCCTGACAACAATGTATTCAGTGCAAGACAATATTAACTACTAGATGGCAAGTCTCATCAACACAAATAACTGGCAAAACTGCTTATCTTGCTGGTTGAATCCATCCATGTGCAGAGGAAATGCAAACTTACCAGGCACTGAACATTCCTGGGGAAGGGGAATGTTCCAATTTGGTACCAGGACATCTCATTCCTGTCAGTCTGCTCCCTTGTGTAGCATTGTGTATTTTACTGAATCAGCACATATTTGGTGTGCTTTATGAGGGCAATGAGATGGGGAGTAAGCAGAAGGAATACAGGTGGATCTACTGTCTTTTGCTAAAGAATTTGGCTTATGCCCACATCAGAATAAAGCAATACAGGATGATGTGGAATGCTATGGTAAGAACAAGACAGGTATATTCAGGAGGGTTAAAATGTTGATCATTATCAAGAGAGATGTGACATAAGATACTGAGTGACATATGCCTGCTTCGGCCTTATTCTAGTATGAGTAATGGTAAGACCATTAGTCCCATATTTTTTTTAATTTTCTCTACCCGTGGAGTTTTATCTGGGAAGGGAATTTTCTTACACAAGCCATACAGCCAGTTACATAAGGGTACCTGACAACCTAAGATAGAAATGAAGCTGAATGTATGATGTCCTGGCCGTTCTGAATAGTAAAGTCTCCTCTTCTGTCACTGCTCCTGTAGCTGATGAGCTAAAGAGCTCTTCCCTGAAATTCTCTGACTTATGGAACCTGGGAGCAAGGTCTCGGGATGGACCCAGCTACATGGGCTGAAGTCCCTCTGCCACCCTGCAACTCTACTTTGCTGAGGGCTCTGCAGCAGCACCCACTGAAGCACACACACTCCCCCACCCCATGCTTCATGGTTAACACATTCGGACCATTAACCAGTGAAGCATCTTGGTCACTTCAAAGCTCCCGTGATTGCACTGTGACCAAAGCCAGCAGAATTTTCAAATCAGATTGGAGGGCACATCCCTTCTGATAAACTCTGTGAGTAAACTGTCATCCATTCTCTGCTTACTATTGTTTAGAGCATGCCGCATGTGAAAGCCAGAGCAGAGTAGGAAGAACAGCTGAAATACTGCTAATGACATCCAGTGCTAGAAAGTGCTTTGAAGTTGTATAGCTGCAATTTTTTCTCTATGAATTCCAAATGCAGAAAAAAAAAATTTAAAAAACTGAGAAATATCAATGTTAAAAGGATCTGTCAGTCTATTTATTGGACAATAGTTGTCTGTGTCATTTGTTTTCTTCTTATTGTGATCTAAATTGAAGAAGGGAAAGCAGAGAATTTTCTTTATGGTTATTATGATATGCATTATTTACTTTGGAGACCAAAAAAACCCCTATATAGTATTCTCCAAAGGCCAGCATACTTAGTCATTTCAAAAGGTGCATATTTACCTAGATATGTGTGACTCTTGATGGTGCATCTCACTGTGATGTGACCACTGTGCGTCACTGATCTGCCTCCACCATTTTTCTCTGTCATCCATCCATCAGTGACACTGTTACTCTGAAATCTAACAGAAGTTTGCTGATTTTCATTTATCTCCAGACCTATCAGATCACTGTTATCCCCATATAAGACAGGGACAGAAAGACTACGGACTCAGCCTTAATGAACTCACTCCTCAGATCTTGCTAATGCCGTGGGGACTGCAAGTTACTGTGCTCCTTATAGGAAGGCAGTCTTTGGTAATCTGCTTGGCCAGTTTTGCCAGCCAGCATAAGAAAATATCAGTTCAGTTGAGATTTAGCTTTCTCAGATCTGAGGTGTGATGTAAGGACTGGAAGCAGACCAAACCCCAGGGCTGGCAGACCTCCTCCTGAGCTGATTGCTCTGACCATCACACACAATCTCCTTCTGACATAATGTCAACAAATGCTATGCACAAGATACCCCTACAATTGATACAGACTGTGAACATGCAATGCTGCGCTCGCTCTCTGATATACTGCATCTGCACCTGGTAACTATCATGACATTCATTCCATGACTATGATTTAACGTGTCTCTTATTATGCATTTTAGATTGTGACTTGCTCCATGGGAAATGGTAGGACTATCTGCTGAAGGCCAGATTCTCTTTCCTTGACTTAAATAAGCAGGTTCATCAGTCGACTGCAGTAGGAAAGTTACTTCTCAGCATGAGTAGAGCCAAGAGAACATTAAAACCCGGTCCTGCACTTAATTCTTCAAGCTCCAAGGAACACAGTATGGGTGTGCATGGCCACTAGTTCCCATCAAAGGGCTGGGGTAGATCAGTAAGTACCTTGGTGTCTGTGGTAGCTGAAATAGTAAGATTTATGTACTATTTCATTATTTCTACTTTTTTACTATTTCAAAGCACTGAAAGTACTTTGAGGATTTTTTCTTGTACTGTCCCACATTTCTCATTTCTTGTATATAGAACTGCTAGTTTATAACACTCCATATCAGCTAATAAATCAGAAATCAACGGCAAATCTGCAAGAATATTTAACAGTATAGTAGGTGGAAAAGAACTACAAATCTCACCTATTACTCTGACTGGTGGCCCAGAGAAAAGAAACCAAATAGAAAGAAAACTGCTGACAGTTGTATGCCCACAAAAAAAATGCTAAAATACAAAGTTGCTTATGACTGTTTCATAATAAACTTCTATCATGATAATAGTTTTTGTATTAATTTTGTGTTTATATGTGACTTTAACGTATCTAAACCATTTTCATTAATTGTTGAAGACATATATACTCTTGTGATTACATCTAGATACAACAAAATCAAAGCTTTCTAAAATACAATTTCCTGAAGAAGGGAACTGTTATGCATTTTTAAGAGTAGCCCCATGACTGACGTCTCTAGTGTGTTGAAATAAATACACAGCTAAAGTTAATTGCTACATCGTTTGAGCAGTGAAAGGATTGCCATAACTTTTACATATGACTACATTGCAATGTTAAGATAAATTGCCTGATGTAGGTCAGTAAAGCAGGACCAATTAATTTTTGCCTGTCTTAATAAGGGCTCAGAAAAACATAATTCCTCATCAAACATCCACTGAAAGAACAACTCACTGTAATACACTGAGATAAAAAATGGGTTCAGTAGGGGAACATGCTTCTTTATCTGGTGGGTCCTACTTGGCCTTGACAGCCAATGAAAAGTCACAGAAAGTTTATGTTAATTGCTTTTATTGTTAATCTGCTGAAATTTTGTTAGCCAAAAGGAAAAAATATCCCAAAAGTCACACAGTCACTCTCTTTATATAGCGTTTAGCTGTTCAAAAATGCTGTTCTTCCAGATTGCTGATAACCATCAAGCTGCAAAATGCTTTTGCAAGTTTTACATGCACTTTTATTTTGTCTTGAGCCACATGGACATATTTTACATTGCTACATACAATACATACAATATTGCTACATACAATATTTTACATTGCTAACTCTAACATTTACATTTCACCTTTATGGGCTGCAATGTCCCCTTACTCTGGTGTTAAGCTCCTTCATGATGCATTTTCTTCTAGCAGTTCTGGAGATGGCTTGTAACATGAAAAAGCGCTTTTTTTTTTATGGGAAAATGCTGACAGGAGATTTCAGTGTGAAACTACACAAAACTGTCCTTGTTACTGGCATGTGTTCATGTACATTTCATTAGCAAAGAGGAGAAAACACAATGTAAAGGAAATCTCTACTCAGAGGAGACTTTGGTAGTTTCCTTAATTTCTTTTCTGGTTGACTGGTGTTAGCAGTGATGTGATTACTGAGCTAAATTCTACCTGATTACCACTTTAACCTTACACCACTCCACATATTGCTATCAATAATATATCCAAATAGTCAGCAGAGTAGGATGTTAGTTGTATTCTGGAACTAAATATCTGCTTATAAAAAATTTCAGTGATATGGCATTGGTAGCCAGACGTGGGCAAGATGCTTCAGTAAAGTATTTTATTTATCACAATTTTACACTAACAAAGATTTTTTTTTAATGTATTCTCCAAATGAAATAAAATGTTTTTGTCTGTAGATGAAGCTGCTTTTTTTTGTCTTTATATTCAAACCTAAAAGATTAATCAAGACACTTAGAGTTGTGCAGCTTTACTGAACAACTAATACCAATTTCAGCAAGTTTGCAGTCTGTAGCTAGACTCAAATTTGCTTGTGATGATTGTCAAGAATTGACGTAGTGATTATTTCATCAACAGCAAAGTTAGTTTCTGAGTGTTTGATTTGGAGGGAGACTATCTCACTCCTGTCTTCTGATGATGTTCCAGTGTGTTACCTTAGTGTTAAAACAGGTTAATGCAGTGTAGACTGTGGCCATACTTGCTACGAGAGTAGCATTTTTAAACAAAAGGACCTGACAAAGAGAGGGGCTGGAACCCTATCACAGAAAGGAGCTTTTCTTACTCCCATTAAGTTTCCCAGCTGTTTACTGCATTCACACACCTGGCCCAGCCTGCCTTCATGGAACATCATTCATCACAACCTGTCACATTACCCATGCTGCCCACATTCCCCCAGCACGCCTCAGAAAACTTTCCTCTCTCAGCACCTTACATTTCACTCCTTTGTAGGCATTCTTTGTTCATTCTAACAACAAAAAGGTGCCATTCAGGAGCAACAACAACATAATTGGTAGTTACAGACCACACTTCTCTGGTCACCAAGAAGTCTCCGAGTGCATAATCACACTGGGATTGCTGCAGTGTCATGCATTGCTGAAAAAAAATAAAAAGATTGTAAACTAGTGTTTTCATGATGCTTTTTGTCTCTGTGATTTTTGTTCCTGAATGTTTTGTAAATATTTGTTCTCTTCATGTACATGCTAGGTGAAGTCTCTCAAGAGAATGGCAAACTGTGATAAAGTATGGCCTTGTCTTTACATGGTAATCAGCAGTGAAAACCTCAAAGTTTCTTTATTTTAATCCATTGCATTCAAGTCTGATAACTTCCAAAAATGCTCATGTCCCCATGCTAGTAACTAGGAGGCTGTGGCAAGGTGGGTGTTGGTCTCTTCCCCTGATTTGCAAGCTATATAGGACAAGAGGAAATTACATCAAGTTGCACCAGGGGAGGTTTAGATTGGACATTAGGAAAAATTCCTTCACTGGAAGGGTTGTCAAGCACTGGAACAGGCTCCCCAGGAAGGTGGTTGAGCCACCATCCCTGGAGGTATTTAAAAGACATGCAGGTGTGGTGCTTAATGGAGTGGGTTTGTGGCATGCCAGATTTGGCAGTGCTGGGTTAATAGTTGGACTCAATGGTCTTAAAGGTCTTTTCCAACCTAAGCAATTCCATGATTAATTATTAAACTTTTTATTTGGCATGTTATTAAAAAATACAGGGAACCTGGAATGAATGAGTGAATTTGAAAATCAATGAAATCAGGAAAATATTATTTACTGATTTGTAGGGCAACATGCTGTAAAGTATTACTTGTCTGTAGAATATGAGAGTAAAAACCATAATTATGCTTATTTCATTACTACTATATAGTTCCTGTGAACTCTGTGGTCCGAACCACCATTTTTGCTCTTTGAACAAAATTTCAGATTTTTCCACTTCATATTTCAGCCTTGCCAGCAAAGTAGGCCAGTGCATTGCAGATTTATGACTATTGAGAATAGAATCATGCAGACAAAGGTGCCCTGCTGCCTGTGAAAAGGGAGGCTACAAGATCAACACCTCCCAGGTACAACCTCCATGAAGGGGCAACAGATAGGATCATCAGGCAGCCCATGCCACTGATAAATTGAGCCACTCCTCAAAAGGTTGATATTTTAACTTTTATTTTTATTGCATTTTTGTCTGCTCAGTACCTGTCCTACACCATTTTTAAGAGTCTTTCATGGCTCATACTTAGCTCATTTTTGGTAAAGACAAGGGAAGAAGCTCCTTATTTGTGTACTTTAATGCCCACTGCAGTGAGTTCATGAGTAGGTGGATAAGGGACATGTGAAGTACTCAGACTCTCCTAACCCATTTTATCCTACAGTGATTCTTGGGGTTTTGTTTGGTTGGTTTTTTTCTATTTCCTTCCTTCTCTCTTTTTTCGACTTCACCTTCTCCAGCTGCACCTCAAAGCCTGCTTTTTGCCTCTTTGTCTTATCCAGCACCCTTGTCCCTGCTGCTTTCTCTTCTGTTTGCTCTAGATGACTACATTAGGCTGTCGTTCTCCAAAACAGAAGTATGTTTTTTTCTCTTAATTTTCTCCATCACATCCTGTCTGTCTCCTGAGTTATCTCCACTCTCTTATCTTGTCAGACTCCAAAACCTTGGCACCATCATTAGATGATTGCTTTCTTTTATCAGTATCTATTCCACTACTCAGTATTACAGAAAATCTTTTCCTAGTACATGTGTTTTCATCTATTTCTGTACATCTTCTCTCTGTCAAGACTATGGCATGACTCAACTCTGTGCAGCCTTTTCTTCACATGGTTGTGTTTATATTTGTTTAAATGAGATTTACCTCAAATAGTCATTTAAAAGTCAGGCATGTGCACAGATAGACCAGTAGGTCTGCCTAACAGATCAACATGTGCTCCCAAAGCAGGTAACCACAGCAGAAGAATATGGCCTTATTTTGGTCAGCGGTGGCTGCACACACTTAAGCAATGAAATTGCATGCCAAGTATGGGCCAGTATTACAGATGTGGTTTTGACATGCACACTGGTTTAACAGGAAAAATGGTTATTGTGTGAAAGGATTTTTATCAGCTACTCATCATTGGAAGAGTGTCCAAACTGCAGCTAGGTCCTCATGCTAGTACAGTTAGCAATGCAGGGGAATCCAGGACCAAAAAAAAAGAGCAAAGACAAAGCTTCTGGGACAAAACTACAGAAATATAATCACCATTTCAATTTAAGTTATCCTTTTTTCCCAGGACAAAAACATCAGCTTCTCGCAACAGAATGACCAATATCCCTTGTTTGTACTGAAAGCCATGCTGAGTTCATAACTCAGCCCTACTATCATATATCCACCGCAACCTCCCCTTTCTTTTTTGCAACTGTACTGGTTAGGTTATTCAGGGCAAGCTTTTTTCTTTCTATATCAGCCTGTGAATCACCAGGATCACTCTTGGAGTTGAACAAATAGCAAATAGCTCGAACCTTTTGAGGTTTACTAACACTGCACTAGACAGTTCTGTCAGCATTACATTCTTAATGAACAGAGCATTGGTTTATTCACAAACACCAAATTAACACACATTTTTCAGAAGAAAGGTTATTTGGTAAGTGTCTGTGTTCTTTCCCAAATATCTGACATGCAACGATGAGTCTACTACTGTGCCCTGAATATTTTGATGTTGGACTATGACACAGTCCACGAGGCACAATAGCTATGAAATGTGGATCCTTCCAACACATTTTACGCTTGTCAGGTTGGCAACAGATTTGTGCTGGTGACGAGACTTGTCTGAGTTGCTGAGCATTGCAGGCTTATTTCTGTTTACCTTGCCAGCCCATTTGCAGCCAGATGTTCTCCGGCAGGAGACAATGTTAAAGCAAACACACACTTGGAAATTGTCCGTAATAATTAAGATCCCAAGGCAGAAAGTCCCTTAAACACGTGCTTAACTTTGTTTAATCACGTGACTAGTCTAAAGCGTCTCCTAAAATGTTTTCTACAGTTTCCCAACCTATTAAAATCTCCTCAAAACTGATAAAGTGCAATTATTTTGGTCTTCCATGCACATGTCATCCAATAATGCCCACCTGGCTTCAGAGTGGGTGTTTTCTGCAGCTGTCCGAGAATATCTTGCATATTTTTGATTTTTTGACAGTACTGCTGCCTGCCTAATTCTCAATTTGTTGATAATTCATCTTCTCACTCTTTGTATCTTTTGTTATTTAAAAATAGAATAAGACTCTTGATGCATGTTAACAAAACTGTGTATATATCTTCTCTCTGTGCCCAAAGACGCTAGGGCTTGTGTGCTTCATGGGAATAAATGCGCTTGATAAATGTATTTGAATATTATAATATTGGTATACATTACAAGATTAAGAGTTGCTGGTATACAAAAATGGGAGTGGATATCTGTAGCAAATAATTAATCTGGGAGGAAATCTAGTGATTAGACACGTTATAAATCCTGATATAATAAAGGTTCTTAAGAGCCAGGACTTATAAAGTAGACATAACCAGTCATGGACTCAAACATTTTTCTGAGAGAGAACCTTTGTCGGACCTTTTTTGCTCCTCTTTCTTACAGATTCCCGATTTGCGTCTACCAGGTGAAGTACTTCAGTAAAACAGAGTTGCCTCTGTGGAAAATTGAAACTTTGCTGGGTTAAGTGGATAAGGCTTAAAGGACACAGAACATAACTGTCAGCTCTTCCCAGAAGAGTGCCACTTGTCAGACACCAGAGCATATGTTTGCTGCACGTCGGCAAATCGGTCTTTCCTGTACCGCAGGCAGGGCAGGTTCACACTAATTTTGATGGAGCTTTCAACCCTGAGGTTTGGGTAGTTTGCTGTTGTCTAATGTGGAGGCAAGCAGAACCGTTAGTAGTTTTAGAGGTGGAATTGTCTAAAAGGAAGAGATGTAAGAGTCTGACCTGTCTTTACTGCAAAGCTTTTCTGGCCATTACTGTCCTGGTTGGAAGTTTATCATGAACTTGAGGTAAAAAAGCAGATACAATTGTCATGTCAATTTTATACAAGTTTCTCCAGCATGTTTAATTCTTATGCTGCCTGATACAGAACATGTGCACTGAAAATAATGCTTCTCTGGATCTGAGTACCAAAAACTTCCCCATCACAAAGTTTGCCTCAGACAGCCATATGTGAGCCAAAACCTCCTACTTGGTTGTTGGATCCCATGAAAACAGAGAAGAGCTGAGCTGCTCCTTTCCCCTCCTCACAGACTCCCCAAACCTACCATGGTGGTCTGAGGAAATATCAAAAGGGACATCTCAGCACCACTCTGTGTGCCTCTGGGGAAAAACAACCCATGTCACCAAAAGAAGGAAAAAGGGCTCTACAGTGGTTACTGCCAAATGCCATTAATCTGCTATCAACAAAAATTTACACTATGGCATAATAACAAATCAACATTTCTAGGTATGATGAAGCATAGTGGAGCCATCTGCTCACAGTGTGTGGCCTGCATCTCCAGCTGCAAGAGTGTCTGAAAAGCTTGTTGCACATTTCTGAATTTCATATCTCTGCTACAAATGTTTCCATCTGCATAGTAGCGTGATGCTCTGCATCTTACATATCACAGCATTTGCAGATTCTTAATCTCTTTAATGAATGGTTTTAATCATTATGGTTTTCATTTGCAACCACCACTCTTCCCCTCACGACTGGATGGCATGAGATATGTTAATGATTGTAGTTCATCACTGCAGCAACTTTCAGTGCAGCTCAGCCTTCTGAAACACTGATAGCAGGAAAAAGTAAAATATGTTACAAATGCTTCCCTTAAGAGACTATAAGGGTGTGATTTCCCCAAAAGACTCCATTTATGACACCTGTATCTACCTGAAAAGTCTTTCAAATGCAAATTCTGTGTTGACTCTGCCTTTGAAGAGGAGCAAGGACTCTCAGTCTTATCTTTTCCTTGCCTTAAGACATTTTCACTGGTCTGTTTTCCTTTTGTGGATCCACATAATGCAATAGATACTTTGGCAATCACCACATCACCTTTAAAAATACAAACAATTGCCTACAAACCAGGGAATATTTGCTTTTGAAGTTAGGATAAGCACATTCAAGCTTTCTGGCACTCAGATCCAAACTTTGTACTGTGGCATAGGCCAGGCAGGGCTGGTGTAGAACAAAATTCATGCAATGAATGAACCAAATCTAGCATGAAGTTTTACTACTGACTGTATTTTATCATTTTGAAGACAAATATTAAACTTTATCATGGGGCAGAGAGCAACTGAGGAAGGAGGTATTGCTTGGCACTCTATTTCCCTACAATGGTAAGCCCGTAGTTAACCATTCTGAAGACCTTTTAGACAACTTTGTGATGGAGCCTCCCCTCTTTTAGCCACCATGTAGCCTGTAGGAGGCTGACTGGAGAATGCAGTCCTGAGATGCACAGGGAAGAGAAAGGGATGCCGTAGGAAGGAAGGAAGCCATAGAAAGGAGCTAAGGACCAAGGCCACAGCTCTTGTCCCAGCTATTACAATTCTAGCTGGTATTGTGCTGAAAATGCACACAAAGGTTTTGGTGCCACCATGACAAAGAAGGAAAAGAGAAAGTTGCTATTTCTTGTGAGGAATATCAGTTCATCCTTTTTCACCACCAAGGGCTACATGGGGTGTGTTTCACACTTCTGTTGCAGGCTGTGCCACTGCTGAGGGCACTGATCCCTCTTTCTGCTTAAAAAGAATCTCAAAGGGGAATGTGGGGGAAATCCCCAGATGAGAGAGCTGAGCAACAGCTACGAAAAAGAATACTGAATTTTGATGTTGTGGAGGACATTCCTACTCAAAACCTCATTAAAATAATAAAAATCTACTTCTAGACTTTAGGAACTCTTAGCCAGCATTTTTAGACACCATGGATGTTTATTATCATGTCCACATTGTAGGGTTTTTGATAATCTATGATGTAGTATAGATACAGTCACAGAGACTTTCCTGCATTTATCATTCTGGAAAGATCATGTCTATTAATCACAGAGGAGAGCACAGCCTATTGTGTCCCTGACAATTAGAGTTTTCTGGCAGCAGAGCAGATGCAAATGCCAAGATGAACGAAATGTAAGATCTCTTTACAGGGTTTGGGGAGTGGGATTTTTTTCAGAAAATCTTGTACATGCTGTAAGTAGAGTCTTGAATTTTTGTAGTATTCTGAAAGCGAGTCTTAAGCAGCTCTAAATACCTTTGCTCAGGGCAGAGAAGGAAGGGCAAAGACCTGCTTTCAGCCACTACAAAAATACATTGCAATTTTTAACAGGGTTGGGTGTTGCCTTACCTTTGGGAGCTGTGCTAGAGACAACTCAAAAACATGTGTTTGAATACACAGAAGCTGACCGGATGCCCCAGCATGAAACACATAGAAGTCCCCTGATTTCAGAGAGGAGAGGGAAGCCAGGCAAGAAATCTTGTTCTGGGCCCATAAGACTTTTCAAAATCTGTAACAGTTAGCTGCTCTGTGATGGGATCAGACCAAGTTTCTGAAAAAAAAAAAAAAAAACAACAAAAAAACCCTTTGTAAAACATGAGTAAATGAGAGAGACAAACCATAGCAAAAAAGCAAAGCAAACAAATACATAGATAAACAGATCAAAGATGTGATCAGGGGTTTTTCAGGTCATGCTGCAACTGTTTGAGTGGACTGGGGACAGTAGGCACTTCCAGGCATGTCTCACATCATTTAAGTCTGTGAGCCTTCTGCTAGACTGGGTTGAGTATGCCTGTTCTCTTTTATCCTGTTTTTAACCACAAAACAAGCTAAGAAACTTTCCTGACAAAGAAGTCATTGAAACTTCCTCTTGAAAATGTCTCTGTTTTGACAAATAAACATGAATAAATTACCCAATCATGAAATTCCTAGCCATCAGAAACAAGCTACCCGTTTATGCCTGAGCAAGATCACAGAATCACAGAATGTTAGGAGTTGAAAGGGACCTCGAAAGATCACCTAGTCCAACCCCCCTGCCACAGCAGGATTCCCTAGACCAGGTCACACAGAGGCGTGTCCAGACAGGGTTTGAATATCTCCAGAGAAGGAGACTCCACAACCTCTCTGGGCAGTCTGTGCCAGTGTTCCCCCACCCTCACTGGGAAATTTTTTTTCTTGTATTCACACGGAACCTCCTATGCTTCAGCTTACAAACATTGCCTCTTGTCCTGTCACTGGGCTTCACTGAGAAGAGCCTGACCCCATCCTCCCGACACACATCTTTCACATATTTAAAAGCATAAGTAAACTACCCCTTAGTCTCCTCTTCTCCAAGCTAAAGAAACCCAGTTCCCTCAGCCTTTCCTAATAAGGAAGATGTTCCACCCCCTTCATCATCTTGTTGGCTATGCACTAGACTCTTTGCAGCAGTTCCCTATCCTTCTTAAACTGAAGGGTCCAGAATTGGATACAAGATTCCAGATGCGGCCTCACCAGGGTAAAGAGGAAGAAGAACCTCTCTCGACCTGCTAGCCACACCCCTTCTAATACACCCCAGAATCCTATTGGCCCTCCTGGCCACAAGAGCACACTGCTGGCTCATGGTCATCCTTCCATCTACCAGGACCCCCAGATCCCTTTCCCCTTCACTGCTCTCCAACAGGTCAGCCCCCAACCTATACTCATACATGGGGTTGGTCTTTCCCAGGTGCAAAACTCGACACTTGGCCTTAATGAATTTCACTCTCCAGCCTGTCTAAGTCTCACTGAATCGCAGCACAACCCTCCGGTGTGTCAGCCACTCCACCCAGTTTAGTGTCATCAGCAAACTTGCTGACAGCGCACTCTCTTCCCTCATCCAGGTCATTAATGAATAGATTGAAAAGTACTGGTCCCAGTACTGACCCCTGAGGGACTCCACTAGACACAGGCCTCCAACTAGACTTCATCCCATTGACCACGACTCTCTGACTTCTGTCCTTCAACCAGTTCACAATCCACCTCACTACCCGGTCATCCAGACCACAGCTTTTGGCATTTGGTTATGAGATTTACAATTTAAACTTCACTCTGCCTAAACAAATAATAGTATTTTGAATGCTCTTTGTCAGAATAAAGCATGTTATCTATCTCTTACTTAGACAGGATTGCCATAGGAAAGTATCTGAACTTCTTTACCTGGCTATTCTATCTTCCCAAATATTAAGCTTATTTAAAAGAAAAACTGAATTGTTCTTAAGTTCACTGTATTTATCCCTTTTGCTGGACTTTTGTACACTCTTGAGGGCAGATCTTTCTTCTTCAGTACATGAGACTGTAAAGGATTGATGTGGGGACTATGAATATTGCTCTGGGTTAGTGTGATATCTAGTACAAGTGGTCCAGGTCACAGCTGCCTCTTTCAGTGCTGGGGCAGCACGTAGTACATGCCAGGTGCCGGCACCTGTGAACCTTGAAAAAGCAGCTTTGGGGTTCTTGGAGCTCCCATCAAGGCTCTGTCCTTCCTTTCTGTGGGAAGATGAGAGAATCTTGGAGAAGAAAACCGAAGCACAACTCGTTCCTACCTGCGGGAGGCTCAAAGACTGCTGGCACAGGCACTCCCGCTGCTGGGTGCACATTCCAGACTTATTCCTGCATCTCCTCTTTCAGATATGACCTAAGGGGCTGCTTCAGTGCAAGTAATAATTTATGACAGCAGCACATACATCTATAAGAATAACATGTTCATAATAATTAATATATGCTGTCAGTGTGTTTCTCTGGCCATAAATAGCACTTTAATTTGTTTCTTAATTTCCCCAAAGTTACCTGTTATATGAGAAATCCAAAGCAGTGTTTTTCAGCCCTTAACAAGACACACTGTTCTGCAAATAAGACAAAAATTGCTTCAAAATATTTTTCCTATGAATTGACTTGCAACTTATTTCTGGCAATGTTCTGAACCCTGAATGAGCTTGTTGCTGAAAGACCAAAGATATAGAGCACATTTTGAGACTAGTTGTCTCTTGGAGTTTTGCAGGTTTGAAGAGAAGCAATGTTTACTCTTAGTTGCTATGTATTTCCCCTATTTTTATTTTCAAATCAGCTGGCTTTCTTCAGGAAACAGAACTCTCCTTTTCTTTCCCTTTTATAGAAGACCATATTTACATCTTAATTCAGGAAGGCTGCTATTTGGAGAGAGTGGAAGTTCTAGGAGCAAAGCTTCACATGTGTGATTGGAGCAGTTGCATATATTCTAGCACTGGGTCATGAACCAGAAGTACAGGCATTGGCTTGCCTTTGAATAGAGTAACCATTGACTTTGTGGGTTCTGATACAAGCTCTTCTAAAAAGCATTATCCTTGCACACAGTGCTTTCCCAGTCAAAAATCCACCCTCTGCTGCTATGTGTGCTCTCACTGCAATATACCTTTGGAGTGAATTCACTGGCAAGTGCAGTGGCACAAAGGAGGAATTCAGCTCTGTAGCCCTCGTTACTTGGGAGAATCACAGAATCATAGAATGTTAGGAGTTGGAAAGGATGTCAAAAGATCACCTAGTCCAACCACCCTGCCACAGCAGGATTCCCTAGACCAGGTCACACAGAAGCGCATCCAGACAGGTTTTGAATACCTCCACAGAAGGAGACTCCACAACCTCTCTGGGCAGTCTGTGCTAGTGCTCCCTCACCCTCACTGGGAAAAAAAATTTTCTTGTATCCACACGGAACCTCCTATGCTTCAGCTTATAGCCATTGCCCCTTGTCTTGTCACTGGGCTTCACTGAGAAGAGCCTGACCCCATCCTCCTGACACTCATCCTTCACATATTTAAAAGCATAAGTAAGCTACCCCTTAGTCTCCTCTTCTCCAGCTCTTGCTCGAGCCAGTGCTTCTAGGAAGGAGCAAGGCACTATGACAAGAGTCACAGAGATGAGAAGGATATGCCGTGAAAGGAAGAGGAGGTTGGAGATGAACTCTCAGGAGGATCTGACCTTCTGGGTTAAATTATGTTTTTCCCTATTCATTTTAGATAATACATCTCAGCTGAACAACTTAGATCTGTGTACTCCTTCTCTGTCAGGAAGGATGTGAAGAGCTCAGGAGGGTTTTCTTATGACCTCCCTGCATGGTGGGTATTTCTCACCAGAAAAGCCTTCTCCCCAGAAAGTGTTCCTTATAATACAAGTATTCCTAATGTGGAGATCTTGCTTGCAGAAGGACAAACTCTAACAGAAGAAAACCACAAGTCCATTGGACCAAAATAGTGCCTAAATTCTGGTTAATACTGTGCATTATTTTTTTTACCACCAAGAGTCACAGCTCAGAAAACTTAATTTTCTAGTCAGTTCTTGGAAAATTAATTAAACACTCAGCCACTGCCTTTGTTTGGGGACTGATAGCATGATTTTTAAGACAGTTTATGAAAGCAAGCATTTTGTTCTTAGAAGATGACAAACTTATTCCCAGTTATGACATTATAGATGACATCTGAAATCACTACCAAAGTTTGCATTTAGTTAAAATGGTAAAAGCAGCATTATTACTGCAATATATACATTAATTGTTTCCATAACAATGAACATTTTGCTCTGCACTGTTACTTTACCCATTAGAAGGTCTTGACCAGGCGCTATATCCCATCAAGACTATCAGAATTTTCTGATATTCAGAGAATTATGAATGTTATGGGTGTTGTAAGGTAATGGTAGCTTTTTCATTGTTAGGTGGCATAAGATGAGTCATTGGAAAATGCTGGGTTCGAGGTGAGATTTGTTCCTTCTAACCATTCAGAAACAGTAAAAGGCAAACTGACAAGCTGATATTGCCTGAAGCCTATGGGTCATTTACAAGATCTAGTCCTCTTAATGATTTTAATTTAGAGAAATTTACCTTTCAATAAATAATTCTTATGTTCAGTTCAGCCCTAATTAATCCAGAGACTTGGAAATGTCCTTAGAAAGAGAAGAATTTCTCTTTATCTGAAAAATGCTTCCAGAAGGATATATTCTAAGCTCATGACCCTGGACTTTAGGCACGCAGGCTTTGATCACTTAAGGGATTTGATGGCCAAAGTACAATGGGACAGAGCCCTAGATGGAAGGGGTGCCCAGGACAGCTGGTCAATTTTCAAGGATCACCTTCTCCGTGTCCAGGAGCTAAGTATCCCGACAAAAAGAAAGGCAGGAAAGAATGCTAGGAGACCTGCCTGGATGAACAAGATGCTCCTGGACACGGTATCTCACAAAAAGAATCTATAGAAGGAGTGGAAGAAGGGACAGCTAAAATGGGGGGCATATAGGGAAGCTGTCCAGAGAGCCAGAGAACTGGTTAGAAAAACAAAAGCTCAGTGGGAATTAAATCTATCATGGAATATTGTACCCAGTTCTGGAGCCCCTATTACAAGAATGAAATGGACGTGCTAGAGTGAGTCCAGAGAAGGGCCATGAGAATGATCAGAGGACTGGAGCACCTCTCCTATGAGGACAGACAGATAGTTGGGGTCGTTCGGTCTGCAGAAGAGAAGGCTCTGAGGAGACCTTACTGTGGCCTTCCAGTATCTGAAAGGGGCCTACAAGAAAGTTGGTGAGGGACTTTTTAGGAGGACAGATCCAGGGGAAATGGATGCAAACTAGAGGGTAGATTTAGATTAGATATTAGAAGGAAGCTCTTCACCATGAGGGTGTGAGACACTGGAACAGGTTGCCCAGAGAGGTGGTGGAAGCCCCATCCCTGGAAGCTTTTAAGACAAGGCTGGATGGGGCTCTGGGCAACCTAATCTAGTGAACCAACAAATACATCCTGAAATAAGAAATTCTCTTTTATCACACCACACACATGCTGTTAAATTTCAACGCTGGACAGATATAGAAGTAGCCATGCTCCAATATTGACCCATATAGTTAGCACCCAAAACTAAAAGCATCACACTAACATGGAACCTTTCCTTGCACTTAGCCTAAAGTAACATCATTGTGGTAAATTATTTTGATGAGCAGAAGTACAGTGCTGGGTGTAGTGGAAACACCTTAAAAGGATGTATTTAGGAAGTGTGTTATGCTGCCATGATGTTGACAATATTCTGAATCTATAAGTGTCATGAAGATTATGTGCCAT
The DNA here is from genome assembly GCA_013399015.1 of Galbula dea. NCBI lineage: Eukaryota > Metazoa > Chordata > Aves > Piciformes > Galbulidae > Galbula > Galbula dea. Next base: position 381,230 of record VWZX01010265.1, read on the forward strand.
GAAAATTGTGGAAAAACAGAAGTAGCTGATTTGTGTCTAAGTTGTTGTATGTCCTGCTGCATAACACAGACACAGGAATAAGTTATGGGGTAGCCAGTGACATCAGCTGTATTTTTGTTGAATAAATATACACTTTAAAACCCTCTGGAACTCTGCCACAATGCTTCCTAAGAGTTCTTCTACTGAAGCATTCTCATCCACATCTTCAGCCTTTTGCGAATGTTATTCCTCTTACTACACTTATCCCAAATTTTACTGGGGGGGAGGAAATGCCATGTCTTCTCATACAGCTGAAGTTTCTTCCCCTTTCTGAAAAACAGCAGGAAAGAAGGAGCAAAGGATTAGAAAAGCCTCAATCTTATTTTGGTGTCAGTAAAAGTTTCACATAAGTTAAAATAGCACTTCCCAACATAGAAAGGACTCTCTATGACACTGTTTTTATAAAGAGTATTGTAAATGCTATGTAAGCTGAGCTGAGCTGCAATACCTAAATTTTTCATTGCTTTCTGTGGCAGAGGAAAGAAGATATTCCAAATATGTAAAAGAAGGCATTAGCACATTAACATAAATACTTCTAATAAATAGTAAAGATTTGCAGAAAACAGAAAACTACTAATGGAATAATGCACATTTGTTGATTCTTGGAGCAGACACTGGCCATACATCATGCACCAAAGCAAGTGCTAAGAGCATCAGCATGTAACAGCATTATTTAAACTTCTTTTATAGGTGAGATTAAGTAGCCATCAAAGCAGCTCCTACTGAGATTGCTGATTGGTTCCAACAGCCACTGATTACCTTTTCTTCTTTTTGTTTGCATATAAGACACTATTGCAGGAACTTCAGTGTTTGGGGTTCTCATTAATATTTACATCCTTAAAGCAATACCTTCATGGCAGTTGACCACCTGTTTATCAATAATGTTAACTACCCTTCCAAAAGGACCAGCTCACAGGTCAAAAGCACAAGACTCAGTAATTCCTTTCTGTCATCCTGCGTTACTCAAACTTGCCAGACAACCTCAAGAAAGGACTGTCATGTGGTCTGTCACTCCATTTCTTTGTTGCTTTGACCACCAGAGGCATCAATAAAATGTATCACAATAGGCAAAAAGTGGTGCCAACTTGCAGTCCACAAGAACTGAACCAAACCCATCTACTCCTACCCTCTGGATACCCTACCTGGAGTACTGCAACTATTTCTGGGGTTCTCAGCATAAGAAAGATGTGGACCTTTTAGAGTGGGTCCAGAGAAGGGGCTAAGATGATCAGAGGGCTGGAGCACCTACCCTATGAGGACAGGCTGAGAGAGTTGGGATTGTTCAGCTTAGAGAAGAGAAGGCTTTGGGGGGACCTTATAGCAACCTTCCACTACCTATAGGGTGCCTATAAAAAAGTGGGAGGCTCTTTACTCAGGCAGAAAGCAGTAGGACAAGGAGGAAAGGCTTCAAACTGAAGGAGGGAAGATTTAGATTAGACCTCAGGAAAAAAGTTTTTACTCAGAGGGTGGTGAGGCACTGGAACAGGTTGCCGAGAGAAGCTGTGGATGCCCCATCCCTGGCTGTGTTCAAGGCCAGGTTGGATGAGGCCCTGGGCAGCCTGGTCTAGTGGCTGGCGTCCCCAGCCATGGCAGGGGTGTTGGAGATAATCTTTATAAGGTCCCTTCCAACCTGGGCCATGGTATAAATCTTATGAATTCTGTGAACTCATTGCATGTACAACACTTAATACAGTGACAAGACAAGTACTTTTGGTCATTCTAGTCTGGCATGTATTTGAATGAAGAACCTGTTCAAAGGCACATGACAATCAAAGCTCCTGCAGAAGTGATTAATCCTTGTATTTCCCGAAACATGGATTTGTACATAAAGACCTTGATCCAAGCATTTTTGTTTGTGTGTTCCTTCACCCCTTGGGGTTGCTCACATTCTTAAAGCAAAGCTTAAGTGGATGCCAAAAAGTACCATCCGCATAAGCCTTCCTCCGTTCAGTTGTAGAAACACCAAGAACAAAAGGTAACCCACTCTTCTAAGAAGTAAACCTATTAAATTGCATCCAGATAAGGTTTATGGAAAGTCAAATGTCTTAACTATACTCTGATATATTCTGCAGCTTTGTAAATTTGGCCCACCCTTTTGCATGAATGAAAATTAAGGAATGAAAATATTTCAGAGTCAAGTTAAAGGGATGAGTTGCAGATGGGTAGTCTTTGGTTGGTGATGCTTTTTATGCCAGATCAAACAAATAACAGAGCTTGATGGAATGAAAATCTCCATATTCTGCAATACACTGTATTTGTTTATGGTTCACTTGGCATGAATTCTTTCCCCCCTTTGGCATCAAAGAGACTTTTAAACTGAAAGTGAATTTTGGTATTAAAAAAGCTCTAGCAGTAAAAACAGACAAATTAACAGGAATGAGCACTTTCACACAGGAAAGCCATTGTAGAAGAGCCCATTTTTTACTTGCCCCGAAAGACTCCAAAGATGCCTGTAGTACAAGCAACATTTATAAAAACTTCATTACATAGAAAAGATTCCAGTCTTCAATTTTTCTAGAGTGCAGAAGCTGCTTTTTTACTGTGTGTGTGTGTGTGTTTATACACAAAATCAGTTTCTAGCAAAGAGAAAGTGCATTTAAGCAAAAAGCAATTCATCAGCCACTTCTGTGCTCAGAATTCACTGAGGTAATTTAGATACTTTAATGGTAAGGTAGTTTAAGTAAGGTATGCAATAAATGTTTCCCCCAATCCTTCTAAACAGAGTAATGGAAAATGTGTGCTCTATATGAATCTTCTCAGTAAAGTAATTCTTGTTTTAATTATTTATCAGTTAGAAAATATAAAATATAATGACATAGCAAACTTCTCTGAAACCTCTTTTCATGTTGAGGGAGCACTCTTACATTAGCAAGAGTTTTTTGCTGGCTGTAACTAAGAGGCTAGCATAATGCAGTGCATGGCACTAATCTGTTTCTCATAACATTAAATGTGCAGCAAGCAACTACCACTATGATCAGAGCATTTGGATCTATTATTTGCAATATTTTCACCAAGGCCTTGACCTTAGTGATGTCAGGCATATATTACATCTCCACCATAATTTACTATTGACATCATGGATTAGATTTGTTGTTTCAGCTAATGCAACTGAGCAAGCAAGGTAGATCGTGAAACAAAGCCAGCTGCTGAAATACGAGGGTTGTCAAGTATAAATTTACAAAAGATATTCAGACTGAGCACAGAAGACAAAAATAAATGGACAGAGAAGCTGTTTTTGACAGACTGCAAAGGGCTAGAGACTTAAACGTGAGCATTGTAAATCCAAATGTCACAAAACACTGCTACAGAATGTGAGACATGTCTATTTCTCAGGAATATAAATGGTGATCTGAAACCAAACTTTCAAGATGCTGTGCATTTTTGAAAAGCCTATCATTGTCTCTTGATAAGAAACTTAGTGATATTTTCCTCTTAGCTTTAAAAAGCAGAGAATTGCATCATTTAAATTCAGTGACCAATATAATAGCTGTATTTGGGACAGGTACATTACAAAAATAGCAAAAAGTAAGCTTTGTATAGTTTTATATTAAACTGACTGATATGTTCTCTTGGTCAATTTTGTCCAATCACATCTAATTTATTCTTATTTGGGTATTCATGTAGATAGATGGTATTTTTCAGCTAAGATTTGTGCCCATAGAAGAATAGTGATATATAAAACTAAAATACTTCATTATGTTATTCCCATAACTCAGGATGGGTTCTCTTGCCAAGGGGTTTACTGTGGTTTCTAAATTGAGGTACTACTTCACCACCTGCAGACAGGACTCAATAAAGCAAGACATCAGCGGAGCGAGAGCAGCAGTGCTCATTCATGCCCACTGCTGAGGCTGTGGACTATCCTGCAATTGCTTCAGCCTCCAAATTCTCAAATCATGAAGCAAATAACCAAGGCTGAAAAGAGAGGCACAGCATGCTGGCTAAGGCTTCCACCTTTGAGATTTTCAGCTCCATGCTTGACTCAGCAACAAGCATGCACTTTCTTATTTCTTTGCAGCTTGACAGAATAAATCTAACTTGAGGAAATTAAACTCTGACTCGACAACCTAAGTAAGTTGTCAGCACAGATTTAAGGGGAACATATTGCAGTCACAGGACCATCAATGAAGTAAGTAACTGTGGGTTCTACCAAAATATAAACAGAGGGCACTATTTAGGGATAAATGTAGAGACAGGAATGACACTGTTCTGTGTGATATTTGGAATACCTCCAAAACAATTGCATTTTGCAGAATCCTTTCCTCCAGTGAGAATCTAGTTGTGGCCTGACTGATGGGATGGTTACCTCTAGCAATCAAAGAGCAGGGTATGGAAAATAATGGATAGAAAGAGCAGGCTTTTTTTTGGAGGGGTTCATGGCTTTTTGTTGGTTTTTTTTTTCTGCTCAAAAGTCCTCATTTTAAATAAAAATTGGAATGGGTTAAAGCAAAGTTTTGACACATGAAGACAATGATCTTCAGCTAATTCTTATCGTGTCAAAGTTACTGTGGGACATGATTATTGTAGGCCAGACATAGAGGGACACTATGCACCGCTGACTGCAAGCACCTCTCAGCTTAGATATGCTGTGATGCAAGTGGTAAGAGCAACAGCATGCTGCATGAGCTTAGCATTGGTTTTGATTCATTTTGCAAGCATGGAATGCCTGTTGTAGTGATCTCTGGTGCTAAATGATTTACACCAGTTTAGAACTCTCCAATCTTAGCATCAATTATTTGTGACAATTTCAGAGAGCTATATAATTTTGGAAGAGCAGTACTCTTACCTAGGGCTTCATTCAGCCTATACATTGATTTCCTCTAAGCTCTGTTTTTTTGGGGAAAATCTTTTACACTGATACACCTGGCCAGCAGATGTGGCTCAGCTATTATATGTGATGCGATTAATCTGGAAGGCTGGCATTACAGGACTTTCTGTGGTGCTGTGGCAGCATTATTGTGATTCATTAGCGTCACCTCCTCAGCAAGTTGTAATTGGCAGTGCTATATTGTTTCTGTAAAAAAACAGTCACTGTTGGGCTAAGAAAAAGAATGGCACATTTTCTGTTCCAAGGAAAACAAAGGTTATCCTTGTTTGCACACCTAGTGTAAATGTAAAATGAACATACTCCATCCTTAATTTACCTCTTCTACCTCACTGCAAAGCATAGGTGTTAGAGGACGGCGTTGAGATGCATTCACCAGACAAAAAGTGTTTCCCATTATTAATGGCTGGAGGAGCCCTCTGTGTAATCAAAGGGCACAGCTGCAGTGATATACGGCCAGTGACAAACGGAGAGATCTTTCCTTCTCACTGCTACAAGCTTACCAGCTTGCAGCCAGCAACTTCCAGCACTGTATATCTGCAAGACAAATAGCACGAGATATGAATATACGCAGTGCTTACAGTCTTGAAAAGTATTGTTATATCCCCCACATACAATCATTCTAAATATGACTTGAGTGCATTTTTCACTATTTCAGAGCTATTCTTCCTGTTTGTAAATAGATACAGTTTCTGAGCAGAGATTTAAAACCCTCTGATGGTGCTGCTTTCTGAGGTCTGTTTTGGAAGTGGGAGCTGTACAGCTGATGGTGTCGAAAGAGCAGCTTTCGTGAGATTCATAGCTGTCTTTTGCAGTGACAAGCAGCACTGAACTTTTCTGTGAAAGGAATCAGCTGAAGAATATACAAGAAGTCATTTTTATTTCTCTTACACACCTTGGCCAAAGCAATCTAAGGGAAGAACTCATTCTCTTTAATATGTGTGTATTTAAGAAAAAGCTGTGTTAACTGTTTCTCCTGTAGTCCTTTGTAGTCACATCTGAGTCTTTTCTTTTTACAAAGGCAGATATTCTGTGTAGTACCATTTCCTTAACCTAAGGAGGTATCTGAACTGAGACAAAACTTTAAAGCCAAATAGGAAGTAATTGCCAGTGAAAAGTAAGGCAAACAAAGGTTCTTGGTAAATAAAAAATAATGTGCCCTTTTGCCTGGTTTCACTTTGTTTCTGTTGGCATAGATGCGTTCAGAGTTCCACAAACATGAAACTAAAGCTATCGGTGGGCAAGCCCAGCCCTTCCATGGGCTCAGTGGCAGGAAGGTGTTCCCATGCACGTGCAACTACATGCAGGCACAGGCAAATGCAGAGGAAGTCAGTGCTGCTCCATGACCTTTCCATGAACTTTTTAGGAGATGCAAAGATCAATCAAGAAGGCAAAGGTCAGCATTCATGCTGGTCACAAACAAAAATCAGATTTAGCCAGTCACTAAAAAAGTGTTTCTGGGCACTCAGATCACATAAGCAAAACACTAAAAAATACACTTTGCATAATGTAAAATTGACCCAGTCAATGTTTACTGTCTCAGTATGGCTCAGTTTTGCTGCACTCATTTGACAAATTGTTAGAAGTTATGCTCATTTTTCCCTTGTAATTAGTATGTGATGAAGTTTAATAATATGAAGGAAGTGGTGGCACAATGTGAGAAGAATCTGGGAATTCAGCGTAAGCAGTGCCACTGTTCATCTTGTGAGACACAAAGTAGGAGCTGAGGAAAGGAAATTACATTTTGATTGCCTATGAAGAAGAACACTGAGTTAAAAGCAAGGTAACAGTAAACAAAGTCTGCAATTTCAGATGTAACCGACTTCTCCAGACTCTTACACAGTTCTTGGTATCAGATTATACTACAGTGGTATCTTTGTTTAAATCAGGAAGGAAAAAAATAAAAGCAATATACAAGTAAAATAATCTTGATTTCAGCAGGTCAGAAGTGAAAACAAATGTGGTGATTTTGCTTGGGCTAAGGTGGACATTTGCCCAAATGACAGCATACAAGATACATTTTAACACAAAACTATTGATTTGAATGGGGCCCTGAATAATCCAGACACAGCAAGTGCTGTATCCTAGAAGAATATGAGCATTTTTACTATGTAAGATATGAGCATCTTTACTACAGCAGGGGGGGAGGATCTTGTTCCAAGAAATGAGTTATTAGGAACGTTATTTTCTTTCCTCTTGGCTTTGCTTTTCTCACTGGCACAGTCCAATAGACTAATGTAAATAGTTGAGCTCCACTTAGGGAAAATGATGAGTTAAGCTCAAGAAGGATTAGAAAGATGTGAAGTTTTGGTTGCAGATTGGAAAGGATACATTTAGCTTGTAATAGTGTACTTTAATAAGGGCAAGGGGCTCATCAATACTCTTTTATCTAGCATCTTATGAAATTTCTCAATATATCCTTCAAGACAGGATGTTTTCCAAGTAAAAGAATGTTTTACAAAGTAAAAGAAAAAAACTTAAATTATTTAATCCATGCACACTTATTGGTGACTTCAATTATTTCTCACAGTTATTCTTTTTTAGAGTCATCTGGATTATTTTGACCATTTCCTCACATCTTTTATCTCCTAAAATGAATGCTTTTTCACCAGGAGTTGTTCATTCTAGGGTTAGTTTTACTGTGCTTTCTTTTGTAAAAATAAATTATTTCATTCATTAAGTGTGTTTGGGTTTATTCTCCAGATTTTGCACTAGACTATGAATACAAATGTTTCTGCAAGACTCAAACATTGCATCTTTGGGGCACTTCCTGCCCAGTCATTGGGAACTGATGTGCTTTTCAAAGCAGTGAAGAGCTGTCAGAAGCACTGAGGCTGCTTTTTGCCTGCCCAAACAGTAGGAAAGCAGCTTCTCATGACCAGGAGATTGTGTGTGCCTGGACCAGTGCTGGACTAAAGTTTACAGCTTCTTCATGAAGGGGTCTGGAGAATATGGCCTGGACAGTAATTCTGGATAAGGCATGGGCTGGAACGGTGAAGCAAGGCATAAATTAGACAAGTTCGAGGCAGGCAGTATTTAATATACATAATACAGGGAGGACTTACAGTCAGGGCTACTCTCTCTTTTGAAGAGCAGAATAATGGAAAATCCAATCTTTTAATCTTTCTGCAAATATTTTACCTCCCTTTAAGGTCCTTCTAACAGCAGCATTTACTTCACACTCCCGCCAAGACTTCTGTATGTGGGAGTGCTCATAGATCTTAAAATGGCTGAGAGGCCTCTTCTTGTCCCATCAGCCAGCAGAGAAATATTGCCCAGCAGCAAATAAATGGCACTGGCCAGCTTTTACTCAGGGGTATGAAAGCATCTTGCCAGGGAACACTCTGATCTACATACACTGACTTTTTAAAAAGCTGGGAGAGTCTGAGACAACTGTAGAAAAAGCTAAGGTCATGTAAATGTTTTTAAATGATAAACGTGATAACTAATAGACATTCAAACTATTAAGCTGAAAAGAGCTTTTGTCCCAGTCTTGGAAGCTTAACATTGGAGACAATTAGTAAATTATAAAATGGCAGCAGCAGAGCATTCATCTCAGAAGATTTTTAAGGTAGTTAAGTCTTGTCAGACAAGTGTGATCTTAGTTTTCTTGATGAAATAGCAAGTTCTATTGATAAAGTTGAAAACTCCAACAAAGGCAACATACATTAAAGGGACTAAACCGAACAAACAGATGATACTGAGTAACTGGGAACTGAAAGCCACCATGGTCTGTCGAGGCCTCACAGGCAGTCACCCTGTTCCACTGCTGTTCCATAGCTGAGAGTGACAGTGAGGAAAGGGAAGGGGCACATCACCCAGACATGAGCAGAGGAGGTCCAACAGTAATAACCACAGTCAGCCAAAGTCCACTCATCTCAGACAAGTCCACAGGGTCATGGCAGGTCAAAGTTCAAGCTGGGAAGTCAAGTCAGCAAGGCTAGACCAGGCTCAGCATAGCATAAGGCTTGTACAAACACACCTAAAATATAGCTTGAGTAAGAACCAAGGGCAAAAGCCTGAGCTTAAATTCAACTTCCAAGCCAGTGGACAGAAGCCTCATAAAATACTTCCTCCAGCTTTTTCTCATACATCAATTTTTCAAAGGTTAGCTGCTTACATGGGAGTTTGATACAGGGTTACACAACTGCCCCATGTTAGAACAGCCCTGAAGCACAGGTGGCCAGTGGCATGATGGGATTTAAGGGTGAAGAGCCTGAAAAGCAACTCAGAGCCTCAGCATAGATTTGGGTAACAGAATAGAATAATGGTAAAGGAACATGGACTTCCAGTACAATATAGAGAGGAGGATGTGAAGACAAGAAGAAGATCCATAACATTAACTAGGTTTAAGATGGTAGTTTTATGCTTGTATACAGCATTAGTGAAAATGCTTATAGGTTAATTTTTGAGGTGTATTATGAAACTACAAAAAGGTTAACAAAAAAAATTAAGAAAAAAAAGTCAGGAAAACATCCCTTAATCTGTTAAGATTATCCACAAAGGAGTTAAAAAGTGACTTAATCAAAGTCTGCAGGTATCTACATAAGGAAGAGATTTCTGATAACAAATAGCTATTTAGTCTAACAGAAAAAGGCACAATAAGATTCAATGGTTGGTAGCTGCTGTACTTTCTCTAGCATGGGCCATTAATCATCAGAACAACCTACCGCAGGATGTGCTAGATCATTTGAAGTCTTTAAATCAAGACTACATCTTTACAAAAAAAAAATTCCCTCTCTCAAACAGAAAATTTGCATCAGATGCAGAAACTGCCATTTGGGGTTCACATCTTGAATTGCTCAAGGATTGAAGAGAAAGTCCTGAAATTAAAGCAAATAGTTTCATGGAAAAAAATAATAAAGACAAATAAAGACATGGAGTGCTATAGGGCAGCATAGCAGATCCAAATGCCTTTGACAGTAAAACTCGCATAGTTATTACAAAAGCAAACTCACGGATAAGAAACAGAGAAGGGAAAGAAAAATATATTCTTTCTAAAATATGTGTCTTCTGTCCTTTAAACACAGTGTGATAAAGAAATGCTTTTTGCTTGAAGTTTGTCTGGTGAAGTTTTGACTGCATGTGGTGATGGGCTCACCGGTTGTTATTTATGAATCATGAATTCTTGGGAATGGTTAAAAAAGAAGCAGTTGGCCTTCTTTCAGTTAAGTCCCTTTCCTTCTAGGCCAATTCAATTGTACCTGAAAAAGATCTGTAAAACAGAAGCACTTGGACTTTCCTATAGTGAAAAAAAGGAAGACACCAGCCTGTGGGAGAGAATACAGCTCTTATGTCAAAAAGAGCAAATGCATAGGGAGCAATTCCAAGGCTATACTTTTGAGTTCAGACTGTCTAAGTTTATGGCCAGAACTCCCATGGGGAGGGGCAGGAGTATATGAGGATATTTGCTACTTTTTATAGTAATAGCACTAAGCATTTATATTCTAGCACTCTGTCTTAACAGGACCTCCTTTGTGCTGCAAGTTGCACAAAGACAAGGAAAAAATGGGGGGAGAGGACAACCCATGCACTGGATGAGTGCTGCAGCCCAAAGCATTTGGCAGCCTGCACAGAAAACGAGCTGGTCTTTTAGGGCTGCTGCCATGATAGAGAAAAGGACGCCTGTTTCCTACTTTCTTTGAGCTTGCATGAAAAATCTTTCTTTCAGGTTTAGCCTCTGATATACAAACAGCTGCAGGATGAAAGTATTTGTTCCAAGTTCATGGGGCTTTTCATGATCAGAGAGTAATAGTAAAGAGCTGGACTCTGAGATTATGCTGGCTTTGCTCCATCTGTCCCTTGGGAACCAGTAGTTATGTCCCTAACCCTTCTATGACCTAAGCATATATACATGTAACATGGGTAGAGGCAGTGTATGAGGAACCAAAAATGGGATATATACCTGCTGATTTACTCTTTGCTTGCCAACAAATGTGGCAGCACAGCTGCACGTGCAGGCTGCGTGTGTGTGAATGCTACATGTGTGTGTGCATGCGCTGTGTGTGTGTGTGTGCATGCTGCATGTGTCCACCATCTCCCCTCCTCCTCCTGGTGGAGTATGACAGATTTCCAATTAAAACTGGGAGCTCTGTGGAGTGTTTTATGTCTGTACTACTCCTGGTAAACCTGCTACAGTACAAATAAGAATCAGTTGCACAGTTCAGAAGTTCCTACTCTTAAGTCCTTAAATTCATCAGCCATTTCACATATTTTGCCATTTACACTGTTGGATCACTTCTCCTCTTTCCATAAGCTTATAAAAACAAACAATTAGTTAAGAAAATATCTAGAGCTTTTCTCCCTGCACAAGCCATTTTTAGACTCCTGTTTCTAAAGCCTGCTGTTGGGCTGAGCAGCATTTTTACCCCCTGAGGTCTGTGTTTCACCAGTGATGGTAGCCAGATGAGGCTGTTTCAGGATGACACAAAGTACCATCTCCATGGAGGCTGAATATCTCTCTGAATTATCCCACAAGTGCTGCTTATTAGAGAAGGCAGGGAGAGGGCAAGAAATTCAGCTGCTGTTCAGTATGTCACAGCACTGTTAACCCAGTCTGTCAGACATCACAGCCCAGATCTCATACTGAAACATCCACAGGCTTTGAATCAAGCCTTAAGCACTGTAGTACTTTGGGGCTGTGTGTGCCCTGTGTGTGGTTTCTGCGTGCATGTTTTAATTTTGTTTTGTTCTGGAAATACCATGCATGTCCTTTGAGACCATTAGAAATTAAGTTTATACAGACATGGTAAAAGACCACTGTAGTCTAGTATAATAAATTACGAAATTATTATGAGAGACATAACAACTGCTTTAAAATAGGAAGTGCTGAGTTTTTCAAGTTCAGCAAGTATGATTATTTTTCTCTTTCAATTTCTGGGCACCTGTGAGTATATAGAGTCCTAATTTGAGAACTAGTGCAAACTGGGTTTGTTTATGAGCAAGCAATACAAAGTCATCTATCAGCCTCATCAGTACTTGGGCCAAATCATAATTTACCATCTCACTGTTGGCTTTAAGAGAACAATGACAGATACTCCAAGTGAGTATATGCCTCTTATTTTTGTATTAGGAAAGCTAAGAGCTTTGCTTCTGGCAAAGACAACTCTAAAAGGAATTATTCCTGATGAAATCTCTTCTTGAAACAAAGCCCCCTCTCATCTGCATTCCCTGTATCATCTGAAATGGGCTTCAAATATAAAATTTTCACTGTTTTTATATGACGTTGTTGGGATGGGAAAAAATATTAGCAACATGATTCCTAACATAATCTGCATGAAGTCCTCACACGTTTGACTTCCTGCTAGACATAAATCCATTGTCTTCCAAACTGTGTTGCTCATATGACTTTCCCACTAAGCAGCTGCAGTTGATAAGAGCTACTCTGCAGAATTTACTTTGAACTATGCTTGAGATGGGATTAAACAGATGATGTGATTCTTTTTTTCTTACCCTCTGGTTGTTGTTGTCATCATGATCCTGTTCCTACAGAAAGATTTGTGGACTGCAGTTGCCCATGTGGCATATGTACACCTTGTGAAAAGATTATCTGTGTCTTACCCTAAACATGTTAATTTTTGGATGGCTAGAAATAAGAGACATATCTGAATCTCTAAAATTAGATTGTAAAAAGCCACTGCAATTAGCCAGGATGAGTATTTGGCAATACCTGTGATTTACCAACAAGTGACTGTTCCATCTTTCCATCAGATTCCTTTCAAGTCTAAGTATGCATTGTTTTTCAATCATTAGCTTTTGAAACACAATTTCAATAGCAAGAACCCTTTGGCATTTGTTGAAAAAGAAGAAAGTTTATATTTGTATTGACTGACAACATCTCTGTCTTCTAAGACACTGAAATGTTTTGCAGTTTCTTCCAAGCGATAGTTTTGTTGAGTCAAGGACTGCATCTTTGGCCACTCATTTTCTGCATCATTTGTCATACACAATGCAAAGGAAGTGACTATGAAAATGCAAATGAATATCCTCATCTAAGTACTGCTAATATGGTAGTATGCTGTACATCTGAATGGCTCAGAAAATTAATGGGCATCATTCTAAACTGTGAAAACATGAGGTATAGTGAGAGAGTTGGAATCCAGATTTACTGCTTCTTCCTTCTCATCTCCAATCCTTGAATAAAAGAAATAAACATTTATAGGATGCAAGTCTAAGTACTTTAATCTTATCAGCTTGGACTTGGCTTTTTGTTCTTCTATGTTCAAATGAAGCACCTCATCAAAATTAGATTAAGATGGTAAATAAAATCAAGGTCAACTTTTTATTAACTTTTGGGTTTTACCTCCCCTCTGTTTAAACACATTGGCTCTGAAATCTCCCAGCTGCAGCCACTGGATGTTTAGAGGCAATACTGCAGACTTCTAGGTTTTATGGATTCTGCAAGAACAATATAACATGATACTGACAATCATAAACAGATACTAAGTTGTTTCAGTTTGGAAACAATTGCAGCCATATAACCCTTGGTGGGCTCTTTTATATGAACTTTTATTTTTCTCTGTACAATGACTAACATGGGAACTATCCCCCATCCAATAGAGCAGCTTGTATTTGCTCAGGAAATGGTTAAGTTACAGCAGGTCACCCCCATTACTTCATGGAAATGCTTTGATTTGTCTTCCATACTAAAACAGTTAGAGTCATTTGTTTTACTAACAACTCCCCTCAGAGCAGAACCTCAATACTATCTTAAAACAAAATTAACTTCACACATGACTTTGTCAAGAAGCTTATTTCCACCTCAGGAGAGTACATGTTACATAAAATCTGAACATAATGTAGTTAAGATGACAAACTTTGGAAATGCTATTTCCTTTCTTTTTGCTGTCCATATTGCCCATTCACTGATGGATTTTTAGAGTGACATAAATGCAACAATTTCCTAAGCATATAAAAATGCCTGTACTTGACCAGGCTACCCAGCTCAGCCATTATCAAGAGGGCACTTGGCAAAATACTTGTCATGTCTCTGACTTGCATTCTGACTTGTGTGAAGTGTAACCTCATGGATGTGTCCACAGCACTGAAAAGGCACTTTATAAAAGCTTCTGAAAACTTGAAAAACACTCAACATATCCAAAAATAGGGAATAATTCTGGATCGACTAATCATTTCTAAAATGGAGGAACCATACCTGCGGCCCCCAAACTTGATTGGCAAAGCAGCTTAAAGATACAAACAGGAGTAGGTGGACAGGAAACATGAGGTTTGCATGTATCCTACTCCATCCTTCTCTGAGGAGTCTTATGAACATGAAGTTTTTTACTGTTAAATTTGAGTAAATCCTGTAAGGAAAATACCCCAAACCCTAAACAAAGAAAAAAAAAACAAAAAAATTCCCATGTTCCTCGTGACTTTACCTCCTGTTGTATAATTATTGTAGTTTAACGTTGGTAAGTCTAGTTTGTCGTACACATCTAGAGCAGTTGAGAATACTTTCTGGACTTGAAATAGAGGAAAAGAAAAGATTTCTCTTTGTTACAATTTCAAAGCACTTCACGTTCACCACAAAACGCCTGCAAATAGTAAAGCTCAGAATACCAGTGTGTATCAAGTCATTAACCTTTTAGGACTCAATCAAAGCAGTGTTGTGTGACACTTTATTAATGAATGCTTTAATGTGGTATATAAAAGCCAACAAACATGGAAACTGGCAATGATTCATCAAATTTAATATTCCATCAAACATTTCATTTTGAAGACTGACACTTTTTTAAAATAATGAAATGCAATGCGGAGTGCTTTTAATTAAATTCATCCTTCTGTTTTTAGGACTTTTCCAAACTGAATTTAGATGCCCAACAAAGGAAAGGAAAGTGCATAAACCCCTGAAACAGTTATGCATAAAATAAAACATATTTTATAGAATCTGTTGTGAGGATTGAAGGAAGTTGTCCTTCTAAATACACTTGCAGTTTAGGTCACACATTGTCTGCAGTCATTGCTAGGAGGCAAAAGCCCTGTTGTAAAACAGCTGGGCTTCTTGGCTAGAGGCAAAGGCAAATTCCACAGCCAGAAACCTAATTAGACGCTTTTGGAATTCACAAGCACACTTTCAAGCTATGACCTTTTTCTTTCTGTCTTCCTCTCACTTCTCACTGGCTCACCCCCATATGTCCTCCTCCCCCTGCCCCTCATGAGCATTTGATCCTCTCCTTAATAAATATGCTGCTTTTTTGGATAAATACTGCCTACTGGCCAAATTCAATCCTGCTGGTAATAAGAGCAACTTGGAAGTCAACAAGTTTATGTCATGGCTAAATTTGTCCCTGTGATCTATTTAACTTCTAAGCAACTCTAAGCTTACCCAGTCTCCTAAAAATTTCCAAAAAACATGGACTACAGAAAAATGATGTCAATGAAACAGCTTTATCTGTCCTGGAAAATTTCAGAACACCCCAAATAATTCTGGTCTTGCCCTGGAATGATAGGCAAACTATTCTGCCTTTTTTCAAAACCCGCTGAAGCATGGTCTAACTATGCCCCATTGCCAGGGTATATACCTGAACGCAGAAAGCCCAGGTTCAAATTCCTGGAAGGACTTGAACCTAGGTCTTCCATGTGTCACAAGTAGGCACATCAGCTCCTGGCCTCACATGGGCTTCTTTTAGGACTGAAGTGACAATTCTGTTCTGAACCTGACTTTTCTCATTGAAAGATTTTGCATATCCACAAAGCATTTTCCATATTGCCATACTGTGTATTACCACAAACCTGCTGATCTCCTATATCCTCAGACAAACACAGTCAAAGCTTTTCTAAAAGGGTGATACAACTTAATTCAAATGTTACTTGTGTCAAGGGGAAATAATATCCCAAACCACCTAGATAAAAGAATCTAGGAATCTTGTAAAATAAACAAGCAACAGCTAGAAGTGAAAGGCTATTAAATGCCAGTGAGGATGTATCATTTACAGTGAGACTATTATATAGCATTTTTTTTAATTTCTTTTATACCAGAAGTTGTAATTCCTATTGAAACTCATTTCTAGCCAAAGAGCATGTTCCCTCACACAGATTTTTCACTTAACTAAAAATTGTAAAATTAATCCATTTAAAAAAAAAAAAAAAAAAAAAAAAGTAGTATGATAAATAGGATATTTTAAGTGAATTGGGTAACAGAGAACTGTTGTGCCACTCCTGAGAAATGTCTATAACTCACTTAGGTCTTCTAGTATTTGCATAGGATGTTGATTCATGAATCACAGAGTAGATATCATAAAAAACAATGTCTCATTGACAAAAAAAATATATTTAACTCAGCTGAGATTTGCAGTAAGGATTCTTGCCTACATTTTTTAAATCACAAATGCTATTATTTTACACTTGGGGAATTATTTTGTAAACCTGTGCACTTCAGTATTACATTTACCATTGCACATCCCAGAAAGCACTAATGAATTGCTTCTCATCATGTTCCTGGAAGGATTATTCTCATTTTACAAGTTGAAAAACTGAAGCAGAGGAGCTCACTAAGGTGACCAGGGAGAAGTGAAGCTCAAAGCAGAGGACAGGAATAAATGCTGCTTTGGGCAGCTTGCACCTGTTTTTCATGGTTATCACTTCTAACAGGGAACTTGTTTCTACCCTGACTACCCACCAGAAGTACCTATCCTCTAACTGCCCTTTTCTAGATTTTAGACTTTTTGTTTGTTATGGGAATTCATATTTTTCTCTAGCCAAACACATTCTGATATTGTGTGCTTTTGTGAGGAGAAACAGGAGGGTTTAGACAGATTTTTGTGAAATACATAGTACAGTTGGGATAGGGGAAGGCAAGAGGCACCTACCATGCAATGTCAATGTTTTTGTCATAGCTGGGAATGGCAAGAAACAGTACTTGTCACAGTCATTGACAGTAGGAAAGGGAGTAAGATAGCTGTTCAGGCTGTTCAGGGCAATGGCCAGACTTGGATTTTCCTCTAAGTAAGGAATCAGATGAGTAAGCTCATCTCTCAAGGCTTGCAGGACAGAGGGTAAATATCATCCAGCACTTGGACGGTGCCAGAGGTTCCAGGTGAGAGGAGATCCTGACAGAGCAAAGACCCAATATCTACAGAGAAAGAAACAAAACCAGAGAACTCTTTGTGACTTAAAACACACAGACAATATTGCCTTTACCATTGTTATTAGTGACCCACAATCACCATGCACCCCAAACTGACTTCCAACACACCCCATCCTGCATCTCCAGGCAGGATTGAAGAGCAGCATCACCTCCCTCAGTCTGGGCCCTAAAAATATATCTTATGTATCTTCCAGAACCAGCACATATCCATTACATGCTATTGGTGTTTGCATGAGTTTAAATATTTAAATAAGAGGAAAATGGTCATTATCATTTGCAAATATCATTTTAATCATAAGCTAAACCTCAAAGCAATAGTGAGCCTGCATGATTGCTACCTGGTCAGCATCATCAAGGCCCCCTGGAAAAACTAGTTAGTATGATACTACATATCTATATACCTTGGAGATAAATGTTTACTTCTCCTTCCCTAATGACAAGAATGGAGCTGGTTCGGTAAAACACCCTACCTCTTAATATGCAGGGTTTGTTGTAGGAGCAGCTCAATTCGTATTTTCACCAGTTTGATGGTAAGTGAACAGCAGTAGCAATATTAATCTGCAGTAACCTGTCAGTGAACTCTACAGCTAATATGATGTGGTTATGATTTTACCATCAATCAAAACTGAACAGGCCCTGGACAGTCCTTACAGCACTGCCTCAAAAAATCTAATTGTGCAAAAGCTTCATCAGTTTCCAACATTTCTTTTTTATCTGTCACAGACTTTTGGCCTACTACACAACCTTTTATTGTTGGTCTTATTGCATTAGCTTGTTGGACAAAAAAGAAAAGGCTAAATCTAAGAGTTCCCCTGCATTCCATCATTTGTTACCATGTGGGATCCTGTTTGACAGTTCCATATTATTTTAGATTTAGATAAATATTATTAGGACATATGGTGTTGCATGAACTTTTGAACCACTGATAGCCAATGTATTAAAAAAGGTTAGTCATGTTTTTACCTCCACATTTTCGTGTTCAAATGTGTAAGAAATAGATAACAAAAATGGAAGAATTAAGTTGTAAAACAGTATTGGATTTTGGACAAAATGTAAATACATTGCAATTCTTTTTTCATTAATTGTATACACAGAGCAGAAGAATAGTTAAGAAATGAATTATTAGCAACAAACACGAACTTTCACAAAAGTTAGAGCTCCACTAGTAATTAAGATAACTGTTCATTATTCTTTTCAGGCATTTTTAGTACAACTATCTATTAGGTAGTTTTGTAGCTTAAATTAGACATGTGCATGTAAATATAATAAAAGAAGCACGGAGAGGTATTCTCAGGGAGAATCCTTCTTCCAAACACTGGCAGTAAGTGATTACAACTTGTGGTAAGATATATTGCAACCATCCTATTTCTGGTGAGTTTACTATGCAAGAAGTTCTGGTGTAACTTTTGTGATTTTAAACATGTAAAAACATCAAGCAAGATGAACTATTAATGTTATCTGTTTAGTCATTTTAATCTTTTGCATCTTAAACGTAATCAGGCTTTTCAGAACTGAAATTGCTAATCAGTATGTTGGATAAATGTTTCCATTTTAAAATGTGCATATTTAGACATAACAGCTGGCTGTAAAGAATATATTTATATTTGAGATTTAATGTATCACAAACTTTATATTTTATTTCATTTAGCTTTACCAAGAAACTGAGAATATTTTTGCCAGCATGATCTATTCTGACAGCAGTTTTACAGCAGTGAGAAGCATAGAGAAATAAATGAAGTATGCATATAATGCATTATTTAGTCCTTAAAGCAAGCATGTATTTTTAACAAAACAAAATATTTCACACTGTTTCAAATTATTTAATCCCTTTCTAACATGAGCTCAATTCATGCAAAGCAATAAAGATTGTGCAAACACAGAACATAGATGATACACACTCTTCTTTACTATACCATTTTTTTGTTAATTTATCAAACCTTATACGAAACTGAGGGAAAGTGTTTTAAAAATAAGATATCTCTAACTTCAAAGAAATATTTTTGACTATATAAACATCAAATGAATAACTGAGTTTTACCCTCAATCAATCATAATGTAAAGTAACTGTAATCTAATAAAAATAGCCATACAAAATAAGGAAATGGCTGTTGCATCCTGTTAAAAACCATGCAAGAATGCAGCTTTGGAACTACTGAGAGAGCCGAGGTTTTAGAAAGACAAAAACAGGATGTTAAATTCCTACAACAATTGGAAGCAAGTGATTTTTTTTCACACACTTATCACCAGTGCCGATAATTTGCCCAGCTGCCTCTAGGGGGTTCTGTGCGACTGCAGAAGCCCTCAATTTTAAGAGTGCCTAAAAACACGTCATGAGAGATACAGGCAGAAAAGGAGTAAGATGCATTTGCTCTGACATTGAAAATGTTGAACTGCATCATCACTACTGCACATTTGACTGCCACACTGGCGTTGGTGTTCTCTAAAGCAAAACCAGAAAGTTCTTCAGAACTTCAGCCCACTTCAAAATGTGTACTGTCATTATGGCAACAATAGAAAAATTTATCAGAATTCATTACATTCAGCTGCATAGATTAATTCCTTAGGCAACTGTATGCAAAAGTAACCCACAAAATTATTCACCTCCCTTCATGTTTTTAACAATTAGTTAACTTTTTGTTTTAGAAAGCTGTCAGTAAAGAATGCTAGTTTTGCTTCATAATTTCATAATTCTCTTTTTGCAAGAGGTTAGAACTTTACTAACACATGCTAATTCTCCTCTGTACTTCAAGATTTGACTACAGCATGTTATATAGGGTTCCTGCTTATTATAAAAAAAAATAAAAATAAATCACTAGACTGTTAATAACGGAATGAAGAAAAAATCTGAAGTTATTGTGGTACAATGTGTCATGCCTGGCCAACCACAACTATAGCAATAGAATTATAGGCTCAGTTAGTTAGAAAACAATAAAACTACATCAGTTCAAAAGAGGTCAAAGATTAATAGCAGTATGATTTTTAAAAAAACTCAAGCTATTCTTTAATTAATATTTTAAGAGTAACAACATTTGGGATTTTTGTAACTAACAACAACTCTAATAGTCTGGATTTTTCAAACATCAGACCATGTAGTCAGAAGTCATTATTTTCTCTAGAGAAGGTCATTGAAGGAAAGGCTGAATATCACCAGAGCCTACTAAATTATTCTGGTTTGTTACAATACCTGCAAAACAGCTCACATGTTGCAACAAACAACTTTTAGTCATGACTATCACAAGAGGGTGACTCTAGCCCAGATGTACTCATAGGGAAAATGGCAGAACTGGAGTGCTCAGATAATTCAGATAACACGAATTTTTTAACCTTTATTATGCACATGGCATTATTTTATCTTAAAGGGGAATAAACGAAGGTTCTGTCACAACTTTTGCTGCAAATTCTAAAACACCTCTTGCTATTCAGTAATTGGGACACCTTATTTCAGTAGAGCACTTAGAGATAAAGTTAATTTTAAAGTCAAACCTAGACAGTGTATAGAACAGGGATGGACGTTGTAGGAATCAATGCCTGGCTGAGCTGGTCTTACGGTTCATAGCTAGGCAAATGCTTGAGAATGTTTAATTTTGGACATGGTTCTTCTTGTGATGGAGCAACTCGTCCACGCGGGTGTGTCATACCAGTGAGAGAGCTATCTTCTGCTCCCCAACATGCTTCCCTGCACCCTAGCTTTACTGTCCTCCTTCTTTGGAAATCCAGATTGAAATGTCAGATGGACAACAATTGTATTGAATGCCCTGCAGATAAGCTGTCTGAAAGACTTTGGGAAAGTCACAAACCATAGTTACAGCTAGCCCCTGACACAAATATGCTGTATCTGGGTCAGAGGTTTGACGGTTCCTGTTGCATGGGAAAGTTATCAGAAAACCTGGTGAAAACACAGTCCTGCCTTCCTGTGTATTTATGGCATGGAACTCGACATAATATCAGTAAAAACAAAGTGATGGGCTATAAAATGGATTGCAAAATACACATTGAAATTTGACATCACTCAGCTCATGAGCATGTTACACTTTAGACAGAGTAGCAGTTACCAGTTAAGTCAATAAGCTTGTACATATCCTTTATGTATTATCCTGTGACTGCAATATGAGTTTGAGTGAAATCATAACCAGCAAGTGGGGAAGTCATGGCTAGGCTTCGCGAATGAAGATTTGGGAAGGGCTCTACCCACGTTTGTTGCACACGCGTTGGTGGCTGAAAAGGCCAATACAAGATAGGCATGTACGGCTGCAGAAGACACAGCAGAAAGACTCCTTAGATGGTGTGTTCTGCAAGGCACGATTCTTTCTGCGCTGTCTTTTCTCCTCAAGGGAGATTCTGCGTGCTTTCTCAAAAGCATCTGCAGCATTATAGATGGTGTGTCTCCAGGCCTCCCTCTTGGAGGCCAGAGTAGACCAGCTATGAAGATCAATGTGGCCAAGGCTGAGATGTTGTTTCAGGGAGTCCTTGTATCTTCTCATTGGAGCTCCTCTCTTGCAGCAGCCGGTGGCAAGTTCACCATAAAGCAAGATCTTAGGGAGGCGGTGGTCCTTCATCCTTGAGACGTGCCCTGCCCATCGCAACTGTGTTCTCAGTAACATGGCCTCAATACTTGTGACTGCTGCTTGTTCCAGAACAAAATTTTTAAATGCCAGGTTGAACTGTGACAGCACTGACATATAATAGGTGTATTTTTTCTCATTTTTAAATATATTTTTGAAGATGTGTTTCAAGACAGATAAATACAATCTTTTCTTCTACTCAGAGTACCAACCACCCTTATATACATTACATCAGCTACTACCTCTTTCATCCCACATACCAGATACTTACATAGTCAAAGCAGGTGAGCAGGACATCATCTTCTCAGGTTCTTAGAAGTCCTGGATGTTCTGAACATCTGAAAAAGATCCCTTTTGAATTCTTTTTTACCATAATGCCATTCAGGGATGGGTAACGTATACGTGAAATGTGGGCTATCTTACAGACAAGCCAGGAAAGAGGTGGGCAATATGAGTGACTGTTACCTTGTGGTCAGCTATAGGAGACCTCACTCAAAGTGCAGTCAGGTTAATAAGATTTTGTATATTTACTCCAAATTAATGTTTCTGAGTCTGTATAACAATGAACAAGTCAAGATAGGCTTCCTTGTGTTAGAAAATATGAGAAATTAAAATTCATTAAATTTTAAATAAAATGGGTGACAGTTAATCAAACATGTCCTTATTAATTTTAAAATATTCATGTCAAAATACTTCTCTTCTGATCACTTAAGCTTCTATTGAGTTAGCCTGAGTTTCAAAGGAAAAGATTACTTTAAAATATTTTTGTTTTCCATTAAAAAATTTTGGCACAAATCCTTCAAAAATTAAAACATTTTCCCAGTACTTTCTGAATCAAGCAATTTTGAAACTGATGCTTCCTTGAAGTTATAACTTTGGTTGCAATGACTCACTGGTTTTATGAGAAAACATAACATTATTTTCTCATGCAAAACTCCAGACAAGTCTACATGTGACTCCCTATTCCTTAGAGAAATGCCAGAGAGAGAGGATTCCCATCTCATCACACATTGGGTCCATTGCTTAATATTTCCATGAAGGAAGTAGGCAGTTTGGGAGTATTTTTAATTTTCCTCTGTACATCCAAAAAATAATCCATTGTGTTGTATGCATAATTCAATAAGGAGATTAATGTCAATTTTTACAGGAACATTAACAGTAAAATAAATTCATAATCAATGCCTGAAAGCTCTTGAAACTAGATGCTCGACTGGCTATTTTCTGATACATTGACCTTATGTACACAGTGAGGGCAGTGAACACAAGCCTGTTCTCCATTCCCATCAGAGCTCAAGGGAATGCTTACGACCACAACGCATCATCCAGCCTCTATGCTTTTATTTTAAGCCAAGTGGCCAATCGTTTCCTTTGTAATTGAGCTGAAGGACATTTAAAAATAATTAATAGGATTTGGTGCAACTAGTATTATTTGTTGTGTTGTATGCATTCTACTTTTTTGTTGCCTGCTTCCAGAGCTTAAAGACTTTTCTTTGGAAAGGTTGAATAACAACTGTTCTGAAAGCAGTCCCAAGGCAAGGCAGAATATAAATATCTCTGAAAGCACAACAAGCTGAAGGCTCCACACAGACAAAAATACATCAAGTAATTAAAAAATACTGAATGACATAAATAGGGAATAGCCCTTTACTCTTGCACTGTGTATATTAAAAATACTGTAAGGATCTGACTTGTTTTTAACTATCACACTGATGGGAGTAATGCATAAACAGGAAGGGGAACAGTCTGTTCCACATGCAGAAACCCCCCTGAGGCAGGCCTACCTTCTCCACTTCCCTCAAGGAAGAAGCTGGCTTTTTTTTCACCCCTCTGAAGAGCATATAAGCCATATGTACCCTTCTTACAGCTGCAGATCCACTAGCACCACCCAGACCTAGCAGGCCAGCTATGCTGCTCTTGTCTTACATAGTCTCCAGAGAACCTAGGACTGACAGAGTGATGGGCATGGCCTGGACACATGGCTAGAGTCCCCACCACAATCTCCTTGTTTATTTGTTTAGTTATTAGACTGATATCTACACCATAACTTCTTTATTTTTGTAGGGTCTCTTCTCCATACTCTCTGTGGTACCCACAGGTGATGCAAACCTAATCACGTGTGGGGACCCTCTGCAACAGGCCTACCATACTTCTACGTTTTCACCCATAACACAACTGAATTCCTAGTAGGAGAGCTGCTTTTTGGATGAAGGTGTTAACTGCTGATTTTGCCAGTGCCTTAGAAGCTCAGCTTTGGCTGTTGCCTCAAGAGCATATCACAGACTTCTCCCACTGGCTTTATAGCTGCTGTTGCTTCACTGAGGGAAGATTACCAGATGTAGGAGTAGGGGTCATGGGACAGAGAAAACAAGGAATTGATGCAGATAGGCTTGATGCGAAGCAGCTATCTTACTGCACAGTGGAAATCTGTGATTTTATTTTGCTCTTTTTCTTGGGCCTTGCAAACAGGCAGTGACTTTCCTTCTCCACAGGAAGTCCTGACATGCAACCAATGCACAAGGCCTTCTGAAGTCTCATGAGCCTCTGAAGGGGGGCTAAGTAGGGCCCTACCTGATGTTGCAGCACCATCCATCATGTCAGCAATCACCACAGCTCTGGGGACATGATTTGTTAGTTAACATAGCCTTTGTTAGCTAGCTCTCCAGTAGCATACACCAACGGAGATCTACAGCTTTCAGAATATTTCCAACAATAGATGAGAAGAGGCTTAGTGAAAACTAGGCCAGGTCCAAACTACACACTGATTTAAATCAATCAAAAATCTAGCTGATCTTTTATTGTCCAGATGATGTTCTCTACCATAGAATCTGAGGCAGGATATCTTTTGGATTAAAATGAGATTGAGGCCCCTTCAATCTACTTTTTGTCTTCTTTTAAACATATGCAAGGACTGGAGCCCTGAACAGAAACCTTATGTACATGGACTTTTCCCTGTTGTTTTTTATTCCTTTATTGATAAATACAAAAGCAAGCATAAATGCAACACATTCTACCAGCTACTTCTGGTGCAGTGTGTGCTGTATCAGAGGAATAAAGAAGGCGGCTGATGGAACAGGGAGAGTAATTTACTGTGCACTGGTCTCAGCTGCCAGTGATTGCAAAGGGAACTCAGCAGATGTTTTTGTGATAAAGGTTGTTTCTTGTTGCAGCAGCAGCAGCAAAATCCATAGCATTGTTCTGTAGGATTTTGCACATCGTGATTCTGCCATTTCAGTTAGTCTTAACAGCTGGAGGATGAAAAAAAATGTTCCATTGTATTATTTGAAATTTGTCATGTTGATTTAGTTTCATTACTGTTATTAAATTTTATTCTGGAATGGTTTACATATCAAGAATGCATAATGGGTTTCTATACTGCCTGGGATTTATTCCTTGAATGAAGAAAGGACTCTACTGTGACAAAGTCATAAAGCCTTATTGACTTGATCCTTTGCCATAAACACAGGATTCAGGGAGTTGGACCGAATATTAAATTGATATGATGGTTGTATTTTCATCAGGAGAATAACTCTTTCCAAAATAAAACGTCATAGTAAGTCTAGATCTATAAATTGTTTTAGAAATCTGTTATTGCCAGGCATGAAGAGGAAAATATTCTCCTAATTAGGAAATAAGGGTGAAGAGAACCTACAAAAATACAGATATTTAATGTGCTATCATGATTCTAAAGCAAAATAGAATATGATAAAAAATGTTACAAAAATTAAAAGTGCATAGACATATGGAAGGATTTAAATATGCAAAAGAGTGTTTTTAAACAAAGAAATGCTGACTACAAAAAGGACTATCAAAATTGAAGTTATATTGAAAGACAAGATGAGCCAACAGAAATGTTGCTTCCAAACAGACTGAAATACAGAGGATATGCAATCTGATTTGAGTTCAGCTTTTAGATCTCTTCTTTTCTAATGGGACCATTCACAACTCTAAGAAACTTTTGAGTTGAATCTAAATTTTGAGGTATAAACCAACACTTAAATGTGAATGAGTGACATTTTGTCACATTCCTGGAGGGCAATTTACACATAGGAGAAAGTTTGCACATGGAAGCCTTGTCATGTAGTGTAAATTACTCAAAATCTCATGTGACCTCGGAGAGATATACTCTTGCTGATTTGTAAACTAAAGACAAGCCACAAAAGTTCCTAATTCCTTCACAACATAACTACTCATGAGTTTCTGCTGAAAGACTGCCATCAAAAGGCAATAAATCTTCAGGAAATAGTATCACAATTCTAGCTCTAAAGCACTCATGACTTTTCCCCAACTTTCTCTGGAGTATTTCTTCCAAAAGAAAGCAGATGGCAAAATATTCAGTGGGTCAGCTTTTGTGTTGAGATGTTCCCAGGGGCTTCCATTAATATAAGTTGTCTCCACATAGACACAGACAAGCCCATCCTTCCTTAAGATTACCACATTTTCCCTTGCTTCACTTTATCAGAAGTATTATTTGAAACCAGCATTTCTATTCAGTGTTTTTTGGATGCAGAAACCTAATGAGAGAAGATTAAAAGTAACACTTCTAGCTGAAGTGAATTTGCAGATCTTGCATCCAACCCAGATCTACCCTTCTCTTGGTGAAGCCCTTGGACAGACAACCTGACCTTGCTGCTCTTCTGCCAACCTAGGTACGCAACCAGGCAAGAGACTTCCAGGTCTTCTCTGGAAGCCACAGATCACAGCTGAGCTGAACTTTCTCAAAAAGCTAAATCGCTATAGAGCTCCAGATTTATTTATTTACTGGTTTACTGTGGAAAAAAGAATTCCTTAGAGGACAGATTTTCGGAAGATGCTGACCTCATTCTGTTGCTATTGATGTCAGCAAAACTCACTGAAGCAAAATAAACCCAATGATGGACAAGTCTGAAAATTTCACATGCTGTAAACCACAAGGAAGTTCACGGCAGCTTCATTAGTTGCATTGCTCCTAAAGAACAAAGCCCAGCTGGGTTTAAGGGCTCTGGCTGGCAGCAAGCCGGAGAGAGTGTCAGGCCACCTCAGCCCCCTGGGGTGGTGTCCACAGCCGGGTGGGCGCCGGATACGTGCACTCAGACGCAAGGAGCTGCCATCCATCCATGGTGTTTGTGCTGAGGTGCTGGGTGTTGCTAGGGGTTACAGTGCACACAGCAAGGGACCAGCCCACACAAAGAGGCGAAAAGCATTTGAGTCCAAAAAAGGAAACCAACAGCTCCAGAAATGCAACAGTGGAGGCAAAACACAAGAGATAATCAAATGTTAATATAACTGCATTCTTCTCCAGTGTAATGAATAAACATCAGAAAGCACAAAGAACGTGTTTCAAGTAACAGAGGGAGTTTTTTAACAAGAAATTCAGATAATTCTGGTTCAACCGTACAAAGACCAGCAAAAGAGCCACCACAGACCTATGAAAGCAGCTTGGCAACACTTCACATGGGAGAGCTGTGCTGTTGGGCTGGAGCCACGCAGAGCGTCCCTGCTCTCCCCACAACTGCTCCCAGTGCCTGTGTCCACCATCAACCCCATCCCAGCAGAAAGCGAGAGTCAGGCTGAGATATTGCTTCTGGCATTGACCAACCACAGAGTTCAAGCAGTCCATAACTGAGAGATATTAAACCTTTATGCCTTTGAATGCACAAACAGCATCTCTTGAGCAGCTGTTTAAGGGAAGAGGGAAGAAGCCCCACACAAGCCTTATTTTGAGTGAAGGCAGACATCAAAACCACCAACACTTAAAGGCTGAATGCTCCATCTTCAGACCACACACATTTGTCATTAGTCACCTAAATATACACTGTTTTTCAGAATACTTAGCTAATCCCAGGTTAAAAAAAAAAAAACAAACAAAAAACCGAAGCACCCTTTAATAAGCACACAAATCTGTTAGCTTGACTATCTTGTTTTCCATAAAACACACATTCATAACAAGAAATAAAGATGGAAGTTTCCTGCAGTATAACCCATGAGTCTGTCTAAAACTTAGATCTGAAGAGATCTCCATTAAAGGTAAAATGCAGTACAGGTTTCATGCCAGATCAGTCTTTTGTTTCTTTTCAATAAGAGGAGTCCCAACTATTATAAAGTTTTATAAGGAAGTCATTTATTTTCTAACAACATGACTAAAACTAGCATTCATTACATCTACGCTCTCAACAGCCAGTACTATTAATTGACATCTCTTTCCCCCTTATCTCTGAGTTAAGCCAAGAATTCTTCTTCTAAATTCTCTTTCTAACTCAACATTGATATTTACTGCATTCCACATAAAATTAGACATTCCTCTGTTTTAAAGGATAGAAACAAATTAAAGCCAGAAACTTGGCCTCCTTAATGTGTACCTTTTGCAATCTTCATCTATTTCTTTCACAAGATTCACATGTAAGGCACAAGGTTGTAGCAAAACATCATTGGACACATGCACAATAAACACGTGTTGCTTTGAGTCCATTCAGCATAGGCATGATGGATTCATAACACATTGAAATAAACAGCAGACTTTGAATTGGTGCTGTTGAACTTTAGCTGCATCCAACAGGATGGAAGAAGGACAACATACAGTGGGGTAGAACAATGGTTTTGTCAATTAACCCATCTACAGAGCACTTCTAGCATATCCGAGGGGACTACACACAATCATTATAACATATTCCAGAGGAATGTATTTTCTGAAAGAGTGAACTCTACTTGTAATCAAATTAATAACTATAAAAATATCTCTAATAACATAAACTTAGATGTTGATAGAACCAGCTATCATCTCAAAAATTTACTCTGTCAAAAATACAGCTCAGAGCATCAAGTATTAAAAAATGGGAAAGAATTACTAGATCAGCCATCATGTCTTTCTTCTGACAATGAAATAATATTTTTGTGTGGATTTTTTTTTAATAAAACTAACTACAGTGGTAAAGAATAAGAAAGCAATTCTTTTTAATGGTACTTTGCCATGGGTCTGATTTGTGCCTCACAGTTGATTTGCCTCACTGCCACCACCCCTTTGTTTCCCCATCTTTAATGATATAGTAATATGTCTGTTTCCCAAGACAGTTATGCTGATTACTTATCACTTAATAAATCTTTCAAACTGGCAAAAGTGTCACAAAGGCAATCCGAGACATAATTTGGTCTTTCACTGTGTTTCTTACATTCTTTTTGTGTTGAGAGCCAAGACTCATTTCTGATAGCTATCATGTTCTGCTCCTTCTCTCATCAATTATTTGAAGAAGCTACTGTCATCTAAGGTTATGTTTCTAATGATTTTTTTAGTTGTATAATTTAAAGAGTGTAAAATCACTCAATTTCATCTTATTCTGGAGATCACTAACTGTAATTATACACAGAAATAATGAAATGAAAAAAAACTAGATATAGTCCAATCCACTGTTGGGGTCTAGAGTAAGAAATTCAGGTTAGTTATGCTTATTTCCAGCAGTGTTAAGTTCACCAGTGCTTCAGGACCATAAGACTGGCATAAAGTTATGGTGTGAAAGTTTGTTCACAACAAAGACTCGCTTTTCCTCAACAGGTGATGGAGCTTTATTAAAATGAAATTATTCTCTTCTATTTGCTCAATCAAGAATTTCAAGTTAAATATAAATACACCTAAAAAACCAATCCCCTAACCAAAAGACACTCCTCCCTGAAACCTCCAACCCTCCCAAACCAACTGAAGAACACATTGCAAAACTTTATGTTAGCTGAAGAGTTCAAGGAGCTCAACCTTGACTCTTTCAAGGGCTTCTATAAGTATTCCTTGAAGAAAATAAATGCTAGTGAGAACAGATCCTTTCACACATGAGAGGAGTAAAGGAAAAACTCAGAAATGGATCTCACACCAAGTTCCTTTTTCAAGTATTTCCTCAGTGGGAAAAACAAAGAAGAAATCCCTGGAGCACTGAAGGAGAGTGGGATGAGGATCCCGTGAAAGAAACTGAAACAACTGATAAAGGACACATAAGGAAATACATTAGGGAATTATGAACAAATAAAAAAACCTTGACAACCTGTATTCTATAGGACTTAAAAGAATTAGCTAAACTGCTTTATGTTCACTTGTATAAGCCAAATAACTGAAAAATTAGAGCCAAGGAAAAGGTCAACTTTGCCAACTTTAACAACAGCAAAGGTACTGCAGCCAGAGACCCCCTTGTAAATCCACTTTTTGTTCCTAATAGTCACTTCAGACTTCACTGAACCTAGAGTACAGAGCCTACAACAAGGGTAGGGAACTATTGCAAGTGCAGATGAGCTTTAATAGACAGATGGTATTGGATCTCGGGATGTTAGCTGAAAAAACAATTAAGATTGGCTTGACCATCTCCATGTAGCTTTCAAGTTACTGAAGTAACAAAATTACAGGAAATAAGCTGCAATGCAGTGAGGTGATGGAAACTGTCTCCTGGCTACCATGCAGATCACTGCTAGAAACAGTCTTTGTCTGACTTCTTTATTAATGATGCAATTCGATTAAACTCACAGATACAAGTGTGAAGGACAGAAAGGTCAGTGTACAAAGAAAATAACAGAGAATTTCCTAGAGAGGAGAGAACCATAGAAAGAAAATCACTAAAGTAGACAGCTTGGAAAAAAATGCAGGGTAGGAGATCATCTGAGAAGGAGTAATAGGAAGGAGAAATATGAGATGCAATAATGATGAAAGAGATCGAAGGGAGATATCTGATGTTAAATGACATGAATTGGCAACACGATATGGTGTGAAAAGGCCAGTACAATACTGGACAGAGTAAACAGCATCACAATACCGGGAAAGGAAGAAATAGCCACTTTATATATGGTGCTGGTATAGCTCCATAAGGAATAGTATATGCATTTCTAGATATTGACAAATGGGAAAGTTCAGAGAAGAGCACCAAACATGATCCAAAGGCTAGGAGGATTGTTTTATGAGGACAGAATGGAAGAGTTAAATATGTAAATTGCTTGGCTAAGAAATTATTTATGGGGGACATGATAACAGCCTACAAATATTCGAATAAGACCATGAGTGAAGGAAAGGCATTTTTCAACCGGATTCACAGGCAACAGCAAAGAGAGTGAACTATGGAGTCACTGAAAAGAAAAAACATGTTCTGAGTACCAAAGAATGCTTCCTGAACATTAATTATGATAATATGTGGAATAATTACCCAGTGTAAGGAACAGGGAGCTTTTGCTTGTGGCTTTTAAATGCAGACATGAAAAATCTCTTAAGAAACTTATGTGTCCACAACTGCAAAGGTCTGGACTCAGTGACCTCTCTGATCCATCCTGAACTTAGCTGAGCTGGGTAGTTTACAACTCCCTTTTCTCCAAGAAGATGAATTAGGCATAGGAGAAATGATTGTATTTGTAAAGATGCAACATCCTTACTTGTATTTCTCCCTGTGCTGTTTGCTACCTTGGTATTTTTCAAACTGAAATAAACAGTAGCTGCTGTTAAAGAAGTACTTTCATTACTTGAGGTTTGTGGTGAGTCTCAGAACCTGTCTTACCACTGTGTGCAGATAACAAATCAGCAGTCTGACATCCACAGAGCCTTTCTGTGACTCAGCTAGTTTCTCCATGAGCTACATTCAAGGTAAATATTAGATGCAAGTGCATCTTCCTTCTTTTTAAGGTGAAAAAATAACTGTATGGCAAAGCCTGACTGGTCTGGTTATGTCAGGAAGCTCATGGTTGGCTAATAGCACTAGAGAAGTGATATGAGCCTGAAAGGGCATAGAACTGGAAGGTAACTAATTCCTCCTTCATCCAGCCACAGGGTTCTACCCAGGGAGACACAATGTCATAACATATCATGCAGTTGCAACAAAAGTTTTAAATCTTGCAGCTCCCTTAGCTAGACATATCTCCCAAAGTTAGATTAATTGTGAGTCTTTCATCTTCAGCCATCTCTGAAAGGCCTTATCTTTATCTCTGCTTTCAGAGGTTCATAAATTTCTCTGTGTTCAAAGGCTCCATCCCTTCCCCCAGTTCCTCTCTAGTTCAGATATCCTCAAAATCCAGCACGACTGGCAAGTCCCTCTGTATTGAATCCCTTTGAATTACCTCCCCTTTCATACTTCCTTCCATGTCTTCCACCAGTTTCCTTCCAAAGCTTCACCTGTTCAGTTCACAGAATCACAGAATCACAGAATATCAGGAGCTGGAAGGGACCTCGAAAGATCATATAGTCCAACCCCCCCTGCCGCAGCAGAATTCCCTAGACCAGGTCACACAGAAGCACGTCCAGATGGGTTTTGAATATCTCCAGAGAAGGAGACTCCACAACCTCTCTGGGCAGTCTGTTCTAGTGCTCCCTCACCCTCACTGAAAAAATTTCTACGTGTATTCACACGGAATTTCCTATGCTCCAGCTTACAGCTATTGCCTCTTGTCCTGTCACTGGGCTTCACTGAGAAGAGCCTGACACACACCTTTCACATATTTAAAAGCATAGAGGAGGTCACACCTTAGCCTCCTCTTCTCCAAGCTAAAGAGACCCAGCTCCCTCAGCCTTTCCTAATAAGGAAGATATTCCACCCCCTTCATCATCTTTGTGGCTCTGTGCTGGACTCTTTCAAGCAGTTCCCTATCCTTCTTAAACTGAAGGGTCCAGAATTGGATACAAGATTCCAGATGCGGCCTCACCAGGGCAGGGTAAAGAGGAAGAAGAACCTCTCTCGACCTACTAGCCACACCCCTTCTAATACACCCCAGAATCCTATTGGCCCTCCTGGCCACAAGAGCACACTGCTGGCGCATGGTCATCCTTCCATCTACCAGGACCCCCAGATCCCTTTCCCCTTCACTGCTCTCCAACAGGTCAGTCCCCAACCTATACTCATACATGGGGTTGGTCTTTCCCAGGTGCAAGACTCGACACTTGGCCTTATTGAATCTCATTAAATTTCTCCCTGCCCAACTCTCCAGCCTGTCTAAGTCTCACTGAATGGCAGCACAACCCTCCTGTGTGTCAGCCACTCCACCCAGTTTAGAGTCATTAGCAAACTTGCTGACAGCGCACTCTGTTCCCTCATCTCATCCTTGCTGAACCTTTCTGTTGGCAACCTCCCTTCTACCAAAAACTTTCCCATCATGGGAAACAACATTGCTACTTTCTTGTTTCCTGCTACGTCTGTCAATCTTGCTGGTCATCTGCTTGTGTGCTGCTCAGCTTGGAATACAACTGGTTTGGGGAATTCCTGAAATCAGGCTAACTGTGAGAGGTTTAAGTAGATAGTTTCTAAATCACCCTGGTACTGGAATTCTAAAAGATTTAAAGGCAAAGTAAATTTTAAAATAATAAAGTTTGTCTGAACAGTTTTATTTTTTCTGTTGGCAGCTTTTTCTCCTCTTCAGGGGCAAGATCACCTGTAAACTGTTGTCAACATTTATGCTTAAAGCATTCACTGAAAAAGCTAGTGTGACATATATTCAACTTTAACGCTTACTTTCTAGTAAGTAAAGAGAATTAAATCACTAAACAAAATTGGATTTATTTATAACCAGGTAGCTGTTCTAAGTGTCAGTTTTATTCATGTTTTTCTATGTCAGATATGACCATATTCAGGTGGATCAGTCCTTGTACACTAGGTTACCATAATTATGCACTATATTCATTTCAAAATTAGTTCCAGCTAGTTAGCTTCACTGCAAGACAATTCACACTGCCAACTGAGAATTCAACTTAGTTTGATGATGGATTCATATAAACAGCAAAATCCATTATTAATACACTGTAGGAAAATAAACTCTCTGACTGGCTGGGGATATGAAGCACATGAAGTTTTTTTCGTTTTGGATGGTTGGAAATTTTAAACTCAAGCAGCTTTTAATCAACATACCATTGAAACCAAATTTCAGCAACTGCATTTCTTATTCAGCAGTGGTACAATGTAACTGAAAATAGAAGCTCCAAAGGCTTTATGGTCTGTTACTCAACATGTGCTTATAATAAATTAGACATAAATAGCAGTTATTGTGTACCAAGAAAAGCAAGAAAATATATCCAGTTTCATAAGCTGGAGGGCTGAGAGGACCATTTCTGTCCTACTGTTCTGAAATAATTCCTATAATTCACACACTGACACATATCATGGTTTTCTATTATTATCAAGTTACAGTAGCATCTAGCCACTCAAGTCCCATAGTTCTAAAATAGTTTGTAAAAAGCTAGCACCAGTTACCTAGAACTAGTTGCAGTTACACTTTATCTAGTAGTGTCAAGACCACGGCTCAAGTAAGCTCTTGCCTGTGGAGGAGCTGTACGAGGTAGACAGAGGGTTGATTACTGCTGAGGAGTAGTGGATGTGCAAGCATAATACACAGGGTGCAGGCACCCTGCCACAGATCTGAGCTTCCCTGCATCTGCAAGGGCCCCTGTAATGCTCTAATTCACACTGCTGGTGGGCACCAGGCACTGAACAAAGCAGAATCACAGAATATCCCAAGTTGGAAGGGACCCATAAAGATCATCAAGTCCAACCACTATTTACACACAGGACAACCCCAAAGTCACACTATGTGTCTAAGAGCGTTGTCCAGGTGCTTCTTGAATTCCATGAGAGTTGGTGTCATGACTTGCCTCCCTGGGGAGCCTGTTCCAATGCTCCACCACTCTCTGGGTAAAGAACCTATTCTGAACATACAAAAACGGGGCTGCAGCAAACACCATTCAGTGTCACATCTCGCACCTTCTAACAGCAAAAGGTACTTTACTAGACAAAGGTGCGTAAAGACCATTGTTGTCAGGGCTTGAATAGCCACGGTTACAAGAGTAAAAGGGAATTAAGAAAGTGTTCAAGGTGGAGGAAAGTGGTAATGAACAGCTCCTCCCACATGTAAATTCACTGAAAAGGAGTGAATTCTCTTCTACCTGCAAGCAAAAGGAAGACAAAGTGGATCTATTTCTGGCTTTAAATTTTTCTACACTTTAACAACTCTCCTTCAACCTTAAGTGAAGTTGGCTGACTACAAACCACATAGACAGACTATGAAGGCTACATACTCTGTAGAGTGACCAAGATATGGGCTACAGTTTTTCACACTGACATTATAAGAAGGAAGCCTTATAAAAATCAGTCATGGATTCACCATGTGTAGTGATGGACTCCATCACCACCCTTCATTAACTCCTGTCCTACATCCTCATGCTGCAGTTCTGGAAGCTCATTCATTAGTGTTATGCCATGGGTCTTTTTTAGTTTTTCAACCCAGGTTGCTGGTTGGAGGGAGATGGGTGCTGCAAAAAGCAAATATATGCCAGTGATCTGCCTATATAATAAGGGACCTAGCACTGGCTAGGAGGGCAGATTTATTCCCTTTGAATTGCGTATCCACCTGAGGAGAATAGCAAAAGAGTTTATTGCAAAAGTTTGTGAATATTTGCTTTTGGGTAAGCTACTGTCAAAACCTAGTGATAGTGAATTGAAACAGAAATCTCAGTGAAACTGTGTAAGGAGTAATTTTTTTGGTGAGTAATTATAATTTTCAGTGAAGAAAAAGTAACCAAAGCACCTCATTCAAAGGCAATTTTACAGAAGTGATTGCTTTGACAGAAGCAGCAGGCAGCAAGGTAGGTGCTAGGCTGGGGGGAGATGCAGGACATGCACAGGAAGGCAAAACCTACAAATTCACATGAACTCTTCAGCAGACCTGCAGATAATATTGCAGGTGATGGTGATAAAAACATTTATCAGACAGAAAAACGGTATGTGCTTCTTTAGGTTGGACAGGGATGAATAGACCAAGGCAGTACAGAAATTTAAACTATTCACAGTAACAGAAAATCCAAAGGAAGAGGATAAAAGTCCATTACTGGGTAAAAGTATGTCAGTTCTACATCTTCCTCAGGAAAACATCATCACTGAAGAAGCAAAGGACAAAAACAGTTAAAGAAAAATCTCAGGATATTTTCCACAGCACAGTGATAAATTGCACCTTTTTCAGTTTGATAGTTATTACATATAAGTCCAGTAAGGAAAGGCTCAGTGGTACCTATTTATCTTTCTCCGTTTACCCTAAGATGAAAGTCACCAGAAACTTACATCTGGCTTTTGGTACAAGGTGACTGGGGGTGCATACCAGCACCCGTTGTCAGTATAAAGAATAAATTTATTTGGGATTTTGTTTAAAGGTGCTAGAAAGGTGTTTTCTCCTGTATTGAATAAAATTATTGAGAAGGCTAGTTAGGCATGGATGAATCTGTAAGAAGGACTGAAGATGTCATATGCTGCCTGAAAATGAAAAACAATGCTGTGGAAAAATCTAAGGCTTGTCATATGTGCCAAAATCAAACTAAATCAAGTAAAAACTCAGAAACCACAACTCCTCAAAAGCAAAGTAGGCATTGACTTATGTAGACTGGGAAAAAAACTATATATCCTACGCTATTTTTCTTTCTTTCCTTAGCTAACACAAAGAGAAGATGTTATAGATGAGTATATGTGTCAAAAGCACTGAATTATTTGTGATGCAGCTGACACAACTGTAACTGACAGCACCATTATTTAGTTCAAGTAGTTTGCAGTTAAGTACAGTCTTAGACATAATCTTGCTAATGGAACAGTTCCCACCCTAATACTTTTTTAGGAAGTACTGCCAGATTAATAAAGAGCTTATTGAAAAGCACCCAGATTCAGAGCCTGATCCATATTTAGAACAACTGAGTTCCAGAGCAGCACCAGTGATGCATGAGGCTGTCACCTGAGAACATTTTTTCCTACAGAAAACTGAAATCAAGACTAGCTACATTATTAAACACTGGACACTTGCAGAAATGAAGGGTGAGATAGCAAAATGAACTCCTCAGTTAAACTCAATGCTCTCAAATCCATCTCCTCCCAGAATAAGTGTGAGAGCTGGTGCTGAACTTCATAGGGATTTTGAACTTCCTAACAATTGCAAATGTGAGATCTTTACAGCAATTGCTATATAAGTAATCCCTTCACTTTCTTCCATATATCCTCACAGCACCTTCTGCAGACCATCAACATTTGCTGGTTGTCAACTCTGACCTGATCTATTCTGTCAACTTGTATGACAGCACTGCTCTTTGGTATACATGAAATACAATGATTTTCCTTTGTATTACTGAAATAGGGTCGGTCACACATTTAATGCAAACCTATAGTGTAAACTGCTTCAGAGCTCTTACAAGGAATTGTATTTATGCAAAACTCTGTATTTGGAATATGAAACTTGTTATGTATTAAGAATGTTTGATTTACTTGTTTGACTTGTTATTTTTTGCAGTACTATTTCAGAGGGCTTTTTTTGATTGATATATGAATAAGCAGCTAATCAGACTTTTGAGCAAATACTGTAATTTTGTCTAGAAAGTAAGTGTTATTGTTCTTAGGAATATCCAACCGTAAACATATTTTTGTTGGGCAAAATATACAAACACCTAAACAGATACAGGAAAACAATCTTGATATCAAAGGCCATAAGTTTTCACAACCTCTACCAGAAAATATTGAAATTGTCAGCTGAATGTAAAGAACTGTAAAAAGAACAGAAAGGAATCGTTTGATTCTCACATTGTCAAGGCTTACCACCTACTGTACTACAAAGCAGCAGATTACAGGCCCTTGCATTGGATGAGACCTTCTGCTGTGCTCAGTGACTCAGGAACAAATCTGTTGCTTCTCTTTGGTAAGTGTTGGACGTCTGACCCTCACAGATGATTACTGCTAGTCACACTAACTACTTAAATACCAGCTGCTCCTGGGGGCAGGCTATGTAACACTGCATCCAGTATGGCACAAGTTGATTTTCCCACTCATTGCCCTGTTCTCGCACTGCACCCAGGGCTAATCCCCAAAGTCTCTCAGCTAAGTTAGCACTGTCCATGCTCACCATGCTCCCCTTTGGCATGGATCCTCTCTGCTTCCTTGAGCCTGAAGCAGGATGTTCTGGAAGTCAGTGAGTAGAAAGCTATGTGAGACAATGTGTTTGTGGCTTCCTCCACCCAGCATGAGGCAAGAACAGATCATGGCTGACTGATTGATGAGATTTGAGAGATTTGGGAGGAACACATTATGATTTAGCAGCCAAACTCCAGCTGAAAATTAAGCAAAATGTTTCTTGATGAAATATTCCCTTGCTGCTGCATGTTTACAAGTGGAGTATTATCAATTGGACTTGACAATCTTAAAGGTCTTTTCCAACCTAAACGATTCTGCCACTCTGTAACTGGTGCCAGCCCCAACTGGCAAAAATTACAGTGGCAGACGCGAGGTGAAATCCCGGGCAAGCGCCCATGCGTGGTAAGCAGCCTCATTTATCTGACGTCATAGACGGTAACAACGAGTGAGGGTGGGACATGCCTCTGACGTCACAGACGTAACAACGAGTGAGGGTGGGACAAAGGCAGGGAAAACGCAGCGGGCTGAAGCCCGCGTTGCGTCGAGGCGCCGCTGGGTGTCGTTGTTGCTGGACAGCGGCGCGGGCGCAACAACAGTACAAAAGGCGAGTGCGTGCCAGCCGCCATCTTGTCTCGCCGCGCCCCGTAGTGTCAGCGGAGCCGGGGGATTTGTGCACTCTGTGGAGGGCGGGAGGGGCCGCCGGCGGTGCTGCCTGTCCTGTTGCGTTTTGTCGGTTGCCCGAAAGCTCGGCCGCTCCATCACGGAGAGGGCGGGGCGCTGTCTTTCCCGTCGCTCCTCGTTGAGAGAGGAGGCAGGCGGCAGCGGCGGGGGCTGAGGCTGGGAAGATACGATAAGCAGCCTGTGCCACAAAGGAACGCAGCCCGCTGCCTGCGTTCTGGGGAGGCTTTGGGAGCAGCTGAGATAATTCGCTGGAAAATTGAATTTGGGGGCAAAGAGAAAATCAAATCAGGGACAGAAAAGTGATAAGAATGCTGAACAAGGGCTGGTCCTAGAAATAGCAGATGCAGGCGGGTTTTGCAGCTGTAGAAATGGCAGAGCACACTGAACTCCTGACATTCGGAGGTGGGAGGATGTGAGGTGGTCATGTAAGGTGTAAATGCCCAGCAGATGCGTTTGGGATTTATGTCTGTCTTAAACCTGGAGTTAGATGTAGAGAAGAGTCAAAGCTGGGGAAGTTTACACTCTTTCCTGTGCCCTAGTTGGGGGGTCCCACTGAGAGGCATTTATCATCGTGTAACTTAAACCTTTCTCCACTTTATCCCTGAATTTGGTCCCTGGGGATGGGTGTAGGCCATATTGTTCATGAACCTTTGATGATACTGCCCAATCTGAAGTGGAAGACCCGATTCCTGGGGCAGGCCCGAGTTAAAGGGTGACATTTGCCTGTCACTGACCCTCCCCTGAAAGGGGAGAAAAGATAGTGCCAACAGTGATGCAGGGGCAGGTCTATCACAGTACCATGTGTCATGCTTGGCAGTCCCTCTTAAAGAATATTTAAGGATTATAGTGAAAAGGGGACTTTCTGGCTAGGGCTGCTAGTTAGCAGCAGGCTACATTTAGATGGATCCCTACAGAAACCACTTGCATGTGCAGAGGTATTAACAATAAAAAAGGTTGAACAAAAATGGACATTAGAGGATGAGAAGCTTGTAGTAGGAATGATTTGTCATGACAACTGTGTGCAAAGGTGAAAGATGCTTGATGCCTTAGGCAAGTAAAGGGCCCAATTTAACATAAGCTGTTGACTTTGAATGGTAGACTCTGCAAACTGGTACAGAATTGAGCTTTTTGACTATTACAGGAAAACTAATCAACCTGAATGAGGGTATATTGAAGAATTATATGTTGTATCCTTCTGAATTGTTCAAAACGACAGAACAGCTATAGGAAAACCACATAGTTCAGCCCCAGCAGCATTTTAAAGGCAGGCTTTCACCTCTGCTATGTGGGATTTTCTCTCTGGGGATGCTGCCACCGTTAGAGGGCAGGAATGGGAGAGGTCCTTGGATTTATGCCTTTCCTCCTTCAAAATCTGAGTTGGAGGGAAGCAGAAGGCAGCTCCTCATTCATGCCCTGTAAGGTATTTGCACAGCCACAGCTGTCACCAGCTAGACACCACATAGGCTGGTCTATGATGCCTTCTCAAATTGCAAAAGAAGCTAGTGGCAATTTGTCACTGCAATACAAACAAGAACATGTTCTGCCCATCTCCTTTAGTCCATGAACTTTCCAAATAGCTGACTATGGCACTTCACCAGAGTTTACAAGGAAAGATGTCTTGTATCTGTCTAATTTGAAGAGCGCTCTGAATCCCCTTTGCATTGAGGGAACCTTAAAAGAGAGCTTTCCTCAGAAAGCAGAATTTACACACTCACAGCAGAGTGCTATGTAAATTCAGCTTTAAAATTTTGCAGTTCCAATGACAAATCTACTTTCATCAGCACCAGCAGCACTGGTGCAAGTAGCATTGGCAGTCTATGAGAAGACATCTTACAGTAGCAGCAGTGATGTTAGGAACTAGTTATGTTTTGCTGGTTATTTCCTCCTCATACACACACACAGAGGCATACACACTCAGTAGTGGTCTATTCTGACAGCAAATCACAGACAAAATTGCTTATTAACAATAAGTATTTCTGAACAGACTTAAATCATGGTTTTACCAATGCACTTCTTAGGGTCATTATTGCCAGTTCCAGATAGAATTTAGCTAGAATATCAATGAGTTGAAAATGTCTCTATGAAACAAACCAACCAACCTGTTATGCTGGAGTGAGTGACCACCAGCCTGCTAACTTTTGGTAAAAGCTGTTGGCAGCTAGAGTTTCTCTGCTGCTCAACAGAAATCAGAAGTGCAGATAATTGTAACAGGTCTTGGGAAAAACATCAAACGAGTACCAGAAGGAATTCATGAGTACAAGGGGTTTTTGGTTTTATGTTTTGAGTAATCCACCACATTTAACAACGTTACTAATTTCCTTGGTTTTAGGAATGAGCAATCCCATGTTTTATGGACATTCTAAACCCAGCTGTAGGAAAGGTGTCAGAGTCCCAAAACCTGCTGTGTGCAGTTCATGTCATGGCCTGACATCAATAAAGACATAAAGAACAAAAGAGCATCTTGCAACTACTGCAAAATTGGACATACTGAAGCCAGTTCCCCCACCTCACACCCAGAATGTCTGTTTTTCTACTAGACAGATTAGGTTGGAGTTCATCAGGAAGTTGTTCTTTCTCACAAGTGTTAATTCTAACCTCATTTGTGAATTTATCCATAGAATAAATAAAACATGAAAAGCAGCAATATGAATATTTAACCAAGATGTGTCTATCCTGAATTTAAAAAAAACAAAAACAAAACCAACAAAACCTGTGTGTGGGATTGTATCTTCTGTTAATTTGGCCAGTAGGATGTAGTGATGACAGCAGGCTTTCTTTATGTAAGAGAACCTCCATTAGAGTTACAAACTTATGTTTTATGGGTGACCATCAGATGATCACACTTATCAGTCCTTTCAGACTGATGAACTGAATTTGAACAGGCAAGTCAGATTTCCTTCCCTGTCAACCAGCAGTTGTGGCAATTGTCCTAGGCACAGTTGTTGTAAATAAAAACACAGATGTTGAAGTCTTCCTCTGTTTTGCTGCTGGTAGCAGAACACGGCTTGCTGCAGCTGATTTTCTGCTGCTTTCAAGCTGGTTTTGTGGGCCATATAAAAATAAGTTGTTTGTTTAACCCCAAGTAAGGACAGAAGAAGGAAGTCTTTTGCACAAATGGTGAAGATCCTCAATCCAGTCCCTTTAATGTATCAGAAAGGAGTCATAAACGTCTCAGTTCTGCAGCAAAAGGATTCCTTTGATGTAGAAAATGTGGAGTAAGCTTTGCAGAGCTCTTTCGAACTCCAGTGCACAGTATGTGTGCTGAGGAGCAGGGGTTCTAGATGGGAGGTGCTGTGGAGTTCAAGCAGCATCCTGTTGCTGGAATGACTGTTAGGGAGGAACACAGACTTGTACAATTTTGGCAGTCCTCTGCTTGGCTACAGTAACTTTGCAAACTTAGCAGAGGCATCAGAGTAACTCGGGCTCTGGACATCACAGAAATTTTTTAGGCCACTTTCCAATCCCTTCCCAATAATTTCATATATGTTATTTAAGGGTGACAAAGATCTTGACATCACTCATATTCCTGAAGCAATTACAGTTCATTCCTTCATTATCAAGAAGACTTCAAACAAGCTATGTTGCTCACTTGTTTTTCCACTTTATTCTGTTTGTGTTCAGGGCAGTTTTTCTGGGTTGTTTATGTTTGGTTTCATTCCTGGTTCTCATCTACTAGCTGTGTTTCAAGTAAGTGGGAGTGCAATCTATGTACTGTTTTGAGGAAAAGAATTTTTCCAAAATATAGTGT
Organism: Galbula dea; assembly: GCA_013399015.1. NCBI lineage: Eukaryota > Metazoa > Chordata > Aves > Piciformes > Galbulidae > Galbula > Galbula dea. The sequence continues at coordinate 423,018 of VWZX01010265.1, forward strand.
GACATATCCTTTTCTAATTCCACAGGTAAAACCCAGCCTGCAGGAATGTAGCTGCCCTGCCTCCCTTATCCTTAGAGTCACCTATTCGAAGCTTCATTGAGCTGAGACCACATGGGCAAAGGAAATCATGGGCAAAGGATCAACTCAGGGAAACTTTCACAAGTGGCAGGTGACAAGAGGTCCTGGAGGTCCTACCAGTCCACTGTAGGGTAGGCTTCAAATAGGCTGGGCAATTCCCTCCCTCCTATTACTGGGGGTTCAGATTAATTGGTTATGTGACATAACCGCAACATGAAAACAGCATTCAGGCCAAGAAAGACAGACTTTCTAGGAGGACTGTGGCAATACCTAAGACAACAGAGGAGTACTCGTATTTTAACAGGAATTATTACCATGTCAGGAAGTGTGTTTGTGGCTCAGTTCTGACCCTACCCCCATTCATATTAATTTTGGGAAAGCTTTGCCTGTTGTTAACAAACATGTTCAACTTCTGAATTGCCTGATGGCTGGAACAGACCCACTTCAGCTTCTACAAAGAGGTAGCTGCTAAAGTATGTTTTACACTCACACAAGGACTCCAGCTTTGGTCAGGATGGGCACTTTTTTTTTTCCCTCTGTCTCTTACTTCTTTGACAGTAGAATGTTCCACAGAAATAACTTGGTCTGTGTGAATTTCCATGACACCATATTCCTCTTGAGCACAAACACTTTGCCTGAACTGCTTGGGCCTGGGCTATATAAAGGTTATCGAGAGGCTCCATGAGGTAGGAAGAGTTTAGTTTATAAGGAAAAATGAGAAATAACCATTTAATGCCATAGAGAATGCTATGTAAATATTCATTTACGTTCCTGCTGCACAACAGTGGCCTTGTTTCCAGAATCAGTAAGACAGCAGAATAAGTAGCACAAAGCATCAAACCCTTGTTTGTGATTTTACAAAATATGCTGTTTTCTGCCGGTGATAGAAAGGACAAGAGGAAAAAAATATGTCCATCAAGCAGTGCTTCCTGGTATATTTTAGTGTCTATTCAAGTGCTTCCTGGTATTTTTAGAAACAACAAAATGACAGAAAAATATGGTTTGTAGTTAAGGTCCCTTATTAACACTTATCTGAGTGCAGAATAGGGAAATAGGCAAGATTCTGCAATGAATAAATGAATATTTAACAAATCTGAATGAAGATAAATTGAAGAAATCCTGTTATAAAGACAAACAAATACATCTTTATTCTTTATAACATAGGCAATAGCTCCACATTGCACATGACAAGATATGCTTTACATACTAGGGTGAATATGTATTGCTAACTATACGGAATGCAGTTAAATTGCGAAAATATATTTTTTTTAATTTCCATAATAGAGGAAAGCAGCATGGCTGAGGTTACTCACATTTTAGATTATTATTACTGAAGACATGTTTTACATCATTAGCTTTTAATATAGATGCTGTTTGCTTTCACTTCACAATTTATTCTGTTTTGGAGACTGAAGGTACAACATGTGGTTGCATGGAATGCAGGTTCTGTTAGAACTAAGCAGGTATTTTACTGAATTTTACACGTCTATCTAGGAGAAAAACAGTTTTCTACATTTTTCATTAAACAGCCCATACTTTCCAGTCTTTTTCTATGTAAAAAAAAGCAACACAACAAAGTGTCATTTTTTTCAGTATATCTATTTGGGCAAAGAAGTTTTCTTCCTACACTTTTATAAAAGAAGATAAATATTCTTGGAATTTTGCAACAAAGCTGTAACTGAGTTCATTTCTTCCCCTCTCCTTTACACCTATATATAGTTCCACTCTTCTTTTTTCCAAAAGAGAGGTGTGTAATGCTGCAGAGGTAATTACATAAAACTGCTGTATAAAGTTTGTCCACTAGGTGGTCCTTAAAGACGTATTTAAGGACACTGATTCAGGTTTTATGTCTTCATATTGCAGTACATACAAATACATGCAAATAAATATTTTAATATCATAATTACCAGCTACAGCTAAAGTGATTGTAAACATGTTGCTCCCCCCTCCCATACTCAATATATGATCATCAAAGGTAAATAATCCAAAGAATATTACATATATGATTCTACTACGTGTATAAGAAAACCTTATGTGCAGCTCACATATTCCATTTATACTCCAGGGGTGCAAAACACTTGGGAGTAAAGAATTAGATAGACGCTGTAGTGATGATGTCCAAAGTAAACAAAAAAAAAAAAAAGGGAAAAAAAAATTGGCCTGGCTGTAAACAAGTATATATAACACTGAGAGGAAAATATTTGGATTCCAAGCACAAGTCTCATTTTACTTTGAGACAGCTTGAAATTAAATCTGGGAATCTACCATACGCCTAAATCTTCCTGTTGAAGGTGGAATGCCATCAAAACTTATCTGGTGTGGAGCCTCTGTGAGGTATTTGCAGGAAGTTAATTCCCTAGACAGCTAGACCATGCAAAGCCACTTTTCTGTTTGTTATTCCCAAACTTGAAAGAAGCATCATCATTACAGATGGCATGCTCAGCTGAAGAAAACTCCATTCCCTGAATGTTGTGGAACAGAAGGCATTCTGACAACATCCACTATCAAAAAACCTGAGGTGTATCAACAGCAATCATTTTTTTTCTCTCACAATTTGAGCTGTAAGGATGACAAAATTCAAATAAAAAATACAGCAATTTACAGCCACTGAACATGCAATGATTCTGAGAACCAGCTAAAAATGCTGATGTCTGTGCTCCCATATGCCAAATGATCTTGTCATTAAAACTTTCTTATTATGCAGTAGACACATTTCACAAGAGTTTAGAAACTAAATGTAAGAAATTAAACTTTTCAAACATTTTTGAAGTTATATTGTATGGTAAAAAGGGAAACTATGAGTCCATGAAATATACCCACAGCTATTATGGGCCTTTTTTTATTATGTTGCTGCAGTTTTCAGTACAGTAATGGTGAATTTCTAAATACGTTGTACTAATTTCCATATTCATTTTCAACTCAATTCTCATTTCAAGTGTGTAGAGTATGATTCCATTAGTTTTCACTGATTCATAGAAAATGCAGTATGGGTTGTGTCTTTTTATTAATGAAAGCAAAAATAAGAATGAAGTTATAGAATGTAATGATGTTATAGAATGTAATGATGTTTAGAAATGAGTTTCCTTCATTTTACAGCAGTTCTGCTGCAAATTATGACAAGACTGGCAATTCTAAGCTGTGTATTGTAATACAAACCATGTCTAATGAAAAAATGATGTAATCAAAAGCTGCAGAAAGACAGGAGTCTCAGTATTCCTCTTTCCTCGTGAGCAGGGCTTCTTGCTATAAACTAGTGAATTTAGAAGAAAGAAATTACCACTGTAATAGAGAAATGGATATATTATTTGAATACATAGTAAGAGGAGAACAGGTAATTGCTCCTCGCTGCTTCTTCTGATATCAGAGGAGCTAAAAAGTTCTATCTAGTTACAATATTTTCCCAAAATGCCTCACAAACTGAAAGAGAGAAATCACTGCTTGCTCCAGTGACCTTTTGATAGTCCAAACCAGCTGTTTGATAGGCCACAGGAATTTAATACAAGTATTTTGGAGACCAAGCATGCTATGTGATCCTGTAGGTTAAGTTTTGGTTGGAAGAATTACTTAAATTGTCATGGAGTCAACACTGAGACCTTCACAGGAATTAGAGAAGATAGTAATTTTCATATGTAGTTTATGACAAATGACCATTAAAAGGAAAACATGAAAGAACTGGGCCAAAACTTGGAAAGACAAATCCAACAAAACCAGTTTCAAATTTTGGTATTGTGACAAAACATTCAAAGCAAAAGTGAGATAGTAAAGAGAAAACACAAGTCACAGGAAAAATAAATAAAAATGCTTCTCTTTTTTCTTTGCAACAGTAGCAATACTTCCTATTTGTTCAAATCTTTATGTAGTACACAAAAATACAGACTTTAATAAAACAGTCTTTTCACATTAATCTTCTGAACAGAAAATTATCCTCCTACTCTAGCTTCTAATTTCCTCTTCCTGTCCCATATATAAAACAGCTGGGTGCGGTTGTCTGATGAGACTAGCTGCCTTGGTTTCCCAAGCTATTTTATCCCTTCCTGCCTGTTGTGTGAGCTTGGCTCAATTTAGGGAAAAAGGAGGGAGGTGAGTAATTTTTGGTCTGTTTTTTCATCACTGTTTTACTCTCAATGTTTTTAAGCCTCTCAAGAAGTCAGATGAGCACTGTATTTGTTCTATCAGGAAAACTGAAAATCATATGCAGTGAGGAAGGAGCAGCAACTCAAAAGACACTTAGAGAGAAGCCCCAGACCTAAAGCTAGAAGAAGGATTTTTGTAACTCACTTTGGTTTAGAGTGAGGGAAAGCTACCTCAACTAGCTGAAGAAAGGATTGTCAGTCAATCTGCAAATGGATGAGAGCTGTGGGGAACTTCAGCTGAAAATATTAGACCTGGTTTGAGTGTGACTAGAGAGGTCAAGACAAAGAGAATCTTCTCAAATTTGTGACACAAAGAGATAGTAATCATGTGGCGTAGTTCACTGTGGTTGAAATCAAGAGATGGTGGGAAGTCCTTAAAACAGAGGAAGAAGGAAGAGCATACTAAAGTTATGCTGGGCTTTAGCTTGTGGTCATATATTCATTAGGTTTCAGCAATGCTAATAAAGTTTCATGTCATGAACACATGAGAGCCAACAAACAAGTCTTTAGTCTTGAAAAGAGGTGGAAATATATTAAAGGATAACCTAATTTAGGTATGGTACAGAGCAAAAGTCCCACAGAAAACTTGAGGAAAGAATAGGATAGTCCTTGTAAAGGGTCGGTTGAAGAAAGAAATCAATAGGGGTACGATGATGTGTGTGAAATTTAGGATGTAAGGAGGTAAATATTTATTTGAACATATAAACTAGAGAGCATTGAAAATAATGATACATAGAGGAAGCAAAAATGGAATAAGTGGCTGTGAGATTTGTCTAGGAAACAATCACCTGAAACTCTAATGACAGCATCTTCACTGAAATGTGAGGAGGAAAGCCAGATTAGAGAGGACCTTAGCTGTGTGAAAAAACAAACAAAGACAAAACCAAACCCAACAAATAGTAAACCAAAACCTTCTATGTAATGGTATTGGCAACGTACAATGAACTTAGAGATGAAAGTAGTCAGTGATGTGTTTCTGTGTGGCTGCATTTTTGTTTGTGTGTTTTAGGAAGAGATTTTTCTGTATTTCTGTTTTAAGAGAAAAGAGTAAAAAAGAGTGCAGCAGGAGCCTGAGGGGGAAGTTCAGGAAGTGATCATGGGCTGCCTGGAGGAAAACAGATGAGAAACTTAAGCATCTGCAGTAGAGACTATATGGAAGAGACTTGGGGGTAACCACTGAAGGCACAGGTAAATGGATAAAAGGAAGTCATGCTCTGTTAAGGTTATTTTGAGAGATTGTCACAGTCTTGTGCAGTGAAAAGGGAGATAGAGAACGGCAGAGAAGATCTGACTTAAGGCCACTAGAGATTACAGTCCAGAGATGACTTTGTGCTGGAATGAGACCAAAAGAGGGAAGAATAGGTTTCTGGTGGAGAAAGTCATTCTGGTCACAGGCTTTTGCCAGAAACATTCTTGAGCACAAGAGCAGGAGTGGAGGAAGCAGATGTTGAGGGACTTGGCAAAGGAGACAAAATTGTTGAGTCACAGAAGAGTTAGGAGAGAGGGAAAGGGGGAGCAACACGCAGTGAGAATCAACAGAAGTAGAGGGGGCTGCTGGAGAGCAGATGCAAAGTTGTCTGCCCTTTGCTGATCCTAGGCAGACCCAGTGCTTGAGAAATGTGAATTAATAAATAAGAATGCATCCAGATATAACAAAGCAGCCTAGCAGCATCTGTCTGCAAAAATGATCAGAAGGGTAATTTTATAACTGTCCCTGTAACCCATTACATCGGCAGTGAAGAGCCACGTTAGGGTGTGAGGGGAGAGAAGGAATTTGGAGAACGCTGTTTCACTCCCGTGCGTCCCAGTGGACTCCCATTGCCTGGGGTTGCAAACAGCAGAGAGGAGAAAGCCAGGGCAACTGTGAGCAGTGCAGAAGGAAGAACAAAATGGTCACTTAACAAAACAAAACAAAAATTATTGCACCTAGGGAAGCATCCATCTGAGACAGGGTGCCCTAGATGTGAGGAAAGCCAAATAAACAAGATAGCAGCTGATATTTTTACCTCTACAAAATTAGAGAAAAATGGTCTCCAATGGCATGATAGAGGTGCTCTTCACATCTTTTTCCTATGTTTCACAACATTATGATATTACTTAGCAGCATGTTTCCTGTCAAAGATGGATTCCCTTTTTTATGAACTCTCCTTCATTTTAGTAAGAGAAATGTGATCTGGAAAGAGTTTTTAGTAAAAAAGCTAGTTCTGTCAAACACATCTGTAAACATTCAGCTCTGCCTCACACAAGGGAGCTTCATCTGTGAATGCTGCATCTAGAAGTCAAATGCAGAACTGAGGCAGGATATTCTCAGCACCTATTTATAGAAGAATGTATAAAATACTATAAACTCTACCACATGACCCAAATACTAAACTATTCACATGAGCCCATGCAAACAGAAGAAGGAAAACAAACAGCTTAAAAAACAACATAATTGAACATGAAAGCACCATCAGGAAACATGAAAATGAGTCCCATGTCATCTCACGTTTCAAACAGCACAAATATATCACCTTATCCCTTAGGTTGTTAAACATTAATCAAACATACCACTATGCTTAAAAGGATAATGCTCTTGAAGGAGAGATGCTTTGTGTATATTCACTTTGTATTCTTCCAGAACTGCAGACCAAAGTAATGAATGACATTTTAGACCATTTTTCACATGAGGAGCCAGAGTGTCATACAAGGTTTCTTATTTCATACTACACTGTCCTTCCACATTACACTGCTTGTTTTTCAGTACCAGAATATCCTTTATGACTTTATTATCTTTTTTTTTAAGGATAACTTTCGGGCACAAGAATGGCTTTGCAGAGCTCCACTGCTGTTACCATCTTGTATTACAGAAGCAGCTCTAACAGCTATGTAAGCATTATAAATCCTTTTTCCTTTACTCCTGACTTTGCCCTGTGCTTTCCCTAGAACTGTGACAATTCCTGACAGTCCATAGTGGAGCTGGGAAAAAGTCCTGGGTTTGCTGCTTGAGAACACTTCCCAGAGATTCAACTGACAGATTCAAAGACAAGATTGAACAGAGAAGTGTCTGTTCTATTGACCTGTTCTGGTGGCTGTGATTTGTAAAGAGCGCTGCTAGAGCAAATGCAAAATTTTTCATTAAGCATTTGAGAACTAAAATAATAAGACGTGATGAAGCATGTCTTTGTAAATATCTTTTCCTTCCTCGCTACCCCCCTCTACAGTGTCTATGCTCTCCTTCCTCAGTCCACACCCCCCTTATTTTTTAAGACAACCAATTTTAAGGCTGGAAACTTACCAATGGCTATGTGATGACATCTCTGCTATCAAAGTTTTAGGTAAAGCACGATGTGGTCCATGATCTGGGTTTCACATATCCGCGTTGAGACCAGTCATACAGTGCTACTGCAAAGCATTATAGAATAGTTGCTGGAGCATGTGGGCCATAGCTTTGCCTGACCTTGAGATTGAAGACAAAGAGAAGAACTGCTTTAGCCTGGTGAAATTAAGCATAAGCTTGTCCAATTAGTTTTTATGCTAGACAAGTTAGGATGACAGCATGGGTTCAGACTTTAAATACAGCCAAGACTGGGGTGCCTCTGGGTCCTCCCTACTTATGTGTTTTTTGTATGGTATGGCTTTTTCAGTGGGGAACTTCCCCCAAAAGAGATATATGGCCTGACAGTTAGCAGAGTAGCAGGCAAGCCAGCGGAGTTTGCTATAACATTTGTGGGAGTCTGGAAGCACTTTAGAGGCTGATAAGAAGTTAGAAACATCTGACATTTTGAGGAGGAAAACAAGATTTATGGAGACTATGAAGAGCAGGAAATCAAAACTGTTAAGAAATCAGCTTCAGGTCATCATAAAGTTCTGATCCCTAGTTTCACATTAAAGAACAGAATACTACTAGAAAATCCTGCCTGTGGTAATAAATAAAATTAATAATTAGCCCTATATATTGCTTTTCATCTTTAGATCACAGTGATAAGAAGAACACAGTGAGAGTCTAATTTATTGCAGCTGAATAGTTGACTGTTAAACATTTCTTTTTGTGGGACTGTAAATTCTACCTGTTGACATAAGCTCAGTCTTAGCTGCTTTCTGGACAGGACTGCTTTATCATTTAAAATTAACTCCTTGCAGACATTTTCAAGAGTTATTGTTTCTTGCAAGTGTATTATGAAAAGGAGAAATCCCAAAGGAGAGAAAGAGAAATAAATTGTCAAAGGACTTTGACACTAACTGTAATCATAGCTACATTTATTGTTATACAAATCAATTAGGAACATATTTTGTGAGTCTTAACTGAGGAAAACTGCCATTTTTTTTACTTCAAAACTTGCTCCTAGAATATGTAATCTTTTAATTGCATCATTTGTATACCACTATAGGAAACACTTTCTTTAATAGGCTCTCAAAATGTAAAATCATGCTGCCAAGTGTACCTACTGTACATCTTTTTAAAATAAATGATAAAATTCTGGAGTTCATGCTAAAAAAAAAATACTAGTTTGTATTACTTAATGGAATTTGGAATTTGATCTATATCTAAACATAGACCTTTGGAATTTGATCTATATTTAAACATAGACTTTGGCCTTAACTCTGAAAATTTTTTTATGATTTGGTAATCCTTTGGTTTTGTTGTCCCAGCTGAAGACCTTTCAACTGAGCATGGTGTTCATGCAATAAAGAACAAGTTTGAATTTTTTTTACAGTTGTCCAAAATTGGTTGCCCAAATTATTAGTCAATATTGCAAATTACATTTATAAATATATATTTTAATACCTAATGCATGCATCCAAGTTACTATAATTAATTACTGCAAGCATGAAGAAGACATCTAAGACTAGAAGGATGACTTTATTATATTTTGAGAGAAATCCAAAAGATATCTTTTGGTGTAGGTTGGTTTGTTTGAACAATTAATGGGGGTGCATGTCCCTAAATGTGCCCAGAAGCTACACTTGGAAGGAGGCTGGAACCCACATGTGTTGACATATCTGATCACTTAGTGTGATCATTAAAAGTAGAGCAGTGACCCTTAGCTTTTGAGTCTTTTTAGACAATTATTGAAAAAAAGAGGTAGGTGGAAGCTTAGCTTCAGATCTTTGATTTATCAAAGTTATTGGCATTTTTGCCAGACTTCTTTTTCAAGTCTAATGAGTGTCATGTGAAGTGTATATCCTTTTTAAGTTACATATGACATGGACACTGACTGGTGACAATGTTTATGTTTATTGTGGCCTTGAAAAAAAGTCAACCAGATTTTTTTGAAAACTTGGATACAAATGTAAACTTTGAAGCCCCAACTGATCTTCAATGTGATAAAGATGTGTTATTGTACTTTGTACAAGAAGGACTTCTTTAAAAATTAAATCAAGGAATTTCCCCTACCACTCAGTGAGGTCATCCTGGCAACCAAAATGATTGAGCTGGTAAGGACAATGACATACACACGCTTTTCCTTTTTAAGGAAGAATAAGCTGGAAGGGATGAGAATGATAGGGATCTCACAGGGAAGCAGAAGGCCTTTTGCTAGCACAGAAGGAGAAGGACTGCAGGAGGAGGTGCTGCTTTGGTGATCTGTTTTTGGGAGAGGCTGAAGGGGAACTTCTAAAAATAGTAAAATACGATCATCCAGCACTGGCTTTTGTTACCATCACCCACTTGAGTTCTGCTTTCAAGATTTATTATATCACTCTTAAATCTCATGGAGTCATTACAGTCTTGCCTTTCATCTAGTCTGTATATAAATAATTGATCATCATAAGGATTGAAAACTGTGGAAATGAAGACAGCTTAACACAGATATTCTTTATGACATCAATTACAGGGGGAATCATTTGATGAGAATAGAGAATATTTCAAACAGTACAGTAATGCTAGCTCCTAAAATTACTTTGTATTTGAAATGAAATGTGTACACTGATTGCTTCTATTGCTAGTTTATGGAGAAAGTATATTATGGTTCAATGAAAAAGATTGTTAATTATCTGCACACAGGGCCTGCTTCACTCCTCCCCTACTTCGCTTTTATACTAGTGTAACTGTTGAAGTCAGCTACATATAAATGGTGTAACACAGCAGTGAATCAGGCCTATATTTTGTAAGTAATTTATTGCAAGTATTTGCAGCACTGAGAGAGGAAACATTCAGGCGTGTTCGCTGCTGAGATTTAAACTCCCTGAGCGTGCATTCTGTTGGCAGCAGACACGTGCACTGGGCGAGGGGTGTTGTAGGGTTAAACACTGAATACTACGACAGTAACTGAGCACATTTATTGTATTAAAACAGGGTAACATGCTAAAATACTGTAAAGAGCATCATTAAGCATGTTGAAAGGAAGTCAAAGTTCAAGTGTTTTAGGATTTTTTTTTTGTTAAGATACTTAATGTAGTGTTGACTGGTGAATTTATATATTTGGCTTGACTGGAGAGGACACTTCGTCTCCCTTTTGTTAGCTGTGGTGCTGACATTTTGTGTTCCACTGTTCATCTCTGTGCAGGCAATAGGTCTTCTGGACCAATATTCATACTGAAGGGAAAAGTAGCAGTATTTATGCCATTCTAGAAAGTGTACAATGGTGTCTGGAGGGCTTGTCTTCTCCTGTGCCTCTAGCTTCTAGAAGCATGCTGAACATGTGCAGAAAAATAATTCCATTTTAATTTATCTATTTGTGAAAAAAATGTAATGCCATAAAAAACCACTGTACTTTAATCTGTGTGAAAAAGTGATAGTCAGTTTGTTGTAATGAGTACTGAAAAAAATAATCTTAAGTGTAATGTGCCAAGATTTTGGTTTGATATAAGCCACTTATAGAAGTAAACAACATCAAACAGAAATACTTCATGTAATTGCTTTATGGTGAACAGTCTTAGAAAATGATAGGAACTGAGTTGTGAAAGCAAAGCTTGAGTTCCTGTGCATTTGCAGTCACTGAAGAAGGTCCCAATTAGTGTGACTGGGAAAGGGAGTACTAGCTCTGGGCATGTTTCACATATTTTTCAGGAGAAATATCTCTAGTTTGAACTAAGACGTGTCTGTTCCATTGCTGTCTAACAGAAACTCTTTCGCTATAGGATTGGTGTGGTTATATATTGTAACTGCAAAGTCTGGGAAACACAAAGTACTGAATGTGAATAGTTTCATCATGGAAGACTCCGGTGCTTAGTATGCTTTCAGTTCCTTTACAAAATATTATTTATTCTGGATTGGTTTTTAGAATTCTTCTCTCTCTACTTCTTTCTTTCATATCTTGACGGTGATTGCATCTAGCAATAGCTGGAAGTACATATGTATTGTATATATTGTGAGAAATCTTATATCCTAATGAGTATAATTACACTGTTTTGCAGAGGCTTTTTGTGACCTTGTTACAGGTAGTATATCATTATAGGTGTAAAAAAAAAATAGCAGTGAAACCTACATTCAGCCAGGCATAGGAAATAAGCTGACATGTATTTTTAAGATACTAAGGTAGAAGTGGGGCTGGGCATCTAGGGATCAAAAAAACAGATGATAAGAGAACTTTATACAACAAAGAGAAGTTTAGAGACAGCCTGGGCAGCAGAATAGGCTGCTTGAACTGGCTGTAAAGATAATTGTGGTACTATCATACAGTAACAGCCATTTTGAGCATCACTTGCATGTTCCCTGTGAATAGAAGAAAAATTTTTTTCCTAGTGAGGGTGAGGGAGCACTGGAACAGACTTCCCAGAGAGGCTATGGAGTCTTCTTCTCTGGAGATATTCAAAACCCGTCTGAATGCACTTCTGTGTGACCTGGTCTAGGGAATCCTGCTCTGGCAGGGGGGTTGGACTAGACAATCTTCCGAGGCCCTTTCCAGATCCTAACATTCTGTGATTCTGTGATTCTCCAGGCCAGACTTGCACAAAGCCCAATCTGCATAAATTTCCAGATTTTGGTATCAATCAATTGCATTTAAGAGGTTCTTAATTGTAATTTTGCATAAAGAAAGTTAATTGCATATGATTAATGACAGGGTTTTGTTTCCAAGAGTTTATGATTACTTTAAGTTAATGGGAACCACAAAGTGTAATACAATATCTTGTTGATTTAGACAGTAGTTTATTTTCTGTTTTCTTCATTTGAGAGACATTCAGGTATGAAGAACAGATGCGCAGATGTTAGCCTGGTATGTAATGTGCCCAGAGGGAGAAGTGTAGGTCAGGGATGATTTTTAAAACAGATTTCTTTTTAGGGTGTGGGATGTAGTACCTTTAGGGGTTATCTTTCTAAAACTTCTAGATGACATTTCTAAATTGCTGCTGAGAAAACAAGCCCTTCCATCTCCATAATATCAAAAGGAAGCTGTGCCTAAGTAGTAAATGTAAGATCTACTCCCACTGATGACAGATATAATTTTTGTTTGCTATTTTGGAAAATGTTCAAAGTTGGTTTTCCATTGGAAATTATAGCAGTGTCCTCTGGGAAAACAAGTATAATGCTTTTTAAGTTGTGTGATCACAGTTACTGCCTTCTGCCACTAAAGGTGTAATGTTAAAGGTGAGTAAGCTGTAGTATATGAATAGTAGTGGACATTCATATTCTAAAGACATGTAGAAGAAAAAATTTGAAGGGAAGGAGCAGAGTTTGTCTATGCAGATTCAAGGACAAAGTTACATCTGATGGCACTAAACACTGAACTTTTTCAGTCATTCACTTAGGCAGCTAAGTCTAATTGTAATTATGCAGCCTTGTAATGTCTTCAGTAATTTCTAACCCTGGATGTGTATGCATTTCATAAAACATAGCATTATTTTACCTATTGCTGTGGTTTATCTGAGCCTAAATCACAGACTGGAACACCAGTTAGGTGTCCACTACTTTAGGTTCTGTGAAGATGGGACAAAACCAGAAATTACACTCACAGCCAGGACTACATGTTAGTGCAATGCAATGTAGAATTCTACTGTCTGGGACTGTATGCAATCCTGGGTAGAGCTAGCTGAAGGTCTAGCATTCATTGAAAATTTTCCCCTTCTTAAAATAATTATTAGCTGACACTCCCAGTGTGGGTTTCATGTCATCAGCTTCAGCTGCCTGAACATTGTCCTAGAACTTGTTCTGAAACAGAGGGATGAACTAGGGGCACCCCAGCAATGCCTTGATCTCTCCATTAATGCTAAAGGGTGGCTGGACAGCCAGCTCAGATGGGAATCCTGTAACTGTTAGACAGCTGAAATTTGGGGAACCTCACCCTGACTCCCCTTGTTACTTCATGTTCACATTTTTTTTCTGAGTGTCCAGCTTGTTCCAAACCCTTCCTACCTTCAAGGACTGATTGCTTTCCTCTCTCCCTTCAATACTTTAATGATTACTTGGGTGGCTTACTGTGCAACTTCCAGCCTCCTTGGACCCATGGATTTTCAGACAGAAAGGTATCTGTTTTTTCTCCTTTCTTCTGCAGGAGAATGGCCTGAAGCCACAAATTTCCATGTGATGTGACTGCATTGACTACATAGGTTCTTCTTTGCTACAGTCTCTATATTTTATCTCCCTCATCTGTATTTAAAAAAAAATTTAAAACAGACAAGGGGGGATCATGGGTATCACTCAATTCACATGGATGTTTTAGGCTAAAACTATAAATGTTTGAAGGCACTTGGAAAGCCTGTACAAGTATGAACTTTGGCACTGTTGTAGTGTTCACGGAGAGCTTCTGAAGTTGAGCAATGTAGTTCTGTCAACTGGTTTTGCATTTAGAAAGATATGACCCATCACTAAATTCTTGTTCAACAAACTGTTTTAAAGTTCGATTGAACTCCTAGACCTATTGGGCTAATAAGACATTTCTCTTCAGCCAGCTCTTACAGCCCAGATTGCCTAGATGACCACATAAAAATGTATCTAATAGTCCTGAAAAGAAGAAAGCTTGAAGTACTTCCATGGCAGAGCTTACAGAATTGTTCCACTAGCTTCTGTTCTTTTCCATTTAAATCATTGGAAAAAACTGTTCTTGACTTTAAGTGGAGCAAGGTTAAACTAGCACAGACTGTTTTAAGAATTCCAAACTAGTAATTTAATCTTTGGATTTAACCATAATGGCCCTTGCAAATTTTTTTCCAAAGCTGCACTCAAAATAAACGATGTGTTAGTACCTAATAAATGGTCCTTAGTAAAAGCATGTATTATGCTTCCTTTGAAAAGTCATTTATTTCTTATGGTGGGTTTCTGATTCAGCTGTCTCCCCAGCATGGTGGTTTAACAGTTTCTGCCTTCTTAGGAGTTTGCATAAACCCTGCAACTTGCTGTGTTTCTGCACAGCAACACATGTGCATCTGTGCATAACAACGTGAAGAGGATAACCTCAGACTTATTAGCATGGCTGTCTTCAGATTGAAAAATACTTTCTGTAGGTTCATTTTGTAGAATCAGCTTCCTGATTTCTTGCTCATTAAATCATGTAGTGTTTATGAAATAAAGACTCCCAGGCTCAGTCAGAATTCTAAAGCATTTTGCAGACCATAAATTCACATTCCAATTGTTATAAATAGAAAACACTGTTGCAGTGGTTGTAAAACTCTCTCTCTGACGGTTGTGTGCTGTACTGCACCAAAAAATCAGAAAAAGTGATGGTTGGGATACTGTTGTCAACATCTTTTTTGCTCAGAGTTTCCACTGAGCCAATAAGTGAGCTTGTGCTGATGATTTCTAGTATCTGTTATCACCTTTCATCAAACTCTGAGGAGAAAGGAAATACAGGATATTCCAGATGGGACTTTGGTACATGTGTACTGAGGAATCTGTGTTTCCTGTGATTGTTAATGAAGGACAGTGGGGGTGCTGCTGCTTGTTGAATTATTTTTTTGTACTAATGGCCATATCCAAGTGAATCCTGTTAATGTGCTGTAATTTACAATTCTTTTGGGATTGTCATTCTTTCAGTAATTCTTAATAGTGCTGTGTACTTTGCAACACTGTAGAAGAGAAGCTGCAGAACTTAGCCTGCAGAAGAGTAAATTTCCTCCTTTTACTTGAGGTCTGATGTTCCCGAGCTTTCCCTTAACTTTTTTGCTTAATACCCTTAGTAGAAGGCTCACTAGGACACTAACTTCTGCAATGACCTGGTTAATCAATATTAATATAATTTTCTGAACATGTCTCCCAATTAAGTTTCTGGCCTCTTTTTTTAAAAACAGATGTATTTTTTAATGAGAATTAAATCTGTCACATGCCTAGGCTTTTTTTTTAAATTTAGAAGTGCTGCTTGGAATGGTATTTATCACTTTTGGATTTGGTTATTTACTCATGTATCATTCACACTTCTCTGATACATTAACCACAGAAGAACATCCATACGTTACATTGTAGGAGCAAGAGCAATTTCTTGGAAACAAGAAGAATGCCAGTTTGTTATGGGATGGACTGTTAAACTGGGATATTGAAAAGGCAACGTAACACTAGCTGAGATGCAGAAGGTGGGCAAAAGTTCATTTAAAAATGCCTGACTGCATGAGGCCAAAGACCAGTCTAGCCTGCTTCTGTCTCCAACAGAGGCAGCAGGAGAGGCTCCTTAGGGATAGCATGCAAACTCGACCATTTCTATGGTCCTTTCTCCTACGCTCTCAGCATCACAACTGTTGTATTAGGGATGTTAGAGACAGTGTACCTGAATAGTCTTTTTAGTGTACATTGACCCAATTCCCGTGAATTTACCTCATTCCCACTTGAAATTGTTGATACTCTGCCTCAGAAGCATCCCATCGCAATAAATTCCAGAAGTTCAGTACTCACTGTGGAATTAATCTGGATTAAATAATTCTCCTGTTAGTTTTACAGAGTGTTACCTGCTAATTTTTCTGGTATTGCAAGATTTTATTCTGCTAGCATTCAGTTATCTGCTTTTTTCTGATACTATAAACTGTGGTCATACCTCCATTTTAACTTTCCCTCTCTCAGTGGAAAGGTCCTAGACAATGTAGTGTAGGAGGCACAACACAGATGACAGAGCTGCTCTGTCCCCTTGATGATTTGAATTGGTTTTCTCTAAATCATCTGTAATTTTATTACAGTTGCAAAATTTAAAAGCTCTTACCTATGTGCTATAGCAATTATATCAAGCATGAGAATCTCTCAAACCTCAGCAGTGAAGGTGGAAACAAATAGTTTACTGAGTTTCTGTGGTGGCATTATTACCCTTTTTGTACCTTTGCCATCAACTGGTCCCAGTAATCACAAGATAGCATCCTGCTAGATGTGTTCAGAGAATGTTTTACTATGTTTGAGCACAATTTGTAAGTCACTCTTCAAATTCCTTTTTAGCCCACTTTATTTCCTGTTTACATTTGAGCTGCTTTATGTTACAAGGTTTTTTCTGTCCTCACTTTGGAAAGCTTTCTGGTTGGTTGGTTTAGTTTTGGTTTTGGTTTTGTTTTGGTTTTAAATTGTGATCTTCTGCCTTTGAAAGTTTCATTTGCTTTCCTATTGAGGCATTCCTGCAGAGGGCCTTTGAGCTGCTGTTTTCTTCTTGATCTGTTTCACACATATTACATAAGATGCCAGTCTAATGTATTTCTTGGCTACCAGGCTTTCCGTAGACTTCTTGCCTTCTGAACTAACCCTGTCAGAGTTTTTGGAGATCACAGAATCACACAACATTAAGGAATTGGAAAGGACCTCAAAAGATCATCTAGTCCAACCCCCCTGCCACAGCAGGATTCCCTAGACCAGGTCACACAGAAGCAGATCCAGACAGGTTTTGAATATCTCCATAGTTGGTTTTTACTTTTTTATAATTGCTGATTTTTGGACAGAATTTTTTTCCTTGAAATTGTATAGGCAGGAACTAGATTTATTTAGCCTTCTTTCTTTTTCTAGTTTTAAGCTGTAGTGTCTGATGACCACTAATGCATAACACCTCTCCCATTAATAGCTGTTGTTCTGTGCACCAGCTGAGACCAACTTCAATATGTTTTTTCAAGTAGCAAGCATTTGTGTGTCAGAAAAATTATATTTCTGTATATTAATGAAACATTAACTCAGTCTAGTGAGGTTAATTGTAGTCTTTTTGAATTTGTACCTGACCTAAATTTGCAGCTTCTCTGATTTCATGAAGCTTTTCCTGAGCCAGTGATTCTGGCATTGCCCTAATCAGAGGGCTGGTGGCACAGCTATGCTATTATTGTTAACATTTCATCATTATTAACATGGATTTCACCCACAAGGATTCCATTGTGGTTTTTTTTTCCCCTGTAATATTTTTGTGCCGTGACACTGTATAATATCCTTCACACACAGCACCTCTCCCTCACCTATGTATCCATAGGTGTTATTCTCCTTCCCTCACACTCCAAGAAGCATATTATATCAAGATTGCCAAGCATTTTAGCTCCCCTCTAAGTTTTTGGGCTTCTGCCATTAAGGTAGAAGTACATTCAAGTACTGTCCTTACACCATTACTTACTGTTGCCTGTGCAATTCAGCTGGCATGGTAGACAGTCTAATTTACCTTTCCTTATTCACTGAGAATCCGCTGCTTACTTTCTTCCTAACTCTTTCAGAAATGCATTGCACCTTATTTAAGACCACCTCACAGGTTGCCTAAGTCTGAACTGTTGGCTTGTCCCCTGCTGCTAGGTTTGATGCTTCCCAATGACTGTTTTATTTTTCCATAGAGGTGTGCTGTTTTTTTGTGATGGACAGGCAGCACATCCATCCTGCACAGGTTTCTCCTGTTCCAGACGACTCCCTAATTCCCAGTGTAGGTATATCCCTGCTGTATACATCATCATCTCCTCCATGCCCTGGAACTCTGGCTCACCCTATCTTTTGGGCCTTGTACAAGACCTTTTAGAGGATATTACTGTGGAAGTCCTGCCCAGCTCCTTTTCAGCAGCCCAGTTTTAATCTTTGCAACTATTTTATACCATGATACCAAAACGGACAATGACTGTAGGCTTTTCCCCTGCAACCTGGGTATTTTGTGAAAATTCCTACTTTTTCACCTGACAGACATTAGTATGGGGTCTTCTCAGATATTTGTGCGTGACAAAATAATCTCCTAGCTGAGTCTTCTTATCTTTGACACTTCCCTTCTCATGCAGAAACATCCTGAGCATGACAGGACACAGTGACAAAGACACTGTGGAATAAAAATATATAACAATATAGTACAACAATAAATCCTTGTATCAGTTTCATGACTAAAATGAAGGTTAATTTTACAGTCATTAATTTCATAGGCATCCCATATAAGCCTCTCAGTTCAGCTAATATTGCAATACCACCTGGTAGTAATAGTAGTTTGCGTTTGCGCTTACAAGAGAGGCTCGTGCCCAGCTTGTCAGGTATTAGCCTTGGGCAATGCCTTCCACTTAACCCAGACTCCTGCCTGACCTTGCTGCTGACCCTGTTGCAAATGAGTCAGTGACTGGGGGACATTAAGTTAGTCACTAGCCAGCCTGTCCTGACTGGTGCAAGCAGCAGCAATGGCAGGCTTGAAGGAAAGACATATAATCAAGGGATCTCAGCAGGAAAGCAGAAACTCACCAACCACAGAGGAGGGAAATATTTTTTAAAAGATGTTTCAAAGAACAAGAAAAAAGGGAAATTGTCCTGGTTTTCAGTATGGAAATGAGCATTTTTGGTAGAATCTTGGCAAGTCTGTTCAAGACAGATGAAGAAACCAAAAGTCAAGGGATAACATTAGACATTCTACTTTGAGAGAAAAAGAGAGACAAACTCACTGGGAATGAAAGTGTCTTTTCATTGCTAACATTGGAAATTTTATTTACTTTGAAAACTTATGTCATTAGCCATTTTGGAAGCAGCAAGCATAAAACCTTTGAAGAGATGTAAAAGCAATGCCAATGTTTCAGATTTTCACTAGAGAGGAGAGTTTCCACAGATCAAAGCATCAACACCTTCGGTGCTTCAGTAAACCAACCTAAGTTTTGCCTGACAGCTGAAAGATATTCCCTGTGGGTCCTTTATGCTCCTGTCTGCAGAGTTGATTGAGTAAATATGCAGCAACAAGGAACATTCTTATACCCTGTGTCTGGCATTTGCTAGCTGATATTTTTGACTCAAGGCAGATACAGTTTGATAACGTTACTTGCAAAGCTCAACAGTATTCATCAAATGAGGAAATGACTTTGATAAATCCACCTTGCTGCATCTTCAGGTTTTAATAGCAGTCACGTTACATTTTAAGTTTGAAGAAATGAAGTGTGAACTTCTTGGGAGGGCGTTAAATCAGCACCGAAGCTCTAGATAAGAAAAGATGATACTTTGCTCCTGGAGACAGAGGTAAAACACTTTAACTGTAAAATCTGCCTGAAGAGCCTATGAGAATTCTTTAGGTTAGGTGGCAGGATATTGGAATTCAGAAACGTTTCTGCTTTGAAAAGCGAAAAGCTTTTTCTGCCTAAACTGATACAGTTTTTATGGGTGCTAGATCTGTGATGAACCATGTGAGAAGTTTTCCTAACTAAGGGCCAGCAGGCTGGTGGACCACTTGGTGGGTGGCAGGGGCAGAGAATCAGTCTCTGAGCTCTAGAGGCAAACTGAATGGGACCTTTAACTTCTTCCCCCCTGCAGATTGATTGATCATGTTTTGACCGTGACCTCACAGAGATTTGTCCATTACAAAAGTGGGTCTGTAAGTTGTCGCCTGCTTTCTCTAACCAAATGAAACTCATCACTGCAGGCCATTTTCAAGACCTACCTCTTGACACATCCTCATTTTAGCTCCAGCTATTTTTAGCTGATACATTAGTGATGTTATTAGATCCATGAACATAGTGATTATATTTTTTTAAAGAAAAAATTCAAACAAGCAAATAATGTGTGCATGGTTTTATAATAATTTTCACATAGGTGGAGTTGTGTTTGCCACAGGATGTTTTGTGATCATGTTTGGGTGAAGAAATGGACAATGATGCCAGAAACAAAAGAGAAAACTGATTATAATATCACAAGCTGTAAAAAATGTGGGTTTTGAACACCTCTGTAGTAATGTATTACATATTTCCTGTGTGGGTTGATGTTTGTGCTAAAACCTTTCACTTTTTGTGACTATTTTCATGGATTTACAGCAATTACTCAACTATTTACAAGGAACAAAATGTAACCCCTATTAATCATAAATAATCAAATTCAGCATGTTCAGTCATAAAATTTTCAGTCACCATTTTCACTACTTTCATCCTTATTCGTATTTTCCAAGTTAGTCATGACTCGTAAATTAATATTTACAGCTACCACGTGCTGGTATCTGAGAGTTTCTTCTTTTAGACATTTAGTTTAACTGGTATGTAGCCTTAAGAGATGACCCACTCTAAGCTAGAATTGCTGTCTCTCTGGGAAATTAATGTTCATGCAAATTACAGGGCTTACAGCTCATGGAGATTACATTCCTTTATCTACAGAAGAGAGGAAAAAAGTAGGGCAGAGGGAAATTGCACTGTCTTGTCAGCTCTGCTTTGCAGGGTTGACAGAAACACACAGCCTTCAGGTCACTCAGCTTGAGTTGCTGCCTAGGTAGCAGGTGGTGTGGTGTGAGTTTTTAACTTTTTGAAGTAATTTGGTAGAGAACAACCAAGTACTCTCTTCTGATGCTTTTCTCCATAGCAAATGCTAAGATGCAATAGGAACTTTAAATGCAACTGGTGAATTTGTCACTACTAGCTGATGGCTGACTACTGGTGGTTTGAGACCTGCACAGCACTAAACAACAGAGACATGCTGTGCTCTGGTGTGTACTTGAGGAAAGGCCATTAAGAGCTGAAATGTCAACAGTGACCCTATGCACCTGTAATAAATGCAAGCTTTGTAATTAGTAGCAAGCTGTCTCAGAGGGCTACAGATATACTAAGATTAATTTTCACTATGCTGTGCCCCAAGTTTTTGTGTAGCATAAGGCAACCAGTTAATTTTGTTAGGAGAGACTATCAAGTGATGACATGTCTGGCTTGATGACAGAGCTAGACTCTAAGATCCTAGTGGCAGTAAGTGTCTTTTGATACATTTTTCTGGAGCTCTTCACACCCTACGAGTGCAGAACAGAATACCTGTAAAGGCACACCCCTTTGTGAGTATGTGTCTCTTTGTTCCTCTGCTTCATTATATACATTAAACTTACTATAGTAACCAATGTTTACAGGGTAAAATAATGCCAAATTACATACTTTTTTTTTTTTAATCTCTTAAGTGCTGTAGGTGCCAGAAAGGTAATCAGTGAACAACAGCCTGCAAAAAATGCATGCATCGAGGAACTCTTCTGCCTATCTGTTTCAGGCTTTGCATCTGTTTGTGATAGACAGGTGGCTCTGAGTTCATATAGAGAAGCTTCAGCTGAGGGTAACTGACACTTTAGGCAAAAAGGCATTTCAAAAGGTATCATAAAGCACGTCTAGACTGGACTTTGTTGTTGAAAGGAAAAACTGTTATCCTTTGGGTTGAAAAGTACCCGATGGCTTTAGGCATTACTGATTTTTGATAAATGACCTGATCTTCCCTATCCCCAGTGTGGGAGGCAACTGTTTTCCACTGTAAACCTGGACAGTAGACAATTTGCTTTATCGTATTTGTAGCAATGGTAGCATAACCTAATGCAACAGAGAAAAAAGGAAGCTTTTAAGCATGTCTTCCTTGTGTTTATTTGTAGAAATAATCTGGAATAACATTACAGCACTTGAAAATTGGAATGCATTTATAAACAACCCCTGACATTCTGTGATTCTGTAATATAGGGGACCTTTTTCCTCCTATTTATGAAAAAGTTGTGTTTTCATGGAATACATTTTAGCATGATATTTGGCATGTTATAAATGTGACACTGCTATCGCATATGAACTGTTTTGGTCAAGAGCCATGTTAACTGCCCCATCAATTACACTTCTAAATGACTGTCAAATTAAAAACTTGCAGTTCTGGGCCCCTTAGGGGTTTTTCTTCTTTTAGGCAAAGACCTTTTTGTTTTCAGTCACTACTTTTGATCTCCTTATCATTCTGAACATTTTCTTGCTTGTGTTTTGTTTTTTGGAGGTTTGAGGGGGGTTTTTAAAGAGAGAAATATATTTATGTGGGAAGCAAAAGGATCATTGTGAAATCCAAAATTCCTTTGGATACTGAAAGAGTCAGGGAATTTAGAATTTCATACAAATAAGTTATTGTTTTGAAGGTAACATGTAATGTGTTAGGTAAAGTAGCAAAGTTCCAAAGGTAATTGCTATTATATCTTACTCTGTCTGTTAAAATAATGCTTACCATACTGTGCATGTTGCCATTTCAGCCATGGTCAGGTATGCATTTACATATAGTTTCCCCATAGTATATTTTTGTGCAGAACTTTTTCTGGGAGCCTAAGAAAAAATATCTATGCCACTTCAGAATACACGGGTACTTAATTCTATATGTTCAATAGACCAAACATTATTGAAATGAATGTAGTGGAACACAGCTGGAGTTAAATGAACTATTGTTCTCACAGGGTAGGTTAGATTAAAAACCATGAAAAACTAAAAATATTTAAAATCCTGGGTTTTAATAGCTCCCAAGCCTATCTCAAGACAAGCAGCTGGCAAACATATGACATTTTCCGCCCCCCCCCCCCCCCCCCCCGATCTTACAAAAATGAATTTCACATTCATCCAACCATTCCTTTCTAAGGGTGCCTGCTGGAACATCATTCCTGAAGGAAGCAGTCCGTCTGGGAAGGTTGTTAAGGGCTGGCAAGGCACCAGTCCTAGTGCAGAAACGGTGCACAGTGACTGGGAGCAAAGCACTCCCAGGGAAAGCTCAAAGCTTGTCCCCAGCCTCATGGACAGGTATGCACACAGGAACCCGACAAGGGTTCTCTAAATGTTGTTTCCCTCCCAGACAAGCTACCAGTAGGTGGGAAGAGCTCTGCGCTTCCTTTTCTACTTGTACTGCAGTACTCTGTAACTCTGATACTGCAGGACTATACAACTGTATGAGAACCGTATGTATGTATGAGAGCCTCTGTGTAGCATTATTTGGCTTATACATATTTTATTATGTTTGGCTGTTGGTAAGAGTCAGATGAAAATTATTTCCAGACTGCAATAAAGGAACTTCAAACATAGTAATTGTTGTTAGATCATTGACCATATTAAAATAAAATTTTAAAAGGCTATACATCAATATTCAGAGGAAACTGTTTAAAAAAAAGAAAAAAGAGTGGCATTATTGGCCTGAAGATACTTCTGAACCTTGGGAAAAGATTTGTGCCACGTTTCTTATGACACTAAAATCACAGAGGATATAAACCAGTTATTGGCATTCTCTCAAGAAACACATCACTGTAATTCATTGTAACAATACCACTGTGATATTTGTACATAATATTTATGAAAGCTACACTATGAAAACAGTATGCACTGGCTGTCGTTTGTGATGTATCATTCTTTAAAAGAGAATATACATGACAAAATATTTTAAATGAACTCTAAAAATATACTGGTGAGTTAAAACAATTTGGCTGGTCTTGCACTCTAATGCCAGGGAGGGCTTTCCAGGATATCCTTCTGGATGACCTTTTTGAGGACATATATCAAATAATCATGTATTTATTATGGTCCAAGTCAGTCTTCAATAGAAATGATGAATATTGTGTAGTGTACATAGTCGTGACAGCTCCATGTAAGACTCTGCTCAGTTTCCAATTGCTGTCTTTTCTATGGAAAACAGAGGCTTCTGTGTCATATCAACCCAATAAAGCCAACTTTTATCCACAAAGTGTTCCCAGTGGCATAAAGCTTTATCTGACCTGACAGGGGAGTACATATGCCAGGAGCCCTGGATGGAGGTTTCTGCTCTGCTTTGTCAGTTGTGTCTGTGCCCAACAGAGTCAAGGGAGGCAGTCTGGCTCTTATACATCTTGGGAGGCTTTATAAGCCCTCACAGATTCCAGTAGCATGCTGGGATTCACTACAGTTCTGACGTCAGAGTAAATCTGGCTTTCTGGGCAATGAATGAAGAAGTACACTTCTTCTATGGCTGAATGCTTCTGATGACATGCAATTTTTCCATCTTCCCTGTCAGCATCGTGGGGAACATAAATAGCATGAATGTCCTGACATTTGTTGCAACAAATGGGCTCAGTCCAGTTCCTGGTGAGAAGCAGTCACCAGTCCTGGATAAGCTCAAGTACAAGACTAGGCTGTGTCTTGAAGGTGCTGAGACTGGGCTGACGCTAAGCACCAGTGGCAGGAAGAGCACAGGTTTCCCACTTCACAAAGAGGTGAGAGATTTTGCAGTGGTTTTGGAATGTACTTCGCTAGGAAGGGAAGTAGGTACCCCAACCTCTGTCTTTTTCCTGTCTATCCAGGAAATCCTCCTACTCTAGTTCATTTCTCCCCAGTTGCCTGATTATGGGCTATGCTGGGGTGAGAAGAAAGAGATGAAAAGCAAAAGGGAAGACAATTCCCTCTTACCACCATGCACAAAGGCTCCAAAGAGAATTCAAGCTTGTCTGGCAAAAAACTGGACAAATCCAAAATGTTTTTTTTCAGCTCAGTTTCCTGGATTCACTATCCTTTGCATGAATGCTTATATTTGAGAACATTAAAGATCATCACTGCAGGAAGCCCCAGATTTGAATTGTTTGCATGCAAAACTATTTATGAATCATGCATTTTTACTTAGGCACTTCCATCTAAGGTAGTACACTCAGTTCAAAAATGAAATAGCCTCCCCAGAAGTCCTCTGCAAGATCAGCTTATTGTTCTGAAAAAAGGAATGTCAATGCTAATATTCCAAAAGTTTTTTAAACAGAAATTATTTTGAAAATATAAAAAAGATGCCACACTGGATTTAATATGCTGTAATCAAGGGCTACAAGTTAAAAACTTAGGAACGGAAAGAGGAAAATAAAAAAAAAAATAATTTTTAAAAATGTGGACAAAGCAACTAAGACACTGGATAACAGGAAGGAAAAGATTAAAACCGGAGCAGAGATGTGCAAAAGAATATATTCTACCTTGTACCGTTAGCTTCTTCTTTATCATCCTTCCTCTCTCCATCTCTCTTTTTTATACCTATAATTATGTATTATTTACATGTTATCTATTTCATCTCATGGGCTTTGGGGATCTGAAAGTGTAATAAACATTTGCCACTTTTTTTCCAGTTTAATTAAACCTCATATTTATGCATTGAAATTGACATAGCTCATTGGCCTGAAAATTTCCTAATCTCCTTCACTACTGCGTGCATTGGTTACTTGGAAACAATACCAGGTACTAAGAATTAATGCTCAGGTATGTGCATTTTAATCATATTAAGGATGACCGATTCATGCTGGGATTGCACCTATGCCAAAGGTTACATCAGTGATTCTACCTGGTAATTTAGACAAGTAATCCCAAGCACAAATAACAGTCCACATATATAATGAATTTTCACCTGCGACACTAGAATCAAGGCCAAGGTGAAGCTGGCCAGGAGCCAAGCCTATATTCTTCCTATTTTATTGATCTGAAGGAAATAAATGATATCACTTTAGATCAGGGAAGTAATAAGCTCAAGTCTCCTATTAACAGTAAGGAATTGTTAGCAACTCTTTCTGGTTGAAATTGTCAACATCCTTGAAAACAAAGTAAAAAATTGAAAGCAGTACACATTTGGTTGCAATATGGTTCCCATTTGAGCTTTAATCAAGAAGACTTAGTAATCAGTATCTCAACATTAGTGATTATTTCAGTCAGAATAATTAATAGAAAATATGAAGTTTAGATGTAAGTGTAAAAAGTGGAAGAATTATTTAAAAGCAGATTGTAGATTAAAAAGAAAAGACTGAGTATCTTCATCTGGCCTAACTAATGATTGATTAGTATTTGCATAAAAAACAGATGAAAATTCACATTTTGGATTATTTATGTAGACTACATATAGTAACAATAACGATGTAAAAAACTGTGACTATGTTTGTCAAGCACGCTATAAACACCCTCAAGATGATCCTATGATTATTATCCATGCTCTTGAACAAAAATTCAAAACAACAGCCCAAAAGATTTCAGTACTTTCCAGTCTGAAGTTTTACTCCAGTCCCAGTCGGAAGTTTACTTTGTGAATGGGGAGAGTTGTGCTACTTCTGAGCTTCGTGTTTTCAGATTGCTTCTCTTCCAATGACTTTGACCAGTCATGAACTGTGTAGATGGAAAAAAAGCAAGTTGTGTGTGGTCCTTCACTTCCATCCATGCTCTTGTGAAGGTTCTTTTCTTTCATTTCTAATCTCTACAATAATTTATAACATTTCTTCTTTAACCACTCTACTTTCTTAAATGGCAAATTGTATTTCCATGACCTCTTCTGTATTAAGTGTGAAGAACAGAAATGTTTTCCAGCCAAATGAGAGTGCTCTATCTCGAGCTGAATTCTAATAAATGCCTACAGTTTATAATTGATGCTTCCATGATGGTCTCAAGGAATTTAAAACAATCTAGAATTTAATAGCAATCAACAGAATCGAGACAAAGTGAAACTATTACTCAGAATTTATCAAAAAGCAGGGTTTAAATTGATTCTGCATATTATTCATTTTGACAGCTGCAAATTCACATTAAAGATAGCAGAGACCAAAAGACAGCAACTAGAATAGGAAATGCTAATTTATTACTTACAGAGAAACAACTCTGAAGCTGAGCTGTTCAGTTAAAATTATTAAATACTTTGCATTTCCAAGGTATCTTTGATCCACAGCAGCCCCAAAGCACTTTTCAAATTATAAATACAGTCTTAATTTCCTGCCATACCAGGTGATAGTCAAGTGTCTTTGGAGTGGAAATGTAGCAAACATCATTCAATAGCAATCCCACAGAAAGACAAAGTGAACAATTTTTTTTATGACATGGAAAGGTTACACCACTAAAGCATGTCCTCCTCATGTTACGCTGCTTGTGTTAGAAGTATGGGGAATGAAGAAATACAAAATCCCCTCCTAACTGCTCTCCTACCTGGTGTATAATTTGAGACAAGTTCACTTAATTTCTTATCCTTCACCAGAAAAAGTATATAATGTCTCATTTCAGTGGTGTTGTGCTGATAACAAAAGAACAAGTAGTGAATTCTTTCAAATAGGAATCATATCGCAGCATTTGTGAAGGCTGAAGTAATACTAAGAAAGCTCTGTAAAATTCTTTCAAATCATTCCAGTGTAAAATACATGTAGACTGTGTAAATACAAATTACTGTATAATTTTGGAACTTAAAAGCAATAGGCTATGTGGTTGATTTTTTGCTATGCAATAATTTCAGTTTCCTATACACGAATAAAGTTATTTGCAGCAATTGTCCCTTTAGAGAAGTTCATATGAATGGGAATACTAAACAAGGGTGTTTATATTCATTAACTGATCAAAATAACAAGTATTTTTAAACCATTAGCTCTACTGATATCACTCTAATGAAAAACCATTGGATGCAAGCACATTGTCTTTTAACAACTGAAGAGAGGATTGTCAACTTTCTAAAACCCTTGAACAAGTCATAGCTTAAAGGCTTGATGAGGCACAGAAGGATCAGTCTGACGATATCATGCTTCTAATGTTTTGTTTCACGGGTATGTCATTTGATTTCTAAGATACAGTGATAATGAAAAGGCTTAAAACTCCATTTTCTCTCCGTAGTTATTGAATCTCTTAAATGATTAACATTGTTCGTTCAGATTCAACCTGCTGTCTGCTGTACTTAGCAGATTTCAAAATATTATCCAGAGACCTATGAGAGGGGGGTGGGTACTTTGGAAACCTATGTGGCAGGGGGTTGGACTAGATGATCTTTCAAGGTCCCTTCCAACTCCTAATATTCTGTGATTCTGTGATTCTATGGGGTTCATCCTTTCCCTTGGGAATATTTATGGGTACCATTACTGTCGCCGGTGTTCACCTTTGCAAATGGTAAAGACTGGACAATTTGATATCTTTGGTTAATGAAAATGTTACAGAATTAGTGAATATAAATATTCAAATATTACACCCTGCTGAGCAAGTCCTAGGGCACCCCTGTAACATGCACAGGCAGACATCAGGGCAGTTTACAGGGTTAGTCCTGCATGGCTACAAAGCTGAGACTAATTCCTTAGAATAACATTATCTCATGGGATCAGGAGATACAAGCGCAAGAGTTGGCTCAAGTATATTGCTAAGAATAGGCCAAACTACTTCAAAAATTAATGAGCTGTATGAGTTTAGGACTACTAAGATTTATAAGCTAGTGGATAACCATCAAAAGGAGAAAATACTGTATGAAAACAAGCACTGAGGAAATTTAGAGTCCTTACGTCTCTCCTAGCTTTCACTGATGTAAATCAGGATTAGTTGCACTAAAGTTGCTTGACTTACAATAATATAAATAGGAAGAGAATGAGTAATTTATGCTCACTTTACAGTACCACACAGATAGAATTAAGTGTTCTTTTTGGAAATGAGAAATGGCTCTTTTCTGAGCCGTTTTGCAAGGAGTTAAGAATGGCAACCAGATGCAGATTTTAGATGGGGAAGAGAGAGACTTCAGGAGGCTTTTATAGTATTTCTCAAGAGCATGTGCTCTGTATTTGCCAGCTGTGGCAAATGTGTCTGTGAAATGTAAATACACTGTGGACTATATTAATTTTCAAATAAATGTAAAATATAAACAACAAGAAATTCTGATAGCTTCCTATAAACACTCTAAAATAGAGTGTTTGCTGTAGTCAGCCAAAAATGCAATAAATCTACAGTACAGCACAGCACAAGAATCTTTGCTGCTTATCCATGGCTGTTCACTGACTCTTTGTCTGTTTAAGACACTACTACTGAATGAATCTCCAAAGGAGACTGACTGTTCACACTGGGTGAAGCTGCCATGTCTGGAGTCTTATTATGGGAATTGAACCCTCCCATCAGGGCATGTAATGCCTTCCCCCATCCAACAAATTTAAAAACAAACAAACAAACAAAAACCCACCAGACAAGCCAAAACACTTCCAAGAAAGTGAAATGAACTACTTGGGATTGTACCTAATGCAGTTGGAAAAAGGACTGATTTTCAAGGTAGAGCTAAGTTAACAAGATGCTGGAGCAGCCAGAGTTCCTATTTAATTTGGGCACAACATGGGCCTCCTAATAATTGTTTGGGTTTTCATCTGTTTTCTAGGCCATGAAACAAAAATACTCTGTCCCTTGGAATAACCATGCAACAGTCATTGTCATACATCCTAGGATGTATGAGAAAATAGGGAATTTGTCTTATAAACAAGTATTATCTTACAGCTTGAAAAAAGTGTGTCCTGTTATGTGATTAATGTCCATTATTCAGGTAACTGGGACTCTAATGCTGAGCATGCTTTATTCTCCTTCCTTAATACTGCAGTGTGTTTTGGAAACCCACCACCCTTCTGAGTTCATGAAGGTGATTGTCAGAACCCCTCCATTCATGCTTCTCAGTTGTCACAGTATTAGGACACAGATGCATGATGAACTTTGGCTTTAATCAGCAGAATAAATGCCTGTTGTGCTTTTGCTGCCCTGAGCCACACATTATCTCCTGCACTAGCTACGTCTTCTTTGGGTAGCCTCATCCCTGAAAAAACTTGCCCTTTTACCTTTCAGGTGAGAGCATCCAGGCATCACTCAGCATGATCAGGTATTTTGTACCGGTTGAAGTTTAGTTTTGAAAAAATTCTTCATGATCCAGTCTCATGGTCACCACCACCACAGGCTTTGAAACTATGCAAACAGTTAGTTGGAAGACAACTCAGGGTGCAAGGAGTTTTTACAGTGTATGAGTGCAGAAAGAAATTAAGGAGATGACAAAGACCAGGCAAGGAGAGACAGTATGATGCCTGCTTTACCTCAGGCCTTGCTGTTTCTCTGCTCAGCAAAAGTAGAGAAGGCAAGAGGAGATTTCTTTATGCAAAGGTATAGTTCTGCACCGGTACTTCTTATCAACTCTCAGCAGTTAGGGGCTAAAGCTTTTTTCTGCTCCCATTCAGGAACCTTCTCTTCCCCTTGCCTCTGGGTTCTGGCAAGTCTATCTCCACCACTACTAATGCCTATCTGTGGCCTTTGTTGCTTCATCCCACACTGGAGAGGCTTCAGTTGTGCCAGGAAAAGATAAATGCCCTTTTGCCTCTGCTTAGAGCCAAGTGCTCTTTGGAGTAGAATGAGAGGACTTAACCTGACTCAGCAGCGTTCAAATAGGAATTATGTCTTAGTATTCAAGCCAGTAGTTAGACTTCTTAGTTAAGCGTGAAAGTAAGTAATTTACATCTAAAAAGTATGGGGTGGGGTTTTTTGTTTTCTTGGGTTTTTTTATAAGAAGCCGTTCAGGGCATAAATATTCTTCAAACAATGTTAATATGCTGTCAGGAAATCTTGAGTACCAACGTAAACTTAGTTGATGTCATTCTGCTTTTTTATATATTTTGGGGTTTTCTACATTTGGAGCCAAAAGAAGCAGCCTTAATCCAGACTTTTCTTGTTAGTTGTTCTAACATGGCTTAAATATTGATATTATTTTCAGTTATTGTTAAGTATGTGACAAACTCTTAATCCATTAGTGAAGATACTGACATTCTCAAAGATGTTCCCCAATCTCCTTCAAATGTTGATTTAATATTTTCATAAAATGGTCTAATATTATATTACTCTTTATCTAAATTAACATTTTTTAAGATATATTTAGGAAGGAAATGTGTGTTTATTGACTGTATGAATTAAATAATTTTTCTCAAGGAAACAGTCCAGCTGCCAAAAATTGCATACATGAGTATCTTCAGAGGCTGCTTCCTACAACAGCCCAAAAAGGCATCATCAAAAGCAGATGCCTGAATTAGTTAAAACATACATCCTGGCCAGACAGATGCTTCAGATATTTGGCCATTTGTAGAATAGATTCACTTTCCTTTGAAAGCAAGCCGCAGCACAGCAACACTTTAAAGTTTTCTACCAACTATCCTTTAAGATTTTTCCACTTTAAATTAAAAAATACTTCAGTGGAGCTTGATGCTTTTGTCAGGAGATTCCCATGTCAGCTTTCAGCACTTCCATTTATATTAATGCTTGGAGTAGAGAACATGAGATACTTAAGAAATGTTAGAAGTTTCATCTTTTTGCCCGAAAACACAGGCAAAAAAGGTGACGACAGTAATGACTATTGAAAAGAAAACATCAAGCTGCTGCCCTTTTTTTCCAGTATTCTGACTTGGTTTCACAGCTTTTAGCCTCAGAAATTAGTTAGAAATCCAGTATGGA
Organism: Galbula dea; assembly: GCA_013399015.1. NCBI lineage: Eukaryota > Metazoa > Chordata > Aves > Piciformes > Galbulidae > Galbula > Galbula dea. The sequence goes on from VWZX01010265.1 coordinate 454,433, forward strand.
TTTCCAGTGCTGTTGCTACCATGTAAATATGGGCAGGAACCTCCAGTTTAGTAACTTCCCATAAAAGATTTTGGGATGTTATGTGACTGAGAAGTTAATGTATTTCCTGCATCCCAGCTAGGTTGTTAGTGGGGTACTACACTCACTGACTCATCCTCCAGTGCATAAGAACAAAAAATGCTCAAAACACAGGCACTGTGAAATGTCTTTTTTCTACTCAGACTGGAAATGGTTAAAAGCTACAGCCTCTGAACACAACCCTCAGAGCTGAGAGTCTTAAAACCCTGGAGGTAAGACTTAAAACAGAGAATCCAGTTACCGTAAGGAGTATTACAAAATGAGCCATAGAAGATTATAGAACTAGGGATGTCCTGGCAGCAGAGGTTGCCAGGATCAGTCTAGCTTTGCCTGATGTCATAGTCAAGTCCCAGGCAACCTCATGGCCTTGTTGGGGTTGTAATCAGGATCAAAATATCCATTCACTGCTTAGCAAGAAGCAAGCTTAGCTGTGCTGCTGGTGATTTGGACTGTAGCATGCTAATCCCTACTACACTTACATGCTTTCTTTTTCTTTGCTATCCTGGGAATTTGTCTTGGGAAGATATTGGCAATTGACTTGTGAATGATGGAGCCTTCTCGTCAAGGCCAGCTTTCTGTAAGCCCAGAAAAGTGTATCTGCCTTTATAGGAGGGAATAAGTATAGGGGCATACACAAAAAATATATGTCAGGAAACATGGGAGAGGCTGTAGCTCTCTCCTTCAGTGGTGATGGGTGTTTAGCATACTTCATCTCATGCTACAGCACAACCCCCAGTACTGTCATAGCTGAGCCTAAGCCTGTGATGGTAAGAACTACCCAGCAGTGTTCTCTGTATGTTATAGATGTATCCAAACCAGCAGAAGAAATTTCGGTGTAAAGTGTCTAGTTGCATGCCATGGGAAATGGAAGAGACTTTCTTTCAGTGCTCCAAATGGAAAGCAGAAAAGTATTTTTTTCTGGCCTTTCCAAAACCAGAAATGTTTTGTTTCAAAAACTGCTGGAGCAGGTCCAGAGGAGGGCCACAAAGATGATCAGAGGACTGGAGCACCTCCCCTACAAGGATAGGCTGAAGGACTTGCAGCTGTTCAGCCTGGAAAAGAGAAGGCTTTGAGGGGACCTTATAGCAGCCTTTCAATACCTAAAGGGGGATTACAAGATAGAAGAGGAGAGACTTTTCAGCTGGTCAGATTGCAACAGGACACGGGGAAATCGTTACAAGCTGAAGGAGGGGAAATTTAGACTTATTAATTAATTATTATATTATAATATAGTATTAATTATTTATTATTATATATTATTAATAATTTATTATTAATTATATATAGTTAGTATATTAGTAATAATATATTATTATTAATCCTTTAGATTAGAAGGAGGTTCTTTACCCAGAGGGTGGTGAGGCACTGGCACAGGTTGCCCAGAGAGGTTGTGGTTGCCCCATCCCTGGCAGTGTTCAAGACCAGGCTGGATGTGGCCCTGGGCAACCTGCTCTAGTGTGTGGCATCCCTGCCCATGGCAGGGGATCTGTAACTAGCTGATCTTTAAGGTCCCTTCCAACCTGAGCTATTCTATGATTCTATGAATATTCCTGATTCTGGCAAGGTAGAGTGTGACTACCAGTGGGAAATACCGAGCTATCAGGACTTCAAATCTTATGCTGCTCATTTTTAGTAGAACTTTTGTTCTACTATTGTTTTAAGCAATGGATAGACACTGTTGAAGGATTAGCTGTAACAGCTCCATCTCCTGAGTCCTGCCCCATGAGGTTCTTTGTGTGGCAGTGTGAAAATGCACTGCTGAAGCGCTGACCTCCTCAGTGCTTGCAAGCCTCCTGTTTTCTGAAGCTGTAAGGCACATTGGTAGGGGATAATGGTTTCAGCAGTACTTATGGAACAACTTAAATAATTGTCACTGTCTCCTTTTTGTAGCCAGTCTGTGTAAATGCCAATAAAATCTTCCAGCCATCCTATATAACTGTCATGTATACTTATTACAGGTGTAAATACCGTGATTTGTATCTTAGCACATAATGTTTGCTTACTCACTTAGACACATGCACAGATATGCCCCTCCTATTGAAAAATATTCAAATATCATAAGGACACTTGCAAATCCTGCAACCAGTAGCCAGTATTTATTGATGATTTGGCATGGTTTTGCTAAACATACGCAGAAGCCATGAAGAAAGATTGCGTGAGGGGTCCTGAAATCGAGACATACAACCAACATCTGTTTTGGGCTAAATTATTTTAGAGGTTTTAAACCACACTGGTGATTTGAATGCTGTAGTATACTGAGTCACCAGTAAGGGGAACCCTTTTTGCAGTAAACCTTCAAGCTTTCACTGGTTTGAAGGAGAGTGTGGTCATAAAGATGATGTGACATTCTGGTTCCAAAAGGCAAACAGAGATAAGCATTTTAAAATGAAATCTGAATTATAATTTTAAACCTACTACTTGGTTTTGGGTTTATTTTCCACTTCTCAATGAGATTGAATAGGAAATGTGAATGGACCTGCATAATGCAGGCATTAACCCTTACAGCAATGGTAAAGAAAAGGAGGGGAAAAAAGTAGGAAAGTTGATTTTGATGACTGACTTTAAAACAATATGAATCAAACCACCCCAGAAATTGTATTAACAAGTACAACAAATGATTGATTTGTTGCTTGAAATTATGTAATTACAAGAAAAAATTAAAAATGCAATTTTGAAACTTAGGCACCACTGCTCTAAATATTCTCAAATGTTATAGTTTTCAGTAATCATAAGGATGAATCTCAATACTGTAAATGCTGTAGAAAAACTCCTGAAACTATTTTAATTAATGTATGCTGCTGGACAATAAATATTATGTCTAAAGAAAATTGGTATGCATGTGGATCTCTGTTCACATACTATCCAGAATCACTTACCGTCTTTAACTGTAACTGTTGGTATTTTTTATATTGCCTAGACAGAAGAATACATTTTATTTGGGTGAACAGAAATGTAATATTTACTTGCCTAAATAGCCTAATTATAGACTTTTTTATATCAAGTGAGCAGTTCTGGATCTGATATGATGGACCTATCTGAGGGAACTCCTCTCCCTCTCCAGAGCAGGCATTTCCATTACGTTTAATCTGGAAAAACATGTTATATCCAGTCAGATTTACTTTTTTACTACTGAGTACCTAGTAACTAACTTTATGAAACTGTTTCATGCACAGATTCAATGGCACCCTTAAAATCTATAAATAAATATCACTGTAAATCTAAGCTAAAGTTTTTTCCATGCTTTCTCGAATGACCTTCCCACTGGACTGCTAATTAACCTCTCTCTCCAGCTTTGAATACTCCATAAATGCACTATGCTGATTGATAGTGCATCAATATTAATTAATAATTTACCACATGATTGGAATTTTCCTCTACATGTAATCACAGCTCCTGCTCCTTCAAAATCTTTATTTCTTTAGCAAATAAGAGGAAGAACATAATTTTACTACTTTCACCCTGTGTTGTTAGGCTCTCCTTTACTTTGTCTACAAAAATTTGGAAAAGTCTCTCTTGGATACTTCTGATATTTCACATTGTTTATATGGTCATGAAGTGTACTGCTGGTCCTAATTTGAGCTAGTGTAGCATGCTTCATGTTTTATTTATACACACAGTATATGTGTAAAGTGCCTCAAAGTGTCTGTACTCTGTTAGGAACTGGAAGTCTAACTTTCAAACAGGGGACCCCACAGGTGATCCCACTCTAACCCATGGATTAGCTGGATATGCAACAGAGGACTAGCTCTGTAGCTCTGCCTATGTGGACAGGAGGTCATCAGAGACACAGTCCTGCTGAAAGGCAAATTGTTCAGCCTGTAATTAGTGACCAGATTCACTCAGACATTTCTGAAGCAGTCTGTGATTTTATCACAGTCAGAAATAATGTAGTTCACAACAGAATTATTAAATTATTTTACTTCACTCTAGTCTAACAAAGCAACAGGTACTTCCTAGGTAGGATAAAGTAGCCCAAATGCTTTAACTGCATTTCACAAATTACTTCCTAAAAACATCGTTCTTTCATGGGGCTCTTTTTGTAACACCATATAAAAACTTTTGTATAAAAATGATTCCCCAAAAACTTACATTCAGGCCAATATCTAGTTTGCAATTATGAGGCCTTGACACAAGTGAAAAGACAGATCTCTAAGACCCTATGGGTAATTCACATGAGACAGGAGGGATAAAAAAAAATAAATTAACATTAAAAAAAAAATTAAGTACATTGGAGCTGCATTTGGATGTAGTGGATGCAGTGTACAGTGCCTGTTGTTCAACTAATCTTATCTGTGTAGCTCCCTTTTGTGGGGAAGACCTGAGGATTTGCAATTCATTCTTGTTGCAATTCATTCCTGTTGCAATCCATACTGCTCAAAGCTTATACAATCATTCTGTTTTCCAGGTGGCTGTCAGCACCTGCAATGTTGCTGAAATGTCCCCAAAAGAAACTGCCTTTGCCCAAGACAATATGAATCTGTAGGGGTTTGGTGACAAGCTTGCATTGATTTTGTTTGTACCACTTCTCTGTTTCCTGAATCAGAAACCACTATACAGTTCCAGGCACATAAATCAAATAGCCAGCACAAAGCAAACATTCCTTAGTGTATGCTTTCCAATTCTTAATTATTTAAATATGGTAAATGAAAGTGTACACTTTTAAGCAGTGTTCAAAATGCATACACATATGTTTAATTTACATTCATTTTTTACCTTCAAGGACAATCTTTTCAAAGTACAAGAACAGTCACTCTGATGTGCAGGAAGTCTGACCAACCTGATAACATGACTACCTATGTGAACATGGGGAGAGTAGTGGATTTTGTTTACCTTGACATCAGTAAAGCCTACGTCAAAGTATCCTATAGTTATCCTTGTAGGTAAACTGGTAGATTTGCCCTGCATAAGTGGATGTTAAGGCAAGAGGGAAACTGGTTGGCCCATTGGGCTCAAAGGGTTGTGTTCAGAGGTGAAAACACATGGTTCCTTGTGACATCCATCAGAGAATGACTCTGGGGCCAGAACATTCAACATCTTTATTAATGGATGGACGGTATGATCTGCAAGTTTGTGCACAACAAAGTTATGGGGAGCAGTTAGTATGTTGGAGGGCAGGGATGCTAATCTGAAGGACTTTGATAGGCTGAAGCAATGGGCTGTCAGGGACTTCATAAGTTTTAGCGAAAGCAAATTCAGTGTCTCGCAACTGGGACAAAATAATCCCATGCAACCATACAGACTGGACAATGGAAGCAGTGTTGCAGATAAAGACCTGAAGGTCTCATTAGATAAGAAGCTGAAAAGGGGCAGCTATGCGTTTCTGTGACAAATAAGGCCAACAGCATGTTGTACTGTAAAAGCAAGATTGTAGCCATCTGGACAAGGGCAATGATTACTCCTACTGCATCTAGAGTACTGTCTTCTGTTTGGGGCTTTCTGGCACAAAAAGGGATGCTGATGTACTGGGATGAGTTCCGTAGAGGTCTCTAGAGCACCTGACATAGGAGAGGAGGCTGAGGGAAGCAGTCTTATTTAACCTTAAGAAAAGGAGTTGGAGAGGGAATCTTATTGATGTCTACCATGATCAGAGGCTGTAGAGAAAACAGGCACACAGTGATATGACAAAAGGCAACAAATGCAACTAGTGACATGGGCTCACAACCACTATGAGGTTGGTTCATGACTGCAGCAGAGGAAAAAGTCCCCAACCTTGGATATAGTCAAAACTAGGCTGGACAAGGTGCTGTTCAGCCCCATCTAGTTGGACTTCTTTTGAACAGGAGGCTGGGTCAGATAATGTCCCAGAGGTACCCTCCAGCTTAAACTGTTCTATGATTCTGTGATATTGCAACAAATTCCTTACTAAGTATTGACAGAATCAGTCAATATTACTCTGTTAGAGCCATTTACAAGGTGTTTTGTCAAAGATCTATCTGTCTCCGTACTATAGATTAATGATGTTTTCATTATCAGACTGTCTTATAGAGGAAGTAGCTATCTCTAAAATACAGTGTATTTTTTAAAAATGAGGATGGAAAAAATATAGGGCAAGAACAGGCTTTAGATGTTATCTTACTTTTGCTGGAGATAGTGAGGGTGAACTGGGCCTAAAATGTTCTTCCAGTCAAAGCAGAACAGGACTCCACAGTGAGAGGAATCCCATGGACATAGCAAACACAGTCAGAATTCAAGACTTTATCTTAAAATATCTATTTGATAAAGTCTGAGTACTGTAGGTTGACACGTTTTGTATGAGCTTTAAATTGTGTCAGACTTCTTCCTTCTTGCAGTTGTAGTGCAACCCTATAGAGACATTGCAGTGTTGATATATCAGAACACTTGTACATTTGCGTGTTGCAAAAGATGCTGTTTACTAGTGTCTCTGTATTTTTTTGCTATGTATTTCCAGCTAAGGCAGTGCTGCATTTTTCATCTGCTTGCCTACTTCCCAGAACTGTAGGTTTCAATCAGGAAAGAGAAAGAAATCTATTACAAATGTAAGATGATCGTTAGTTCCTCCCTGTGTCTTGGGGTAAGAATATGCTGGGTTTGGGGAAAAGGAGAGTAATTTCACTACAATGACACTGCAGAAACTCTGTTGTCTCTTGCATTGAGTGGAAGACAGATGAGACTGCCAGGTAGGAAATTGTCACTACTATTTACGATGTCCTGATAGTAGGACATAACAGGCTTCAATAAAGAGAAAAGTCTGTGACAGAAAACATATTTACAGTTTCACACTCCTTTGTATGCTCAGAGAAAGTTGGGTATTTTTCCCTCTTAACATTTATGTAAACTTTGTGATCTGCATAGGCAATAAAATAAAAAAATCACATTGGTGTAAAAATACATGTAACATTTTTGTAATATGGCTGTACCAAGATAACTGCCCTTAAAAGTTACCAGATTTTCTGCTGAAAAGAAATAGTCCATTGTTTTTTTACAAAGAGAAAGATTAGACCTTCCCATGTTGTAAGAGACTGTTTGAAACCTCTGCTTTATTAGCTAAAGCAAATTGGTTTCTCAACTGTGGGAGACTGCGTTTTTATATGTCTTGAAGTTTGATTTGTCTATCAAGACAGTTTGCATGGCATTTGTATATTGAGACATCGTTTGAAGCCAAAGTAAAGACAATGCTGAGACTTTACATTTAGATGCCCGAAGCCAGAGACTCCAGAGATTACAGTGCAGAACAATGAGGCCTGGTTACTCATGATTATCATGTGCACATCTCATGAAAGATCTATGCATGAGAAAAGACTGAGGAACCTGCAGGACATTCTGTTTGTCTTGAGGATAAACAGGAGAGTGTACTGTGAAATTTCCTATAAAAAATGAGGAGAAATCACTCTCTGCCAAGGACAGACCAGGGAGACTTTNATGAGGAGAAAGCCTCAGTTAGTGTGAAATCACTCTCTGCCAAGGACAGACCAGGGAGACTTTGGAGCCTCCAGATGTCATGAGGACCAGATCCATGGTGGTGTAACTATGCTCCCTTGCTCCCTTCTCTATCTCTGCTACCCTCTGCTTAATTTTCTTCCTTTTTTCTCCCTCCTACTGTCCTATCGCTTTAACTGTCTTCTTTCAATAAACCTGAATTGATTTGTGGCATTTGACCTTGTTTGTATCTTAATTTTGCTCTGGGAAATAAATCTCAAATTTACCCCAGGTCTATTAACCGGACCAGGACACATGTCATCTAGGTTTTTATACTGTGGTAGAAAAAGCCATTCAAAGCATAATATTTCTGCAAGTTTTTCCATACAATTGAGGCTTTTTTTTTCATCTCAAATATAGGAAGGTCATACAAAAGACAAGCTAGGCAAAAAAAGCAGCTTATACTGACAGTAGCTAGACTGCAGAGAATACAAGACCTGTGTCAGGTCTTCCTGGTTCTTACAGGCTTTCCAGGTAGGAGGGAGTGTTTCCTATTCAGAAATGAGTGGAAATACCTAAAGAAATGTGTAGTTTTTCCTTTCCGTGCTGGTCCAGAAGCACCATAACAAGGTTGCCTTGTTCATTCCAGGGTTCAGTTCTCAAGGATTACTCATGTAAAATAGGACTGATCTTGGCCATAATGGTTATGTGCTGGTCTCCCTGAAGTCTGGCCAAGCAACCTTGAAGCTCAAAACTGGTTTGAGAGGACTTCAGATTGTTTGCTGGAATTGGCCTGTATGAAAGGTTTTGCTGGGTGAATTACTTGTAGACTAAATGATGACAGAGAATTCCACAGAACATAATATGTAAAGTGAATATGTAAACCTATCATAACTCATTGAAGGGAAATTTTCCAGCACCTCCTACTCAGAATTATCATGAAGTGTACTGTGTGACAGCAAGAGATAGATTTATTTGACGTTGGACCGAAGACATTTCCCCTCCTCTTTATCATGGCTTCTGTGTTTCAGTTTTGTGTACATCTGGTGGAATGGAGATTATCTTCTGGATCTTTTTCCAGATGTGATTTTGCTACAATGGTGAGGTAGGCAGGTTAATTCAATGGAGTGACGGTAAGACTGTGTTGTTTTGAGTGACAGCTAAGCATCATACTGAATGGGTTTGAAACAACACAGAGATAAGTGCAGAGGAGTCAGTGCACAAACCACCAACAGACTGGGATGTATGGAGTGTATGGCCTTCAACACGATAAGCTACAGTACAGTGTTTTCACGTCAGTGAAATATCCAGTTAGTATTCTTCACAGTGGGATACAAGACACTCATTCTCAGGAATGCACTGCATACCAAGGCTGTTCAGGATAATAAAAGAAAGGAGAAGTTTCAGAAATATACCCATGGCAGTGATCCCCAGGGCCAGAGTGAACAGATCCTACTGGAAGAGCCCTAGAACACAGGAGAGTAACAGTGAGCTCCCCTGTCAGAGCTCATAGGAAGTCAAAAGCACTTCTTTTCTTTTCTTTGAATTGTTCAGTCAGTAATATTCAAAAGTTCCTTCTAACTTCTAGTAAGTAGTGCCCACAGGAATGTCATGGATATTTTAATGGTTTCTCTGGTTCCAAATGCTAATTACAAGACTGTAAATATACAGTGTACATTGTTCCTTTCATCTTCAAGATATCCCAACATTTGCAAAGTAGCAATTTAGATAGTTTTCATGGACAAAGGAATAGCCACTGTGGACTCCTCAGACCTGGGAGCAGTTTGTGTTTTGTGGAACAGGAATGCTGATCTGACCTCAAAGCTCCTTCCAGAAGTCCTATCTGGAGAAAATCCTGAATATGGTCCCTGCTCTCAATGAGAATTCATGGAGACTTGCCTGTGCAGCCTCTGCAGGCATATAGGCATTTCAGCCACATGTATCCCTCACAGCACTTACCGCATTTTTCTCACAGCCTTTGCAGGGAGAAGAGGCAGCATGGTGATCAATGGATAGAGCTGTGCATCTTCCTTCATGTCAGAGCCACGTTCCCACTCACCGTGCAGTCTCACTCTGCCTGAGTCTTCACTATGCCCTTCGTGCTCCTTCCCTGCTCCATTCTCTTTGGTGGCTGTGTCGCCCCTCTCCTCTGCCTCTGCTAGCAACACCGCAAAATTAATCTGGGTTTGGAGCTCTGAAATACCAGCAAGGGACAGGGACACTTGTTAACTTTATTTCTGTTTCTGGGCTGACAGGTAAACAAAATTGAGGTGTGTGATGAGAGAGGGAGAGCATAGAAGGTGGAGGAGGAAGACTAATGTCAAGTGTGAGAGGATGGAGAAAAATTCAACAGCAGAAGAAAGGGAAGGAGCTGTGAGACATGGGGAGAGAGCAGAACAGTAGTAGTGGGAAGAAATTTGAGCATGAATTAAAAGTCCTTTGGTAATTGCACAGGAGGTGGAGGATGAAATCCAACAGGAAATGGTGTAAGTGACTTTGTGGCAAGAGTAAGGGGAGTAATTAATGGGGATTGTTTTGTGAAACAGGAAGAGGAAAACTGACCTGCTCAAAACAAAGCAGAGAAAACTGGGAGGTATGCTAATTTCAGAGAGTTCAAGTTTTCCTTACAGATATGTCAGCAAGGGCTACTTCATTCTTGGCAACATCAGCAGTATCAAACCTGAGAGCTCAAAATCACAACTCTAGCCTTCCCCACACAATGACATTTTCTTTAAAGTAATATATTTAGGATTCTCTTTATATATTTCAATGGCTTATATACTTGAATCCTGTTTTCATGGGACTAAAAACCAACATAAAAAAATTTCTGTGTTCTTCACAGAAATTCAAAAGGAGTTTGAGAACTGAAGCTTTATAAATTCACCACAACAGTAACAAAATCATGAGCTGGTATTTCACTGGACTGTGACCAACATTGACCATATTAAATGAAACAAGAACTCTTGCAGCCCAGGAATATTTTATCATCTATATATTTGATGGCATGCTGAACTGGGTCTATTTCCTGTTTAATCTGATGCTGTACCTTGCTACAAGGGTAACTGAAGATGCCAGAGAACTTGGCAAATCCTGTCCCTGAGGAGGAGTGGCAGTGAGCCAAGACTGAGGAACTCCACAGAAGTAAGACCATGAGTGAGGTGAAGGGATACAATCACAAGATAATCATATCCTGGATGGACAGTAATAGTGCTTTCCTAACCCATCTTTAAAGTGTAGTAAGGGAGCATTACATTGTCTTGATGTTAACATGTTCACAACATTAATCTGCAATAATATTTTGATTTCATTACATCTCTGTAACAGTGACTCTCCAACATAAAGTATCCTCCTATTAGAGTATTTCATTATCATCAGTATTAGGATCTCCTTATCCTGGAGATGTTCCTAGAATATCAAGCTGAACGAGTAAAACAAGTAAACCATAAAGTTAAGGCTGGACTTAGTAGCAATCATCAACCTTAAAGCACCGGTGAAACTTCAGCTGAATGTCTTTTTATCTGTAGATGTGTATGTTTTAACTACTAGTGTTATTGCATAGTTGGGACACCATACAAAAAAAAAACACCTTTAGTTTGGAAAGCTCTTTTTACTATAGACGTAAAAGAATAGGTATAAAATGCTCTAATAAAGGATCTCTTTTTTTAACCCTTGGACTAGGTCATTTGTTATGATAAGTCTCACTTCTGGAGACATCATCTCTAACAGAAGACACAAGCATAAATAATGACAGGAGTAACAGACTTTTAGAAACTTCTCCAAAGCCTCTGTTCCATGTGAGGGGATAATTTTTCTGAGATACACACCTAGCAGCATGGACATTTAAACATAAAACAGTGGAAACCCCACACAAACCATACACTCCCCTACATCCACACTTCCTCAAGAGAGGAGCGTGAAGCAAAGATGATGGATGTTAGTCTTGTCAGTTAATATGCTACTCAATGGAGTTTAGATGCTATGGGGACGAAGGCAGCTTAAGAGCTTCTGTAGACTATGAAAGAACAATTCTATCACTGCCTAAGCATGTAACACCTGCTCACACAGGGCTTCTGACACCAGAAAGAAACTTTCAATAAGGTTATAAAAAAGCTTCACACTAGGGGAGCTCATATATGATGATTAAAAATTGTTATAAAAGAACATTAAATAGAAAATCACAACAAAAATTTACTATCATGATGAAAGTTAGGTAGAAAATAGACCCATTAATCTTCCTCAAATTAAGAAAGAAATAACATAAGCTGACATCAAACACCTTATTAGAATAAGCCATCTTTAATTAGCTGATGGAAGCCAACTTACAATGAGTTTGTTGGTCCATCCCTTATTTAATACTATTTATGACCCTGAGCCTGCAGGCCAGATGGTGATGCCCGGTGCCAGTAAATACAGTAAAGAAAGGCCAACCACTCTCATTTGCTGTAGTAGCCAATGAGGATACCTCAGATTTAGGATGGAGTCCTTCTTTGATGCTCCTTGGAGAGACACTTTTGCAAACAGAGCAGATAGATTTTGAATCAGTCAGATGAGGAAAGGGTAGAGGAAACTGAATCTAAGCTTTCCATGTGCCAGGAAAATCTTCTGAGATGTGAACTGTGATGTATGTGGGGAATGTTAAAAACAAAAGGACGCATACAATGAAAACAGTTATGTATCCCCAGTGTTTACAAGTGATTAGAGGTAGGTGGCCACTACTCAGCATGCTGATGCTGGAGATCCCATCTGGAGCTGGCCGACTCTCATTTGTTCTTCCAGACATCAAAGTCCTGCATATGGGTTAAAGGTAGCAGGTCAGAGTCTGTGAAAGCCCCCCCTACTCCTCAGTGTCATATACTCTTTTGGTTCTAGCCCTAGTCCTCTGGGAGTTTAAACATCCTCATTGCCAGTGCGAAACTCTTATATCCGTTTCAAATTACACAGGAAGATGACCCATTTCATTAAATGCTTCAGTGAGATTTATAGAGATCTCTAAATGCACTTTGTGACTGATACTGGACACCAATTACTCTATCTTTTGTTTTTAGGAAAGCTTGCACTGTTATTACTTCTCTGGTCAAAGGTTACACTTCCTGCTTTCCATCAATGCAACTGGCATGTAAGTGTTCTGAGATATTAGTCAGATCACCTTTTTGCCAAGAACCATACTATTGAGAATCTGACTAGCAGTTAGCAAAGTTACAACTGTATCAAAAAGATGTGTCTTGACTCTTACCAGTAGTCAGGACTAAGTAGATACTTTCACAGTTTGAGAAACTGTATGAGTCTTTTTAAGGTACCTCTATCTATCGATATAATTATCATCATCAACCATCATACAGGTAGCCCACATCACAAGTTTTGGAAAATTGTGTAGCAAAGACCATCATTAATAAAACCTACAAAATAAACAAAAATGCATGTTTGTCCCTGAAGAGTCTGTATGGTGTGGCCCTGAATCCCTCTGGTAAGGGGATGAGAGTGTAAGTCTGCAGGAGAAAGTGAACTCCAACAGTTATTACTACAAGTTTAACAAGATTTTTTTTTTTCAAGTAACTACACAATCATTTGACTTTTCTGCTTTTTTTTTTTTATTAGATGTTCAACTCTTAAGAGTTCATTGTGACAGAAACCCAGTGTGTTTGAAATACCAGAGAGCCGCTCTGGAGCAGAACTACAGTTCTTAGGTACCCACATTATCACGGTTTATGTGTCTGTGGTGGTTTGAAATCATGTCCACTCTGAAGACTACTTGTCTTACCTGAGTAATACTCTCACCTTACCTTAACTTGGACCATCTGAAAAAAACAGCATCTTTCTCTACAGCCTTCTCTTTGGTTCCCTGTTTGCGCCGGTGCAGCACACTTTGGGCTGTGTTGTGAAGAATATTTCCTTCTCCTTTCTATGCACATTCTCACCGAGGTAAATAAATTCCTTTGCATAAATAGTAAGTCATGACAAAATCTATCTTTGTGCAGAGGTGGTGGTAGTTCTCCCTTTCAATGGACTTTTTTTAAGGTAACTAAACAAACATTTCTGGACCTATCCACTCCACTAGCCACCTCACATTCTTCATCCCCTTTTTCATCTTTGTTTCTTCAGATAAACCCTTTAATCCTACATGATTCCCTTGAGGCAAACTTTGAAGGTCAACTAATTTAACAGAGTGAAGTTTAATTTGCTGAAGGAGGGGGATTATTAATCTGTTCTGGTTCCTTTTGTTGATTTTCCAGGTTTCCTATATACAAGTCACAGATGCATATACAAAAAGCCAGGGAATACTAGTTTCAAATATTTGAAATGTATATGTTGAAATGTAACATTCATTTTGTCTTTTGGGTTTTTTTTCCTTTTTTTAAATTCTGTATGTTTATGATAGTCTCAGTTTGCTGATCCCAGACACCACTTCTGGCACAAGCATATCACAATCATCAGCTCTGACGTTCATTCCTGAAAAATCAGATGGTAGCTTAAAAAAAATAATAATTCCAAAACGCAGTATATTTTGTGGAAAATATTTTGGGGTACTTAGTGTGGTGAACTTAAGTCCTGATTGGACTTCAGCTGACAAGCAGTCAGTAGAAACTTCCTGTACCTTATGAATTTGTATCTGATATTATCTATACTTCTAAATGTGTGATACCTATCAAAATTATAGACAAAAGAGTATCCCAAAGAGCAGCCTCAGCTTTGCCTCACATATGCCTATGGACTCATTGTGGCAGAGCTCATTGCTAGAAAAGGGCCTTTGACCCATTGCAATGAATTTGGGTTAGAAAGCAGAGCTGATGTGTGGAGATGAATTGCAACCCAGTGTGTTCGGTAAGTTTTATGTTTTGCTTGATCTCCAAGACTGTGAGACAGTTTTTCCTCAGGCAATTAGCTCTTCAAAACAGAGATGTAGTCTTTTCAGGTACTCACTTAGGGCTTCTTAAGGCATGGCCCCATGCTACTAGTCTTTATTTTGAAAGAGGCAGTATATGAGAGATTAGCTGGGCAATTAGCCTTTGCTGTGTCCCCATCGGAAGCAATGTGGAACTTTGTGCAGAGCAAAGGAGGAAAGGATTGCAGGACGGCAGCACTGGCTGTGACCTTGAGCCCTGTGTGCTCTTAGGAGCAGCAGCAGCCAGAGTGGAGGTACTGTGGAGGAAGTTAGGTGCATTTTTTAAGTTTTCCTAGCAGAGAAGAGGAGGCTGAGGGGAGACCTTATCGCTCTCTTCAGCTACTTGAAAGGCCATTCTAGGGAGGCAGGTGTTGGCCTCTTCTCCCTTGTGACTAGTGACAGGACTAGAGGGAATGGGCTTAAGCTGAGCCAGGGTAGGTTTAGATTAGATATTAGGAAGAATGTCTTTACTGAAAGAGTGGTGAGATATTGGAATAGGCTGCCCAGGGAGGTGGTGGAGTCACCATCCCTGGAGGTTTTTAAGAAGAGGATTGATGTGTTTCTTCAAGGGATTATTTAGGGGTAAGAGTAGTGTAGGGCTATCGGTTGGACTAGATGATCTTGAGGGTCCTTTCCAACCTTAATGATTCTGTGATTCTGTGATTCTGTGATGCTACTGGCTTAAAGCACTTATTGATGCCTACACAGTAGCATAGGGTAATTCTGCTTTGAGCACAAGCTAGGCTCAATTTTTTTCCCACAATTTCCCAGTTTCTGTTGTTAGCCAGCCTTTCCTGGTCTGGCAGCAACTATCAGACCCAAACAGTACCTCGACCTCAGGGCAGCAGTGAGAGAAAACTGACTGTAAATTTGTCCTTCAGCCACTGCCATTGCTTTTATTATGAAAATCCCTGAGTATCGTAGGATATTAACTACAAGCTGGAGGTACAGTGCCTCTGATGGTTTCTCTGCTGTGACTACAGGATTTGGCCAATACCTGACAGTATTAAAGATTCATTGTTAATGATTTGAAAGAAAAGCCAGCAAGTCTGTGTTCAGGGAGAGGTAGGACTTCCAAACATTAAAGTTCAGATGTGAATCTATGTGCATTTGATACTGAAGAATTAAAAAAAGAATATAGTTGGACCTGATTCTAGCTCAGAAATTCCGTAGGAAAGAGACAGCAAATGTTCTGCTGGAAGAGGAATATTTGAGGCTTACCACAAATACTAAATGACATCAGTGTTTTCGGCACTGTGTTGACAGAAGTGCCAGTTGCTCTGAGTTGTATTTGCATGCTAATCCTGGTGTATCACTACACAGATGTTTTGCACACAAAAAAATGAAGTTTCTTTAAAGTCATCTTTTTTCAGAATCACAGACTTTGCAGTAAAGCAAATGGTTTTCAAGAGAAAAGTAAATATGGCTAAGAAATTTTTGTCTTAATACTTTGCCTGACTACTTGAATCATACTTAATTCTGCCTTAATTTTGACACAACGAAAGAGGTCAAGAAATTCTCTGGGCTGAGTTTTACAGTTTAAAGTTTTAGAAGTAGCACTAAACTACAGCTAACTGTAGCAATTCACTCTTCACTATTTTAAGAGCCTTTTCTTCAGTTTTGTTTCCCAAGAAATAGTTTGAGATCACCATATTTTAGGACTATTTAGGTGACTTCTGTGTTTGATGATTTTGTAAGGTTGCCCACATCAGCTTGTAAGCAAGTATTAAGATGGCATTCATTTGTTGGTTGGTGGCTTTTTCCTTGATTTCTCCTCTTGTCCATATAAACTTTTGTACTGCCTTTACCACACTGTCTGAGAACCACCCAAAACTGCGTCGAACATGACTAATATTTCACATGTGGTTTGTTCTTTTTTCAGCCCTCTCCCTCGGGAGAAAATTGCATGCACAATGGAACATTTTGCTCTGGCAGAGTTTTATTGTTTAATTGTTGCTTTTTTTAAAGGTCTATGGCATGTGTTTATTTGAAAATTGAAGAATTATGTCGTGTTCTTAGAGCAGAAGTTGGTGATACTTGTGTTGAAATTTGCTACTACAAAAGCTCATTCTTGGCTGACTCTTGAAGTTGTGGATTCTTCAAACCCAAACATTGTCTACTTAAAGACATGGCCTAGTGTCTGAAACTTCACTAGCTATCCTGTAGGAGTCAGGGTAGGCAACAGAGGACTGGTTTGATGTGCTTATAGTAGCACAAAATTGGATTACTACAAACCTTTCAATGGAATCCTTTCTGATGAATATGAAAGTGTTGTGGGATCTTCCGTTGATTCTTAATGTTATGTCTGCTTGGTACATCAGGCTTCTGTTCCATATTCTGCAACCACCTTGTGAGCTTCTTTTGAAGCAGTGTATTGATTTTAAAATTGCTCTCTTGACTGTTTCATCATTGTTCATTTTTATTTAATTGATTTTCTTTCTACATAAGCTTCTGGAGGCACTGTGAAGTAAAAGTGGAAAAAAGGCAGACAACAACCAACAGCTGGTTTCTTACTTCTGGTTAAAGATGCCATGACATTTCCCAGGGACAAGCTGATAGTGCTAATTTTCTAATAATGTTTTTATTCCCTGTGAATGGATCTGTGGCCTCAGTATTCTCTTGTGTTGTGTCTTTGTGGCATGTTATATGATGCTGCTATGTGTTATTATAACACTTTATTGCTGTCCTCTTAGGGATTGTTTATGCCAGCCAGAGCAACTAACATGCACATTTGTGTGTACAGCACCCACACCCACGTGTTGTCACTCACACATACTCACTAGTCAGTAATAAAAGCTCTTTGCTGCTAAATAAATTGAAAATTGTATTAATGCAATAAATGTCCAAGCAGGATTGATTTTGTGTATTTTATAGCATCTGCTATTGCTCTCTGTTTTCAAGCTACTAATATGCTCAAGTCTGCTTAATAATGTTATTTCCAGATGCAATAGTGGAGTTTGTCCAAGGGTGCCAATATTGGCTTGTTTTATTTAGTATTAAGTTTAGGCAGAGATTAACCACTCCGTGTGTAAACAATATCCTGTAGTCTCTGTTTCTAATGTATCTGTTAGTTATTTTCAGTCACTTGTATACATTTTCTAACAAATGGAGAAAAGGTCTATATACTATTCCTAAAATCTAGTAAAAGCTACTGAAGCTCAACATCAAAGATCAAATGTAGGTGTTAAGAGAACAGTGATGACTTTAAAATTATGAAGACCTGCTAAACTAACTCTGTAGTAGGAGAAACACCTTCTTGTCCACCTCTTTGATTTCTTTTACATTTGAGGAGCACGACATGCCATTATTCTGTATTTACTGTATCTTGTTCATTTACAAACAAGGCACAAGCAAGCAGTGATTAGTGTAAATAGGTATGGGAAGATATTTTAGCAGTTGATGTAATGAAGCAGCATAATTCATTCTTTGCTGTCTACATTATGTAGAGAGAAGCAAATGTGCATTAATCATGCAGAAAGCAGGAAATTGAGATGTATGGAAGGGAAGAGTGATATGATACATGAACCCATCCCCCAGCCTCACAGAGCTTGCAACAGGTCTTTTTTTTTAATAATGTATATTTTGACAGACATGTCATTTGACAGGCAGGGCTGACCAGAAAGGATGTAAGGAAGCAGCTACTTATTAGTAAGAAAAAGGAGGGAACAAAGTGTTATTACATCCAAAGCAAAGTAATACTGACCCAGTTAGCATCTGCTAATGCAGAGGTGCTGGCTAACTGACAGCTTTCAGAGAACAGCCACCCATGGGGAGTCATCACCAAGCACTGATGTTTCTGGTGAGTGCTACAATCTGCAGGGGCTGCTACCAAGGCTAATCCTGCCCAAGATAGCTCAGTCCTAGCTTCCTGACAGCCCTACTTCCTGCACAGAGAGGCATGGACAGGGAAAGATGGAAAGGGATCAGCTGTCCCTTGACAGAATTGTGGGTTGCAGCCTTGTAGCTCACTCGCTTCCTCAAGGAAAACTATCTGCAGTTTGTCCTGGGGCAGAAGCCCAGCTCAGTCTGCAAGAGTCTACCTGTGCAAGAGCAGAGGTGCAGGCTCAACAGTATGCTGGGGTAAGGGCAGCCAAGGGGCCAAACTTATGCTGAGAGTAGAGAAGTGCAGAGAGCTCCCAGCTTCTCCATTCATTGTGCGTGGTGTGTTACCCATGCTGCACATGTCCGCATGGCTTACAGAGGGAGACGAATGCATTCAAACTCCGCTGTGCCAAGTGGAGCGCTCGCACATTTATCCCTAAAACCCTAGTTCTTGGGGTGCAAGACCAGCTTGGCACTTCTTGTGCCAAGGCAAACAAGGTAGAAACCTGGAGTCTGCTCTGCTGGTCCTTGTCAGAGCCATATCTTGGCATCCCTCTTCTGTCACCCTTTCCCCACGACACAGCATCATGGCAAGGCCAGAGAGTCAGTATTTGAGGCACCACTCCCCTGCTGTACTCCAGGCTCCTCCAAGAAGAGGTAGCACACCCTGGAGAGCATTAGTGCTGCTTTAACAGGCCTGAACTTTCAATTCCTGAGACCTTTTGCAGGGCTGCAGTCCCTTCACCACATGCTGCTTTGCAGAGGGAAAACAGAAGCTGACTGGGAGCTGGTCCCCACCCTGGTATAGCTTCATTTTAACCCTTCTTCCATTGCCAGTGGTGCAGGTTGGTGGAGGTGGGGCATGGGAGTGAAAATTGTGACCTTTACAATCACTGATTCACAGGCTCTGTTATTCTGCACTGACCAAAGCAGGTGTTGCCAAAGGGCAGCGCCATTTGCTTATGCTGCATATGGTATTTATATATACTTTTATATACATATATGCTTCTATAAATACTTAGAATTTGATAAGGTCATAAAAATGATGAAGATTAAAAGTAAAAGGAAAATCACAGAAAAGGCAACTCCAGCTGATGTTCACCAGCCCAGCATGCCCCATGCTACTTTTTTAGCTGCTTCCTATTTTTCCACTAGTTGTCACTTAAGGAAAGTTAAAATAATTTTTCTTTATTATGAGTCTCATAAAAAATCATCACTGTTTATTTCATTGCTGGTTTATTTTCTTTTCTCCTCTCACCTCTGATTTTTTATACCTGTCTTGATTTCAGATTTAGTTTATGGGAATTTATTTTGCTTTTCTATTTCCACAAATTCCAAAGTGCTTTATACTTAAAAGAAATCAGATATATCCTTCCAAGGTAAAAGATATTTATCTTGCCTAGATGGTTTCATACTCAAGCAAATCGTGTGTAATAAAAATAAATCTTCATAGAGAAAAATGATGTTTATGAGATCCTGGGCATAAGCATTGAGTAACTCTAAGCCTTTGTGCTGGCTTTAGGTAACAGATTTTTAAATTTACTTTGTTAGTAATTATTTTGGAGCTGTTAACTGAAAATAGTGGTTCTGTTTAATAACACATATGACTAGGCTCTATTACTTTCCTTGATTTTGATCCTTCTGCTCTCCTTTCTCTTTTCCCTTTCTCCCCATAGGTTTCTTCACACCAGGACAAAATCTTCAGGTCTGTGCTATTTTGCTATGGAAAGTTTCTTTTTCAAGAGCCCCTGGATGATATTTCCAGTCACTTTTTTGCCACTGCATTTTGTCTTCAGCTGCCAGAAGAAATTTGAAATGCATCATAGTCACTACTCAAACTGATAACATACGAGAGGTCTAGAAGAAATTGTTTATAAAATTTCTGACACAGTATGTCTTGTAATGCTGCTCTGTGTCATGTTCCATAGTTTTATGTCCTAATCTGACATTATGAGATTACATAATGCTTTCGATCTTTAAACAAGGATTCCTTTGAAATGTTTGACAGAGTTATGGCACTTCAGGTATTATTTCTTATTATGGGCAGATAGGTCAAATCTGCAAACAATTTAATGGCCATACATCGCTACCCTTGTCAAATCAATCCTCCTAGTAAATGTGCTATCAGCAGTAGGAACATTTAGAAGCCTAATCCTTCAAGGTGCTAAACATACCAGTCTTCTTAACTCCAAGTGGAGCTGAAGGCTCTCAGCACCTCACTGGAAAAGGGCTCCAATTAACCTACTTTTATAGTAATCATGAATACATGGACTTCCTGCTCATATATTAGGATTCAAAGTACCCTTCAGACTACTTCATTGAAACCTGAGAAGAAGATATGCAACTGTGGTGTAAAATGGCTCCATATGGTTCTTGGCTCCACTATGTGCTGAGGATTTCTTCTACTCTTTCTCTCAGCTGAGAATGTTGTTTTCAGTTCTGCTGAACTTCAGGAAAATGTGATGTTCCCTTTACACTTTAACCATGATCCCAAATAATTGTCTTACACCACCATCCAGCTTAGCATCAGCAGGCAAATTAAAAGGATCTGAAGTGTCAAAAGGGGGCTAAACTTGACCTCTGAACCCTAGGAAAGAAGTATTTCCTTCTTTAAAAAGTTGGAGGAGAGAACAGTGCTTGAAGTGCATGCAACCTCTTGGAACAAGCATTGACATGATTAATCCTCAAATAGATTCTCCAAAGAAGGCTTGATTGAACTGCTAGCTTCCTTTGTTGGACCACTGACCATGTGCACATGTGCATTAGCTGAAGTGCTATCCACACTGAGAGACCATGGATCTCTCATTTTATCTGGCTTGCTGTGGTAACTCAAGGGGACTTCCTCTCTGACTCATCCAAACAGACAAAAGTCCTAATGAGGGAATGAAAGATTGCACTAAGAGCCAGATGCTGGACCTGTAAGATTTTCAGAACACTTCTACATTTTCTGAAGGTATCATGGAAAGAGCAATTTTCATTTCAGGGACCCATAATTACTGTTGTACTCCTGCTTCTCCCCAAACCTGCCACTTTCACACCTTCTCACTGAAGATTTATCTATCTTCTGATGTGCTGTGAAAGTCATAAAGCACTTTCACTGCCTCTGTGCATAGCATCCAGGCCAGGAAAGCTCACCAAGGGAACAGCTCACACAAATGGCAGCACACATGTTCTGGGCTCGTCTCCCTGCTGCTTAACCAACATCTTTTCGACACTGTGAAACATTTCAGATATGCAACACAGGGCTGAGGGAGAAGGAGACAGGGTCATGACCAAGAAGTCTGAGAGGGAATGCATGTGCCTGGGAGGTGATGGGCAGTGCAGTATGTTCCTTCAAGCCTCACACAGGTGCACTGAATAAATCAGTCCCAGATTGCTTTAAAGTATGCAAGTATTTTTTTATAGCCAGGGGAGCGTGTAGTAAGGGCGTCTGGGAATGAAAGGATGTTCAGCACCAGCTCTGTATCGTTAAGAAAATTAACAGTCTAAATCAGGGAGTACAGGGTGATGATAGGGAGTCTCAGATGGTCCTGAAGCCCCAGCTGAAAGAGAAAGATGATCAAAATGCAGCTCTGGAATTGGATCTTGTTCTTAAGCCAGAGTTAATAGGAATAAGAACTCTGGGTACCCTGACTGCAAATGATGATTTGTTTCTGACTCTGCAGAGCCCTGCTGTGAAAAGCCCTGAAGCCATGACATATAAAAAAAGGGGAAAAAAATACTTTTAAATTGGCACAGAGAAAATAAATTCCATGTCCTGCTGCTGACAGTTTAAATATGTAACTTTTTTTTCCAGAAGCCTCTAAAATAAATGCTGTAAATAAATAAGTGTAAATATTTCTTCACTGTAACATAGTGTTCCTGCTTCCTAGGAAGGCATTTGTGTTTATGGAAGAGCCAAATCAATATGCACTTATACCAATATAAATATTTGAATATTCCCACATAAAAGTTCATTTTATAATAACAGATAATAGGTGAAGTAGCATTTAGCTGTAACTTTGACTAGGGATGTCAAAGCTGATTTTACCATTTAATGAGAATGAATCAGTCTAAGTGATAATGGGAAAACACCTTTTGTAGCACCTTACATTTATGTAATTCCTCCTTATTTACTTCTTGTCCCCGAAGTACTAGCCATTGTATTTTCTTCTTGTTATTCCAGTTTATTACAGCAGTATAAGCTCCTCCTATATTGACTGAGTCTCTGTACAAACATGCAGGTATGCACATATTATCCTTAAACTGATTTGAATAACTTTGGCTCGTGAATAAGTATCTCAGGAGTGCTCAGTAAATTTCAGTAAAGGCACATTATAAAAACAGTGGAAGTTTCTTATTAAATATTCCAAAATTGTTAAGTAATTCTGGGTACTTTTAGGAAGTTCATAAGAAGAGACATTTCAGAAATTAGTGTCGTGAAATTAGAGCATTTTTATACTGTTTCTAATATACAGAAAGATATATAATCTTATTTCTGTTTATCTCATATAGGTGTTGGAATGGTTAAAATCACATCGTGTTTGCAATTATGAGACCATGGTTTAAATTTTTTATTGTTCTCTAAAGCCTTAATCAGAACAACTGAGATTTGCTATAGCTTAAAATTATTTTCTTAATTAAATAAAAATGTTTAACCATTTCGATAAAGTTGCAAAAATATAGGGTTGTTGCTCCTGTTAAAAAAAAATAAACAAATGCTGAAAAACTTTTCTATATATTGTCACAGGAGAGTTGTCAGGATACTGCTGGTTTGCTACTCTGTCTGTTCCTGTTGTTATAAAAAAATCTACCATGCTCAGCAAAGGCTCTAACAAAAGCAGGGTAAAAAAAAAAAAAAACAACCTCCACAGTAAACCATTAAGAAATTCAGTTTGTATAACCTTGGATATTCAGCAGTTTACTAATGCAGTCTCTGTAGGTGCCACTCCATAGTCACTCACAGCATCTGTGTCTTGACAAAAGCATCATCACCATAACACAAGTGAGCTTCTGCTCCTGTCGTGCAGCTGCATTTTATACAAGCTATAAATTATCTAGAAAAGTATATCTTTTAATAAAGAAATTCGTTACAATAATTTGGGAATTTTTATTTTTTTCTTGAAACTGAGGAACATGATTTCATACTGGTTAATGTTTAGTCCTGTAGACATCCTACTCAAAATTGTGTATAAGTATCATTTTCAACTAGCAGAGCACTATAGTGTGTACTTAAACTGTGTAAGTAACTTCCATGGAAGTGAAAGAGAATTTGAAAAAGGTTACTTTGAATCTTTGCCAAATATGAATAGATAGCCAAGGAGTAACTCAGTCAAGGTTATTTCGATTCCTTTAAATATAAACAAAGCAATTACTTTAAAGTTATATGCACAAGTATTATTTCTGCAATTGCATTGACTCATAACAGCAGTATGTATCCCATGGGCAGTTGTGATTCTCTGCATATTACACTGTTGAACGGATTATCTAATATTTTGACCATACAAATCACTGAGTCCTAGGCCTACAATGACTATAAAAGAGACGCAATTTAGTAAGTGCTTTTAGACTCACAAAAAAACAGAAATACCACTTCACTGATATATTCACTAGAACTGAACCGTGTGAGTAAATGTTATCTCTCCTTTTTATTTATATGACCTGCTGGTATAAATATTTAAATGACTGCTAACAGCTTAATACAGTTTATCCTGATCACACAGAAATATGATATGACTAAGTTCCTTGGTGTACTTATCTGCATCAGCTCTCACATACCCACCTACAAAGCTTATTGTCTGAACTCCTGAAAACATGATCTCAGTGAGGGGTTTCTTTTGTTGGCTAAGTAGCTAAATTTCTTCCTGGGAAAATGTGGAAGTATATCTATACCCTACGGAGAATTTCTTAAGAGACACAAGACCAAGTTTGCTTTCTAAATTTCCAGATAGCTGACACAAGGAGAGACCAACAGAGAGCCTCAGAACTCCTGTCAGGATGTGCCCAGTGGGGTCTTTAATTCATCAGGACAGTTGCAATCTCCAAATCAGACCAGCCATGGTTTTGTATAGTCAAGTTTCAAGACCTCCAAGGATGAAGATTTGACAGCCTCCCTGGATGATCTGCTCTGATGCCCCACCACCTCCAAGGGCAATGTGCTCAGCTAGAGCCGAAAAGGCCCAGGGAGGTCATTGCCAGGTGGCCTAACGGAGATTTGTAATTTATTGATATTCAGATTGTCTACCAGCTCCCAAAGAGAAGTAGCAAATTAGAAACCAGGACCAGGCTGTCATTATTATTGCCTTAGTTTTATCTCTTCTGAGACTTTCACTTACTAGTGGAGGTCTCCCAAAAGCAGAAAAGTTTGCCACAGAAGCAAAACTAGACACGGGACTTGGAGTGCAGTGAGACTGATGAGTTTTGTATTAGAGGATCATACCTCTATTTTGATCCAGCATCACCTGATAAGAGATGTTATGAGCCATGTAGAGCAGATTCTAGTCTGGAGTTAACTCCATTTAGCTAGAAGTCTGTTGTGACCCTGAAGAACTTAGAAATGTAAGCATTATATTCAAATGCGACTTTGGAAGCAGGTTGTTGCTTGCAAGTTTGTTCCAGCCTGCAAGCCTGCTGCAGCTTGTGAATTTAATTTTAGCTCTGGCCCTTGCTCCAGTTTTGTAAGGTTACTGAAATCCTGCGAGAAGCCAGATTTCTTACAAGCACCAAGAATAGCACAGAAGAGTTCTCCTAAGAATTAAGCCCTTTCAAAAAAATGCCTTCCAACACCAAGGGCTTGAACCAGGTTTTCCCACCTGTCTGTCAAATACATGCTGGGCCATTGCTACTTGATAGAAATTACTCCTCACCTCTTTTCTCCCAGCAGCTCAGCTTAGCTGCAAGGATTTAATTAGTGAGCTTTTCCCAAGCCCAAAAACCAGGAGACACAAAGACCAGGAGCCAAAGTTTCTTACTGCTGTGGTTTATATGATCCCTGCTTTGCTTTGTCTCTGTTGCCCATGTTGTCAATAAAACATATAAACTGTTTTAAAAGTTAGAGAAGCATTGGTTTGCCTAACAGCCTTCTCTCTGTAAAGTATTTGTATTTGAGGTTATTGAATGTTCATTATATATCAGACACTCAGCCTTGACAAATTGATCCAGAAAAGGCTCATCTCACCAGCCAGGCTCCTGCCTTGCTGGCTGTGTGTTGAGAACTGCCTTGCTTTTGCTTCTACACAGAAGCAGCACAGCAAAAGCTCTCTGAAGCAGCCTACCAGCAAGGGCACTATAATAGCTCTTTTCCTGACCATTAATTCAGACATCATGCAATCAGTCAAATGAATCTGTCCTCCTTTGCAGCTCTTGTGGAGATTGCTGTCCCCTCAGCTCCAATGAAAGGGACCCCGACTCGATAGCCTGTGTCTTCCTTTAATTAGAGCCAGTGATAATCCATGGACAGGCTCATTTTGCCAATGGCCATATATCACACAGCCATCCCCGCCTGATACCAACAGATTGTTGTCTATAAACAGAGCACCTTTGATATGAAGACAGCAAGCATGGAAACACCCCATGAGATCACAAATACAGCTCTTGGAACCCTCCTCTCTGTGGCTGTTCCACACAGCGTGGCTGGGTTTTCATGTGATTCCCCAGCTTCCATTTTGATCTCATGTCAGAGCTGAAAGTGGCACATCAGCCTTGAAAGAGCCCTTTGAAAATGCCTGCGTAGGCAGTCTTGTCTTGGAGTCAAGATCAACTGCTCCAGAACAATGTGCATTTTAAGGAGAAACAGCTTTCAGGCCATCAACTTTCCTCTGTTGCTGCTGTCTATTTTACATCACCACTATATTACAAAATGAATACTCCATATTACAAAACTAATATTGGAAATATTTTCTCTGCATTTTATGGACATTATCTGTACTTTGTTTTCACACAATTGTCTTACTTTAGTCTCTAGAGAATTAATAGTAGTATTATCAAGGGCAAACAAGCCTGGAATTAATCTGATTTAATGTTTAATTATTACTTATGAAGCTTTTTAGATTACATACCAGAATTGTAGAACATCATTTTGCAAGCTAGGACAGAGAGGTGCACAGTGGTGGAACACTGGGATTTCTCTGAAACCTCATCAGTGAGGTTTTTCAGCAGTGGCATCAGCCACTGTGTGTTGTGAGATTTAGTTTCAATTGCCATTGCTCTAACCAAGGGAGCAGGCAAAACACTTGGACAGGAAGCTAAAAAAAAACCATAAAAATTTTAAAGCCAAGCTGAGAGCACCCACATGGATAATTCTGTATTGAGCACGGCTCAGGCCTCCCAGCCTTCCTGTTCAGCAGCAGCTGTTGTCTGGAAGGTTATATTGAGTGACTACTATGAGAAGGAGTAAAAAAGGAGCTGAAAAAAAGACTATTGCATGTGTGTTTAGTCTCATGTATGTAAAGGCAGAAGAATATTTCTGTGGCTTCTTCTGAAAACTGATAGGGTTGGGTTTCCCCTTAAGTGTACCTGGCTGCCCTGCCTGCTGAAATCCTGAACAATACAAATGAAATGTTGGCCTCTCTGAAGTTCACAGATAAACTGCCGTTGGCATCAGTGAGAGGGAGAGGTGAGACTGATTTTCCCTGAGTCTCTACTTACTGCCTGTCCTGGGAGCAAGGGCATGGATCTACCTATGTTAAAAATCCCCTTGCTGGGGGCAGCAGCACAAGCTGGGTAGCTGCAGCCCTGCCATCTGCTTCACTCTGCAGTGTTGAATTTGGGAAAAGGATGTGCTGAGGAGCCCTGTGTCAGCAAGACAGAGCTGGCATGGCACAGGACAGCGCTGAAGTCTGCTTTGAACGTTGAGGATGACCTGAAGATGTTCAGTCCAGGCCTGTGAGGAATCCCTTCCTAGGAGGACAGTAGCAGTGTAAAAGTGAGATGGGTCTGATTTGACTGTGTAAGGCTTTGCAATAGGAAGATGAACACATAACAATCTTTTGAGATCATTTCCAGGCTTCTTAATTTGTGTATGCAGTGAAACCCTGCTGCTCAGCACTGTGTAGGCACCAAAATCAATAGCAGGGCAGCACCTTCCTGTTACAGACAGGCTTGCAGGCCTTGGGGTAGTGATGTCCTCAGTTGGGTTAAGTTGTTTGCGTTATTGCAGAGTAGGGAGAGGGCTGGAGTTGTGTCCTCAGGTCTAGCAGGATTGGAAATACTCAATTTCACTCAGAAGAAAAAAATTACTTTTATATTTCTCCTTTTCTGTTCTTTTGTTTTGATGTTTGGGTTGTTGTTTTGTTTGGGTTTTTTTATTTGAAGAGTGATGGTAATTGTGGAGCTAAAGGGTGACTAAACATTGAATGCAAATGATTTCATTTAAAATAGGACATATCCTCCCGGCAAGTTCCAGACAAATTGTTCCTAAAAACTCCTTATTAAACATTGCTTATAATATTATCCACATTTGAAATAGAGTTTACATAAAGATTATGGGATAGTGCTAAATAATTACATGGCAGGATAATCTGTTCTTCTTATATATAGTTTTAATAATTTTAAAAATCTATCCATGGAGTAGTTCAGGAACAACTGTTCTTCAGCAGCTATTTTGGGTCAACTCAATGCATAGTTTATTAGAGGTATTACTTCTTCTGCAGAGTAATAAATCATATTTGCAGTCAGGAAGTCACTTGTGTAATTGTCACTAAATATAATGAATACAGAGCTATTTAAAGGATTTCAGGACTATCAGATGTTCCTCTGGAAAGGAAGGGTGGAAACCTCTTATTCCTGATGCACTCAGTGATTTAATACAAAAGGCAGGGAGCTACCAGGATTTGAGCAGTGCGATATTTTTGCACTTTAGTAATTTCTATATAAAGTGAAAAGGGGTCTTCTTAATTTGGAAATTTGACTTGCAAGCTGGATATACAAGTATAGCAGAATTCCTCTGCATGCTATAGTCTAGCCTATCAGTTTTAAAACCATTCCCTTTGCTTATTTATTCTGAGTCCTGTGTTAACACAGGAGTAAACCCTATATTGCAAATCAAAGCAGAAACTCTGAAAATACTCTTGATTGTTGCAAACAAATTCCCTGGTGCTTCATTTGACAAAAAGATGGATTAGAACAAACTCCAGAGTGTTATTATTAACACCTACATGAAAGATTGTTTCTTTTATTTGTATTAATTACTGATTAGTGCCTTCTGTATCTTCAGCTCTTTCAGATGTTTTGAATGAGATGTATTGCTTTCCACAGTTTGTTATCTAAAGGGAACCCTGACAGAAAACTGGTATCTCAGGCACCATGCACAAGGAAGTCATTGATGTGTTTAGATGCTGTACTTCAGGGAAAACCCTGGATGAGATTATTGGAGAGTTAAAAATAAGTTCACAGATAATCCTGCAGACAGCTAATTTTCCATCTGACAACAATGTAATGATTAAATATACTAATTTATTTTAAATTGCAGTGAGGAAGTAAGAAAGAGCTGAGTGTGTGGGGCTCCTTGGACACATGGTGGTAGGGCAGCAGCTCAGCTTGCAGTGGTCCCACCTGTGAAAGGAGAGCAGGGCAGCCTGTTGCTGGACAACCATCCATCCTAGCAGGGCTGCCCAACAACTCCTCCAAATAAGCTGGCATTGCTGACATTGTCTGTCTGTGGTAATGCCCAGGGGGTTTTACACAACAGTGTCTCCTACCCCAGTGAACTTGCATTCTAACTGGTACAGAGAGCATGTGAGAGACGTCCTAGCCAAAGGCTTCACCGACTATGTGGCTTCTTACTGCCCAAACATTACAGGTCAGACAGCAATCCTTGGGCTAATGTGGCTTTCACTCCTTACAGCTGGGAGGGCCTTCTCATACAAATCTAAGGATGAGCAAAGGACTTTTCTCTGCCTGGAAAAGGCACTAGAAGAAGCAGCAGTTGTATAGGTAGATGAAGGAGGTTGTGCTTAAAAAACTTACAATGTTACTGAGCCCTCGTTTAGCTTGTGGAGACCTCAAAACTGAAAAATCAAAGGCAGATTTCCAAGAGTTAGGACTGCACTGCAGGATCCTATCAGAATAAAAACAGAGTCTTCCTGAGGCTCAGGGATCTGGCTTTCATAATTTTTGTGCATAAAAATGATCATATCATTGACACAAGGAAGCAAGGCAGTTGTTTAAGGTATCAATTAATATGAGACCAATATTTTGTCAGGTGACTGCATGAAATTCAGTGGTGAGCTTTTCATGGCCAGGGTTTTGTTAAAAAAGGTACTTCTAAAATAGCCTGTTGTATATCATCAGCTGATCTGTCATTTTCCATAATTCATGAGCACTGGGGCAAGATTAGACAATAGAGTCTTCGGTAAGAATTCATTCATTTCCTCCATGTTTTTAGAAATGTCAGAGGTGTAAAGCTGAGAATAATAAAAGTCAAACTCTTTAGATATATCTACTGTGCTTGGAAGAATATTACTCTCAGCATCTCTGATAGTATGCAGTGTCTTAGTGTGCATGTGTTTTTAATTGGTATGCAAGAAGTTTATCTGCTTTACTGCCTCCACTTATCAGAAAAGATATAAAATGGGATGGTGATAATGGCTGCCTTCAAAGAAAAAGATATGTTCTTTCAAGGGTGTAAGTGCAATAAATCTTTCTAGTTTAAGGGCTCACTGGAAGCAAAGTGATTCTGTTCTGCTGACAACTGAATGTGGGGAGCTTTCCCAGGGGAAAACAAATCATGTTTCTCTATTCAAAATACAGTAAAAAGTACTAAATACAAAATACAGTAAAAAGTACTAAAATGTGATACTCCAGAATGTATATTATAGCATTTCCTACTGTCCCCTTCACCAATTAAGACAGACTTACATCCTAATTTATTTCTCAAATGGTTAATAATTACATTATCTGGGACTGACTACACTTGTGACTGTGTATAACTGAACCACAGTAATCGCAGTTCAAACTTTAAAAAAAAAGACGAAAAATAAGCTGTCAATTTTGGGTCTTTTGAAAACTATACCCCAGAAATTAATTTGCCTGGAATAGAAGAGACAATGCTGAGTTCATTGCTATTCCAGAACCATTCTGCACGTCTGTGGAAAGCAGAGTTCATACTACAGGCACCTACTGGGTCTTGAAGGGATCTTTTGTGAGTTGAAAAGAACACAGTATACTTACTTTAGAAATACCCACATTATTCATAAGAATCAAATGTTGTGCCTGACTGTTACAGAGAAACAAAACAGACAAGGGTGTTTTAAATTGATCTGTCAGTGTTGTGCTTTCCAGTGCTCACTTTGTTCATGCAGCCAGCAACTGATGCTAGCATGAATTTAAATAATTCCTCTTGCTTTGAATAATGATCAGGAAAGTTGAGTAATGGTATCTAGGAAATATTCTAACTTTTGAGGAGCCGCCTCTTATCTAGGACTGTTAGTTTGCTCCTCATCTCCCCCTCACACCCTCCTAATTGCAGGGAGGTGCTCCACACAGCATCTGACTAAACATAATACAATTTGATTTGTGTTGCAGTGTACTCCAAAGAACAAATCTGTAAAATTACAACATGTGAAAGCTTAACACAATGATATAAAATGGCAGTGGCACGGTTCATATCTTAAACTGACAGACTGATGGTGATTATTGCAAGGACAATGCCCTGCATATGTCAAACGATTTGCAAATAAATTATGTCACCTTATCCTCCATTATTGTTTTTGCAGAGGACATAAACTGTGTCACTAATATTAAACTGTTGGCAAAAAAAGCCAACCTCAGCTTTTTCCTAGCTGAGAATGCAAAGACATCTGCACAGAGACAAACATGCATATGGCCATCATTTGTCCAACATCTTACACATTGTGAAGGTTTTTTACTTGAAATGCCAACCTATGTGGCAGATGATGTATGTGTTTCTTCAATCCTGTGATTACCAGCACAGAGCTGCTCTGCAGTGCTCTTCACCTCATCAGTTCCACAAGCTGCACTCCAAGGTGTGTGAAACATTTGCAGGGAGATGGCATCTGACATGCAGCAAGGCAAAAGCATTCTGGTGTGAATATTTTACTCCAGATTTTTTTCAAATCAGGGTCAGATTCTGACCTGGAGAAATTAGTGTGGGTAGAGATTTAGCACTACAAAATAGCAATTTGAAAACTGGAATGAATATATTTTAAAGATAGGGGAGCAGAGGGAAGGGGCAGTGTCTCCTGGGTGACTCCCAAGGGGCTGTAAAGGAGAGGGGAAGGACTTTATAAATGACCTGGGCTTTATTCGTTTGGAAATAAGCAGAAGACAAGGCAATCTTAGTCATTTCTACTTGTTAAGTTGCATCATCTCAACTGCTGAGTCCTTTGTCTTGGTTTTGATGGTTCATTTATTACTACCAAGAAATGCCTTTGAAGGGTGATTTTCAGAGGCTCTTGTGGTCAAAAAAGCAGCAAAGAAGGCAGTGCAGTGGTTGGAGCATGGAGCTGGGAAACCAGAGTCCTGCTCTAGATTTTGCCCTGCTCACATCTAGGACAAATTACTTGCAACTGTTGTTGCTTGACTTACTCTTATTTCAGGCAGGTTTTTCTGCCTGACTCATCCACTTGACTGTTTGCCAAGTATTTCATAATCTTTGGCTAGAAAACAGACGTTTGATTGCAGATCAGTGACGTTTCAGATGGGGTGCATCAAACAACTTCTATTGGCTGCAGTGCAAGAGATGACTCCAATTCACTGCAGAGGGCAATATACTGAGAAACTCAAAGAGCTGATTTAAGGATTGAGAGGTAACTCCCTTCTCTTGCTGCTACCAGTTTTTCTTCTTTTGGAAGCCTCATTTAAGTGTTTTGCACTTTTAACCCCCTCAGGAGTGAGGAATCTGCTCCTTGCCCTTCCAAGCTTTTCTCAGCCTGCTTCTCAGTAAATCACAGTTTATGACTACATCGATAATTTGTTAGTATTACAATACAAAAATGACAAAGAAATTTGGGATAACTGCATTATCCAGATAAGTTTTAACCTTATTTTCCTTTTTTCCGATGTTGAATTCTGCCAAACTTAAAAGAAAAAAATATAACACTAATTACCTTGCTATTGGAACTTCTTTGTAATCCATCAGTTAGAACAGCAGGGTTTAGGCATACATGGAAACACAACGTGTTTCCTGAGGAGGTAGCATTTGGACTTGCTATAGATATAAGGACTAGAAGGTGAGGGGCTTGCAGGATGCTTCTCTCTACCTCAACAAATCCTAGAAGGCATGCTGGTGTCTTTATTCATGTTACAGTGATTTTACTTGCATAAGGAATCTTTTTCAAAGCAGAAGGAGGAATGCAACCCACAGGTGTGAAAACCTTTCCTAAGGGTGAGCCTCTTCCTTTTCCCTGTGTAAGAAGACCCAAAAGTATCAGCAAAGGCAAGGGGACCACAAAGGAGTGTGAGGGAGAAGGGGCAGAACAGGCTCCACGGAGATGCACTGAATGAAATGAAAGCTCCTCAGTAGAAATAGGTCTGCAGGAGCTGTCCTGTGTGTCAAAAGCATTTCCATCAGATCTTAGGCAGGATTTTCCACAGCAGTGTCTTTAGGCTTCACTACAAGCATACTTTGGCATAACAGCAAGACCTTGCCATTCATACTTGCATGTAATACACAAGTCACAGTCAGTCTTTACACACATATGCAGAAACCTAAGTGCCTTTTTCAAAACACTATAACCTACAACAAAATATGCTGGAGACAAGTTTATTTAATAGATAAAAATGTACTCTTCCTATAATTCTCCCAAACTACTGATCTTCATCAACTGGTTCCTTAAACATGCCACAACACAGACTTAAAGCTGCAAATGAAAGAGATAATGGAGATAGTCAGTAATCTCAGCTATATACTTCTTGGCTAGGAGGCATTGTAGATCAAGAGGCTATGCACTTCTGAGGGAAGGAGCCGACAAAAAATGCAAAGGAATTTTAGAGAGGAATTTACAGGAATCAATCTAGAAAAAGCAGTGGACCTATACAGAAGTTTTTACTGTCTCAACAAGAAAAGAAAGTGGGCAGCTCTTAATCTAACAGTCCAAGTGATAACATCTGAGAGATGAAGGATAATTTCCACAGGATAATCTCAGGCAATAATCCTGTGCATCAGCTGCAAAAGTGTTGTCTCAGCAGTAAGAGAATGGTGTGACCAGCAACAGATAGCTTCAAAGTCAAGAAAACCTGGCCAAATTGTACTTTGTAGCTCAAAGTACGTCACCAGCCACGACAGGATGACAGAGACAACATGAGATGTATGAATAGGGAGGTAGACTTGCTGCTGACAAATCTTTGGCAGGAAGAAGCAGTAGAAAGTGTAGATCCGCCTTGAAAGAAGACAAACTTGGAAGACAAAGATGCTCTGGGGACTGGGTAATGCCATAGTTTGACCAGATCAGCTGGGTGATGACTGGTCTTCTTTCCAGCTCAACAGAATTTGTCATGGCAAAACTGCACTGGTTCCTCCCCCTGATGCCTGCAACAAGGTTCATTCATATGCCCTCTGATGGCTGCCCACTTAGCCTAGGAAGATGGTCTTCTGTCTACAACAAGCCCTTTGCTGCTGCTTTTGTTTTCTTATGAATGATCACCCTTTTCATTTATTTTCACTGAACACAAACCCTTGAAGACTGATGATTTGAGTAGTGCTTGTAGGGAAGGTGACCATCATGCCCCACATCCTCAAGATTTCTGATTTTCTTCTTAAATGCAAAATAAACTTTCAGGTTATAAAAATGTAGATGAGAGATGGAACACAAAGCTTGCTTAGAAAAACTTCCTTTTTGATAAACTGGGTTACTGTCAACATTAAGCCAAACAGGAGAGGCATGAGTTCATGTTGACCTCTCATGTCAGCTCATTATTTCAAGTCAGCCTCTAGGCACACCGGTTTGGTAGACAGCAGTTACTCTGGCTGCCAGAGATGTCAGCAGGGGCAGTCCATCTGTGTCAACAGTGGAAAGTTCTTCACCTCAGCTAGTACCAAATTTGAAGTCTGCAGCTAGATGCGAAGGGTTCACACTCTATATGGAAAAAGCCTATGCTTTCTTCACAGCAAATGAATTAATTCAAACTAAAAAGGGTTTCTAAATCTCTATTTTTCTTTTTGCTTATAAGCTACAACAAGCAAAACTGTACCCAAAGTTTCCACTTGCATTCAGTGATTGTAGTTCACTCTCAGGCTGAGTTCTTCAACCATATTCAAGGCTAATGGTTGGGGTTTATATCCCATTTATGAACCCAGAAAATAGTATTTCTGTGGGCAATGCCATGTGGCCAGCCCCCCAGCTCCCCACAATGGTCTTGTGGGGAAAAGACATGGTACATCACAGTAACAGCACCCACGGAGCTCAGTTCAACATAAAGGCTCCCTTGTAGGACAAACCTTTCTGTATTTACATGTGAAATACATCTGATCAGGTGGCTAGAATTCCTGGGCTCTTTTAATCCAATAGGTGACTAACAGCTCCAGTATAGACAGAGTTATCTGGGTGTAAACTTAAATGTATTGATCTTGCTGGTTTTGTTTCCTGCAACCCTATTATTGCCTTGACACAATGATGTTTTGCCAGGCTGCTAACTGTCTCTATGGCAAAACCTTCCAGCCTAGACAAGCCCTAGAACGTTGAAGTCATTTCAACATTTCTTTCAAGGCAACTAGACAAAGGGCCTTGAGCTCCCTGCCTTTTTTACAAATTTGGCACTGGGGTTGTGAGCCAAGTACTGCAAACCTCTGGAAGGTGAGTGCATGTTAGCAGTTAGTGAATGAGAGAGGGGCAATTGACCGGGGAAGTTTCAAACTACATCATGGGTATAGCCTGACTTTGTTAATGCTTTTATTTCCACCTCCTACTTTTATCCTAAGATCAGATAACGAGTACCACTTTTTCTTTGTAACAATTCATTAATCAGAGAAATGATCCTTGCTTGTGTTTAGATGTTTTACTTAATTTAGTACTTCTGGCCTGCTGCCCCAGTAGTGTCAAAATTATTATTTCTCACCCAGCAGGTGATAAATAACAACTTCAGTCATGATTAATACCGTGAATTCCTTAACTTGACTAATGCAAAAAACTTCAAACCTGCAGAACAAGTGGGTGCTAATTGTTGCAAGAGCCATTGGAGCTGCACTCTGCTTGTAAAAAAAAAAAGAAAGCCAGAGGAAATGAAGTGTATTCTAGGAGCACAGCTGATCCTAAGAGGTGTCATTAAGTGCAGCTCAGCAGCTTTCTCCACGTGCTGGCCTGTGCTAGGCTCTTTTTTCCACAACACTGAGCTTTAAGCACGTTTGAGAAGCAGGAGATTGCCAGATTATTTTTCCTTCCTTGGGAAGGAGGAGGGGAAATAAAGTAAAAGGCAGAGAAAACCAGCAGATTAATATCTCATTAACACCACTCAATACTATAATTTTTTACTAACTGATATGTAAAGAGTAATAAATACTAGCAAAAACTGCTA
The DNA here is from genome assembly GCA_013399015.1 of Galbula dea. Lineage (NCBI taxonomy): Eukaryota > Metazoa > Chordata > Aves > Piciformes > Galbulidae > Galbula > Galbula dea. The sequence continues at coordinate 490,038 of VWZX01010265.1, forward strand.
TCACAGAAGCTCCTTCAGATAATGTCTGACTTGAAATCTCATCATAACACCATAAAATGTGGAATCACAGACTCCCCAGTCAAGGCAAGGTTTCTTCAGAGAGGGACAGCAAAACCAGGGGCTTAAGGACTGTCAGCTGGAAACAATGATCCAATACTATAAATTAGCTTGTGGCTGAAATCCTGGCTATGCACAATTCAGGTTGTTTTGCCACAGCCTGTGGTGGAGCAGGAAGGTTGTTTCACTTTCTGTGCTGTACATGCAGTGGCACAGTTTAGCTATGCATATCACGTTGTGCTGGTCAGGCAAATGAGACCTCCAAAATATCTGGAAATGGCACCATGCATTCCTGATAGCAGCACACACACAAATCCATCAAGGACAAAACAGGGTAACTGTGCCAAGCAAGATCAGTCCTGTCCGCAACCCCAAATAAGTGTTGGGAATGGAGGAGCAGTCCTGTTTTCACCAGGGCTCTCCCAATTGTTTTAGCTCTGTCAGTCATGAGTGCTTTCCTGACTTTGTTTACTGTTTTGGTTGAGTGACTTCTGCAGTTCCTGATGGGATATATTCAGAGGATGTATGTTGAGCCTTAGTGCAGCTGCTCCTGACATTGTTCCTGTTAGAAATCTGATTTTTGTCTCAATTCTGGGAAACTCCAGAAGTTTCAGTTCCATCCAAAATAACCCCCGGGAGCTTGGGACATTTGAGCTTGAAAAGCTAAGAAAGAAAATCATCATCCACACTATCCTACTACATGAAAAAGACTGTAGGCCTTCCTGGCCTGACTCCTGTCTCTGGTGCAGCAGTTGTGCTTCAGTCATGGGAGATCTTCTAGAAAAACACACAACCCAAGAGTAAAATTCACACAGACTGTACTTGCACATCCTTGTCTGCTAGAGGGCCACTTAGACCAACAGAAAGTCCTCATTATGTAATCTTGGATATGGCATATTGGCTGACATGCTCAGCTCCTTTGCTAGAAAGGCTATTGGATTTGGGTTATTTTGGGTTTTTTTCCACCCTTGATTGGTTTCATTGCTGGTCATGTTTCAACTTTTTATTAGTTTTCCTGGACCGTGCACAGCATTTCAGGAGCCATCAGTGTCCTTTATAGTCTTGTGGTTTCCCACAGTTAAAGCAAAGCTTTGGTGACAGGTGCTCAGCTCAGTCCGCTCTGTAGTACTAGTCATGCTAGCAATGTCATTTTAAAAAAGCATAATGGTTTCTTGTTTAAGTGAAGTACAAAGTATGTCCTCTGTCTAGGATTTTAATAGCTATTTTCAACACTGATAGGAAAGCCAAGATTTTCTCTGTAATTTTAAGTTTAGATATCACCCAGAAAGAGGCACAGCCTGAACTACAAACCAGCCCTGTGGCAAATATGCTGTATATAAACTATGCTCTACAGTCAAGGAAGTAAGGAATGCTTTTTCCCATTTAAATTTTGTTTTACTAAGTTATCAGAGTTGCACAAAAGGAATGAGGAGTGGTTAAACTTTCAGAATTCAGTTTAGCTTCCAGAGCTCAGTTTCTGCTTGTCCTCTCACTTCAGTATTGAAAATTGTACGTAATTTGCCTGTCTCTGTATCCTTAAGAGCAGTCTGAGTAGCTCAGGTGGATTTACACAAACTTCGTTTGTAACAGATCAGTATCTTTTGCCAAACCACTTCCACAGCATGGAGTTAATTTTCTAGATGAGACTTTCAAAGTGGGTTAATGCATATGGCTACCTCAGTGGGGTGGTTTTTTATCCACTCAAGTTACAAAGTTTGCTATATGTTACCACAAAAAAATTGCAATAACTAGCCGTTCAGCATTCCAAGTGTTGTATTACCAGTGCTTCCTCTGCCTCACATAAGCCTTGGCAAAACACAGAAAGAGTTTAAGTCAGTGCTGTTTCAAAGCAATTGCTAGAATTTGGTTACAAGGTTACTTGTTACTGCAGCCTTGAAAGAAGAGGAATACAAGCCCACTCACACTTTTTCAGACTGTGTACAAGTTAAAGCGTAGGTGGGTTTGAAAATCCATTAAGTAAATCACCCCTGCAGTTCAGTCTACTGGTAGCAGAACAACTGCCAAAACCACAGAATCTCATGAATGGTGCTCTGTAAATAGCAGGAGGCAAAAGGCAAATTGCTCAGGATCAAGGTATTTCCGTTTTCACACAGCATTTCCCCAACCCTGTGGCATTGCTAGCTTTAGAGACCATTAAGAGTATTTCTCACTCAAAGTAGCGCATATCATAATATTCTCTTCAAACTAAAAAAAAAAATAAATAAAAATCACAAGTTGCAACAAAGCAGAAAAGCAAGTTTGAAAGAGGTATATGGGTTCTCAGCTATGAACTGCTTTGAGAGCAGAAATTGTCACTAAGCAGTGAACAGTTGATGGGTTTTAGTTTGAAAAGGTATTCAACATACACATGTGAAATTTTAAGACTGAAATGCAGGANTAGTGACATACACATGTGAAATTTTAAGTATGTAAAGTGTATGTATGTAAAAAACTGTATGTTTTTAACATACACATGTGAAATTTTAAGACTGAAATGCAGGACAAAAGCAATTTTCCTCTCTTGGCAAGACTGATTTCATAGAAGGCCAAGACCAATATGTAAAGGGTTTGACTCCAGTACGACTCCTGTATCAAAAAGCAGGCAATGGGAATTCAGCTCCATTTTACAGTCAAGCTGATGCGCAGTCCCTCGCAGGAGGAATGTGTCAGCATTAGTGATTCATGAGCCACAGAGCTGGGGAAGATTTGACCAGTCCAAGGTACACAGATGTTTTTTGTTTAGTTTTCAAGAGCAAAGGAAACAGCAGCTAAAAATCTCATGACCATTGCATAACCAGTTCAAACCATGAAATATTTTGACACTGAGGAGTATAGTCAAAATAATATATTTCATAGTAAGAAAACACAACAGTTTAACTAGCCAAACAGCATAAGCTGGTTCTCAATTGTGCCTAGGACTTCCCAAATGCACAAGGACTTTTTCTCTTTGCCAAAAGCACATTCCTGGACTGGTCAGTGGCTTTGGGTAAGCATCAGGTACAACTGGCAAAGCAGAACAGAGTGGTGCCATTTAAATACCAGTCAGATCAAGTCCTTGCCTACATAGCAGGAACTCTCCCTTGAAAAGTTCCACATTGCCAGGGTTTTTGGACCACCACAACGATATTTCCTTGTTTACTACTACATTATTGTGCCTGCATGTACTATTAGATAATATGGAGTCAGAAGGAACAAGATGTGCCAGCCACAGACTCATACAAAACCCTTTTGCTGTGACAACTGCTCCAGCAAACACATCAAAGTTCAGAAGCAATGCTGACATACTAGAAGTGAAAAAAGTGAGACAGATGCTTACCCAGCAAGTTCATTTCTTAAAGAGCAAGACAAGCTGAGGATTAAAACTAGAAAAATGTAGGAGGAAAAAAAATGTAAATTAAACAAATAAAATGTGAACAAGAAATAACAGAAGAGGCAGGAGACACATAAGAAGTAATGACAGTCAGGAGCTACTCTGACACAAAGTAAGAACTGACTGAATAAAATCCCATTGCTTGTGTGCTGCAAAGCTCAAAGACATTTTTATCACCCAGTTTCTGAATGAAGTTTGGCTGCGGCAGGAAAACCTAAGATCTCTAATGACTGCTTTCATTCCCAGCTTTACAATTCAAACTAGTTTACCATACAACCGTCTTCCAAGTGTCCTGACAACAAGACCTCACTCATTAACTTCACAGACATTAATTACATCAACATAAAAATTAGTAAGAAAGGCATTTACAAAGATAGAGTGAAACTTTTAAAAGCATTTTATTTTAAAAGTATTTTATTTTAATACAGATACAATATTTTTCCAAAGTCATTTCAGAGTAAGTGACATACAGGCTACTAACATGGAAGTCCCCATACAGTAATGTGAGGTTAAATGTGCACTGTTTATTCTACCACACAAAAACTGCTTTTAGAGTTTTTTCTTGCTCCAGAATGATTTGGCAGCATCAAAAAGCTAACATGCATTTCCATCCACAAAATCAAACCATTGAACAACAAAACCCAAAACTGAAATGCAATCCACCCCAATCACCTAACAATATGCTTATCTCACTAAGGACCTTTTAGAAGATCGGGCTGCAAGAGTTGCAGAGCTGTCTTTATCATGACCCTCAAAGTACTGCTGCTCTATTCGCCGACAAAAGGCTGTGAGATTACTGTAGTTTTTCACTTTTTCAGAGAGTTCATCAGTGGTTAGTTGAGTAGTAAGGATTGTGAACAGATGTCCAAATACCAGAGCATCTAATTCAGTTGGTCTGTTAAAACAGGGGAAAAAAGAAAAGGTATTTTGGAGTGCAAGTCCTAATAAAGAAAAAACCTGCTGTTCTGAGTCACTTTTAGACAAACACATAATGTAAGCATTGGGAAGAAATCAGGCAACACTGAGCTTACCAAATGCATGAAAACTGTGTATACAGTATATAAACAGAATCACAGAATCACAGGATCACACAGAATCATTACAGTTGGAAAGGA